>ML133401.1:2560188-2900188 GCA_003864495.1 Nemopilema nomurai | reverse complement strand
TTTAACGAGATAACACGTTATTCTTTCGAGCGAACATCGACGGACAACGGATAGATCAACCCTACTAAAGATCGAAGAGTCGAAATACATGTTACGAGACTTGTAATTGGAAAGCAAGTTCGACAAGCTGAGGCGAGTTCCGGGCGAATCACAAGTCACAAGACACGCTAATCAAGTAATCACTGATCACTAATCACTCTAATCAGAATAATTAACCAAGGCAATCAACCCAAACCTTTCATCCCAGAAAGTTTCATTAACACACGCATATTGTCGATGCAAAAGAGACAAAAGAAGTTCAGTGAATTGATGAAGCTGTGCTTTAAACGCAAATCTGTCCCACCAGGCAAAGTGAAATCTCATCGAGATAGAATACTGTGTTCGTTTAATTATGTCTAGCTCATTCTGGTCAAACGATAAAAGAAAAAACAACTTAATGTATAGAAAACAGGCAAAACTATCACCATAAAATTTGCCTAAAAATTGAGCATTTTGTTACGAAAAAAGGATTTTCCCATGCTAAAAATCATGGTGTCATTTGAGAACTGGTTCATTTGCCAGTGCACCGAAAAACGACTTCACCAGCTAAACGCTTTGGCAGTTGCCGCTTCGACAGAGACGAAATCGAACCTAGATAGGCATCAAATGACAGTCTGCAAACAGCTACAAAGTCCAGCTAATAGAACAAAGTGGACTTATTTTTGTCACAATGCTACTCTTTTCCAGACTGCGCAGTTCCAACTCACCCAAGGTTTTCAAGATTAGATCTGACTAGGGCTGATAATTGGCGGGGGTTCTCGACCCCTTTTTCAGAACCACGCTAGATCCAGGGAGGGCCTTACTTTCATCATTAACCTTTCAATCGACAGGAAAGCCGATTTCGTGTAAAGCCAACCTACATTAAGGGTCTTTGCTAAGACGATCTCGCTTTCAAAGTGACATCTGTGACACCCATTAACAGTGGATCTCTCGAAAAGCGTTTTGGTCGTCGACAGAGACAAAGCCAGCCTTCTCCTTACAGGAGTTATTGGTTCATAAAAACACGATATACGATCACTCAAGCCTTCAAATAACTCAGCCACCTTAACTAGCTCTGCAAGTCTATATACACTTGTATTCTGACACGTCGTTAAGGTGACAGCGCCTCTGCAGTGCAGCGCTGCGCAGTGGCAAAGGTAATCAACTCTGGTAAACATTTTGGCCTAGACAAAAAGTAGGTCTAAAAATTGAAAGCTGCAATTGTGACGTACCAGTTTTATTTTATCTGGGCTTTGTCCTTTTAGAAGCGACTTCAGCATGTCGGTTTTTACGGAGATTTGCGCCAGTGATGGCTTCGTGCACCTGTGCAAGTTATCCATACTTGAAGCTTTTCGTGCGTCGCTATGTCCCAAGGAGCTTTGGATCGAGTTTGATACAGTCCGGATTTCAACAATATCACCCTAAAAGATAACATTGCAGATAAGAAACAATCCTGGTGTTTTTACTGCACCGAAATGCACATAACAAATTATCTCAAGGAAGAAAGCGCGCTCCGTATGTTCACGGGCAAAGAACGTAGGATCGCAAGGTATGTATGACACGATACCCCAAATATTCCGCAGGATTCAAGAACATCCAACGTGATTCTGGCCCTTCCTGAAATACCACACGCGTGCGCACCTACACAAGAGTAGCGTTGACGAACTACATCAGTCACTCCTGCAAATTCATTTATGTTGACTTGCCAAAAAAATCTTGAAATATGGTCAGAAATACTTTGTCGTGGCCAGAGATGAGAAGAAGCCAATTATAGGGCATTGCTACCATACAATTTTGGTAAGGTTTCTTCATAAAGTCTTGAGTAATACCACAAGGGTTACTCGACGTCACTTCCTGTTAGACAATACCGGCCAAATTAGACGGCTGAAATGTAAACTCTGGTCAAAAGACTTCAAAACGACTGTTGCCCCCAGTTTTGGAAAAACCACGAGATGAAGAGAGACGCCACTATTCAAGATTGGTAATTATCATTCTACGCAAGTTGCTTGGTACATCGCTTCTAATAGTAGGCCACACTGCCATACAGAGCCAGGTGGGTACGGGTGGGTAGGCCGATTTACGTAGACAGAGGTCAGGAACCTCGAAGATGAGGTCATTCAACTTGAAACTGAGGCGGCCAATCCGCATTGTTTTCCATCCAGACACGAAGAAAAGCAGAGGTGAAGAAAGACTCTGACGCAAAATGTCCCTTTGGTTTTTTAGATCATATCGTTTAACGTCAACGCAGACTTGGAAACGTGCTTAAAAATCGCAGTATTTTGGTGAAGGCTTTAGAAATGTCAAGAAGCTTCTTGTTAGGTAAAAGAGGGGTCATACGTTCTAAATTAAGCAAAAACACACACCATTTAACTGTGGTTGGTACCAGTTCTACAAATAGAAAGCTTATCGAGCAGAATGTGGGAACAAAATTACGGATGAGATATGAAGGTAAGATAATATGTCAAGCGATTACATCAGCAAGAGAACGCTGATGTGGAACAGAACAGGGTACAGCCCATCAACATAGAGAACATGGCAAAAGCAGGAGACATTTCAGCTGAAAAATTAACGAGCCTCTTTGCACTGCATCTTGTAACACTCTTCTGTACTCACAAAGGCAGGCTAGTTTCGACACCTGTTCAACTCGGCTAGTCCTGGATAGACAGCTTGAGCAACGGGTATTAATTGTAAAATAGAGCTATAAATATATAAATAAGCGTCTTTTTGAATTGAAAGGAGATAATATCATTCTTCACAAAGTGTTTGTTGAATTTGTGCAGCTTTTGACATAGTGAAACCGATACACCGCAGGAATATTTGGACGAACAGATTATTTCAGAACCAAGCGTACAATGAAGCGGCTGATTCCAAAACAATAATACATTTAGACACATCTATATTCCCTTCAGCCCATAAACATTAGAATACTTGGGCATAAATGGAGCCGACAAAGATTTTCCTATCGCACTGACCACGACACGAAACACTGAAAACTGCTGTTCTGTAAAAGCGCTGGGGAGTTTTGCAAACGGTCAGCATTTAGCAAACCTCCTACATGCCCAAAATGCAAGGCAAATAATCGAACAAACGTCAGAGAAAATCTAAATGAACAACAAAACAACTGTCATTCTTGCAAATTTTGTCCAATTCGTACAAGAAAAGAAACTCCAATTCGCATGGGTGTGCAGAATTTGCTTCAACCGAAATTCTTTGGGAGCATTTTACTCTAGGACTTTTCACTTATTTCGTTAACCAAGGACATCCCTTCAAACTTTCCCTGAAACATTGTTCAAAATTTTAGTAGTTACTTTTCACTACTCTTATAACCACAAAAAACATCGTTTGCCAGTATCATCTGACGTTGTTTCTAGTGACCAAACAGACAGGAAACTACAAATTTACGTCGATGCTTCTAGGCTGTACCATGGCATAACCTTGGCTGGATGTGTATAAAGCTGCGCAGCGGTCAAACTGGTCTAGCTGCGCAGCGGTCAAATTCCGCCCACACTTTGAATTCAACTGTCTTGGCTATCGCCACCAAAGCGCCGTGTGATTGGTCAGCCGTAAACTAGAAAGTCATGTGCTCTTGGGCCATTCGGCCTCTTGTAATACTTCATGTATTGAAAAGCGATTTCAATATCCGGGAAGGACCTGATGAATACACAATAATGTCGGTGTTTAAATTGTACAGTGGCTGATATGCCGAAAAGTTTATTATGCTAAACAAAGTTCAAAAAGCTGAAACTAATCAGGGGTTAGGAATCCAAGTCTTTCATTAAATAGAAAATATCTTTTTGGATTTAGCGCTGTTTCGCATAGCACAAGACGCAGAGTCCGAAAACAGACCGAATCCTAAATTGAACCGAGGCTGGCCTCGTAGCCTTCGGTTGGCCGCCAGCGCAGCACGCAAGCGAGGCCACGCATCATTGTCAAAAATCCACTAACGTCTATAAAGAAGACGAGGTTTACTCACATCGGAGCTGTAGCCGTATCCTGCACACGGGCTGGCTTGCAATCTCAGCTTGCCAACCGTTCGCAGCTGTTTCTTCAACTGTGAAATTTCTGTAGCAGCTGCAAAGAAGGTGAAAGAATTCAGTGAAACAGTTGTGATAGCATTGACAAGTGGATAACGCATTCGGAATAGGCCAGACAAGCGTGCATGTTTTACACATAAGCAGCACGATACCACACGACAATTCGCAAGTGAGATGTTGGGATAGCCAAACAATATCCAAAGATTAGCATAACAAGTCGGCTCATTTTGCGATGGCACCTCAGTGCATGCTCACTCCATGGTTCCAAAAACAGCAACTCGATTCTTACACTAGAATTTATATAGAGAAGGCTTGCTCGCTGCTCTGCATTAAGAGCGGTGCAATGCTGAAATGTGTGGTCAAGTCAAACTGTTTAGCAAGTGCATGGAAGAGGCCAGTTTGAGTATTGACTCTGTTGTTCACGGGAATGGCGATCTTAGAAACGAAGGATTTAGAAACGAAGCCGATATGCTCCTTGCAGATGCGTTAACTCTTTCAAATGAACACACAGATAAACAGGCAAAGCTATAAATTCACGCTAAAGAGTATTTCTAAGAAACTAGTTACCGAGAGAATCTCAGAAGATGATTTCAAGCAACACAGGCAAAGAAAACAAATAGGCCATTCAAATAATGTTTGAAGAGTTAATGGCCACAATTTTGAGGCAGTAACAACAACCATCTTTTTGTAACTTTTACTACCTATCTAGTTTTTGTAGTTTTACCTCTGGCAAAGCACTGGGGAAACTTTCCACGTTCAAATACATTTGCTCGTAAATCTCATTCTTACAACTAATCCTCGCTTGTGCAATTTCGTTTGGGAAGAGAAAAGGAGGTCGGAAAATCATTTTTACTCTAACATGGCCGTGAAAAACTAAATAGATGAAGAGAGAGAACGAAATTCGCAATTTGTGACAGGCGAAATGTTCTCAATCGGATGAAAAGCTCTTGTCAGGATAAGCTCTGAATTGTCGTTGAAAGAAATGACATCCACAATCTGTTTCTCCATTAATTTCAGTGCAGAAATATCAATAAACGCGTGGAAATTCGTGTTATAAACTCAAAGAAACTACAAACGATTTCAGTGAAAAGTTTCCTACCAAAAGATGTCAATTGAATCGCCAGATCACTTAAAGGTTTTAATGAATGCATTTTCAACCGATATCATCACCCTCTCGATACTGTTTGATTTACAGATAAACTTTCCTTATCTCAATTTCCTATTATCATACTATCTCTGTTATTCTTATCGGTGAAAATTAATTGGCAATCATCTGACACTGAGGACCTTCGACATAAAGCTAGGGGTATTTATGCGTTCTGTTATGCCCTTATCGATAACCACTCATTAAAACTTGGTCATTTCTGTTTTGGGCAGTTGTATAGAAAGTATATTGGGCACCACTGTTGTCTAGAAAGTCTTCAACCTTCGCTTCTTGGAGAAGGTATCAAGAAGATATCTAAATACTAGGAATTGGGTCATATCAATTTGTGGAAAGGATTATGTTCCGAAACAAAGAAAAATACTGTATGATGAGACTCTGTGACCTAGCCTTACTCCTTCTGCGATTAGCCGATTGAATGACCACAAATAAAGTTAGTTGTAAAAAGGATTACCGGTTGTAAAATTTATCTAAGAGAGCTAGGATGATTTCAAAATGTTTGAAAAAACGGAATATTAGCTCAGATAGTTAGGGTAGTATCGAAATGGCAGAAAGTTTGTTACTCAAGAAATACAATAAAAGGCTGAAAAAATCCTGCAAAGCTCTATCAATTCGTTGAAAAAACAATCTGGCAGTTATCAATGATATTTAAAAGAAGATATGCAAGGCAACAAATGAATTTTGCCACTGTTTTGATATTATCGTATAATACGAAATAAACGAAATCAATGAATAAATAAATTAAAATAGGTATTGGTAAAAGAAAATGTTTTCTAGCTAAATAGGAAATTATGGTAATCAAGGCACAAATCATGAAGTTTTCCATAGAGTAAGAATACTCTAATTATGTTTGGTGGAAAAGAGTATGGGTCATCCCCATGAAAAAACCCTTTTTCCTATTTTCCTGCACCTATTTTAATAGAGTCAGTTGCTCAGGAAAACATTAGGCAGAGGCACTACCTAATATTTTATTTCATGATGTAAGGAAGAAAAAAAATGTCAATCTTTCTGGTTGACTATGAAAGTTTCTAGCTATAAGCCCACATCATATTTTCCAACAGTTAAATCCTAGCAGTATATAAGCAATAAAATCAAAGACGCTGCACAGCAACTTGCATCTTAAAAGATGTTGCTTTTAAAAACAAGGCTACCACCATTCAGTCCATGTCTATACGAGAATTATAATTGTTAAGCAGGAGCAAATCTGTTTTGGTAAACGAGACGGAATGAATGCAACAACTTTGTTTTCCTTATGGTCAAACAGAACATGTTTAGATTTAGGCTAAGCGACATTATTAGCAAACAAACTTTACATACAAATGTTCAACCTAATACCAGATGTTTATATTCGTGGGATGCTTGGATCAACCACAATGAAACAATCAGACCATGCACTTTTGATGACTTGACATCTTGTTTTTGCAACAGATCCAATTATTACATGCAACAAGCAAGCACATGTGGCTCTGGATGCCTTCTGCGAAGTTACCACAACTTTTCATGTAGCTTATGGTTCAACAATTAGGTTTCTTCAGCCAATATAAAACCATAAACCTCTGGTTCTAAGCTGTATTGAGCAAAGCTTCTTGATGTGGTTTTAAAAAACAATGAGTGTTTACTAAGAGGTACAGTAAAAAGGATTCAGAGAAAAGCAATGAAGCAACCGGCTGACTCAGAGTGCAGTTTGACAGCTATAAAATGAAATTATCTCAATCTGAATCGAGCGCTCAAGTCTACAATTTGAAAAGCAGCTTTCTTGCTTTTAGAATGAAAGATTCCTGAATACATATAAAACAGCTTTGTTTTGTGATAACTTAAGTGGCAGTGATGAGAGGTGATTCTTGCAGCTGATTATTCAATTGAATCAAATAAACAATAATATATAATATATTTATAAATTTATAATTAACAATACAGTGAATGAACTCATTATTTAAATGGAAACAGTGAACTCAATGCCTTTCAAATTTCTCTGCCTTTTTTACTTGGAACATTCGGCAACCTTGCATGTGTATGAAGCGCCAAACACAGACGGCACACTGTGCTTAGAAGTTTTTTGTAGGCAAGATGAAAACAGCTTCCAAATAACAAACGCATTTGACAATTAACATTGTATCGGTTTGCAAACAGAGCCTAAATGGAGGCTGTGCTATCAGCTGCAGAATTAGGGTACCATGAAACTTAATTTCATTTCTTTTTCATGAACATATTTGAATCTCAAACAGCAAATTTAAGCATTAATTCTGAGATGATATTTTGCAAACCTGATAGAAAATCAATCCTGCATATTGCTTTCATGTCAAAAAGTCATTTGGGATTGCTACATGGACCATAACTAGTAAAAAAGATTGTCTTGTAAATATTTAGCTGTTTGGAAATGCCTTTTAGAATATTAAGTCAGCAGGGATAAATGCAGAGCTCCCATGTCTTAATTGTCTGGCCACAAAATCTCTGTTAGGCCAATTCCCTTACTAACTCCCTGCAGACATAAAGAAAACTGAAATTTGATCAATCTGATTTTCACAGAGATAGACAGTGCTCAGACATAGACAAAGGAACAGCCCGGTTACCTCTAAATCAAATGGCACATCGTACCGACTTAAACTCATCCTTGCCAATGGTTTTCTTGAAAAAACATTTCACGCAAAGTAAATAATTCGTAGATACCATTGAAGTAAATAAATGTTTTCAAGGTCATAATCTTTCCGTCGTTGTTTACTAGAAATTTTTGTGCAATTCCTTGCATTCTCAATTCTCAATACGGCTGTGTCAGATTTTCAAAAAAACCATTTGCAACAGGAAAAATGAAAACATTAATTGTGTATGTTAGTAAATTTTTGCGTTTTCAAAGCATAAATGCACAAAACAAAACAAAATGAGGCGCTAAATATATACTGCGGACAAAACAAAACTAAGCAGTATGCTAACTTTTTTGGAAGTTACTCACCATTAAGTAACTCTTTCTCCAGTTCTTTAACCAAGATACCAAACTCGTTATTCGACTGGCTAAGTTTTTCTTCAAGCTCTACATTACACAATCGTAGATGTTTGCACTCTTCTAGAAGATGATTTTCAATAATTTCAGTTTGAGTTTCTGTTTCTTCCTGTCTTTTTACATTTTTATTTCTTCCCATTTCAGATTCCCTTTCCTGGGAAATTTTGTCTGGAGGAATTTCCACAACAGTATCATTTTCCAGGTCGATGCGCGGTTGTCTGAATACTTTATGGTCAACTGAACCGGGGCTGCAGTCTCGAAAGCAAGAACAAACTCCATTTGCTTGCAAAAAATATTCCGTGACATTATCGTCCGTTTGAGAACCAACTGAAGAGAAACGTTGCAGTTTTTTACTAAATTGTTTGATATTTAAGCTGGCGTCGTTTACCTGGAGACCAGACACAGCATTAGAGACATTAGAAAGACTTTCCGTGGTTCGTTCATCGTTATCAATAGTTTCTTTTTCCTGAATAGTTCTCCCATTATCTTTTAAAACAAGAGCCATTTTCGAAGGTTTCTGTACCTTCGTTCGATGTACCCTTTCTTGATTTTCCCCACAGTGACTCTCCCGAGAGCTATAGCCGGAGCTAGTTTCATCAACATCGTCCATTCTGCCCTTTTCGTCGATTTTCACATTGCTTTCAACCATGAAGTTTCTTCCACTAGGATTCACGGCCATTATTGTTGTCTTTCCTTCGCCTACATCAAATTTCGGTATATAATTCGATCCATTATCACTGCTGACCCCACTGTCTCGTAACCTTAGGCCCATTGTCTGGTTTCCCTGCAAACCGGCTACAGCAAAGTGAACAGTCGGCTGGTCGTAAATCTAAGACCTTTTTGAGTTATGATTTCCAGTACGGCAACAGATCTCGGCCATGATCGCTAGTGGGGACTCACCACGTCCGAAGACTTTGTGTTTAATGATCTTCTTCGTCCGCCTACATCTCAATCACTTTTATTGTCGAACACAAACAACATGTGACGATTGGCGACTTACAGCTGCTCCTTCGCAACGTCAGATCATTCCTCAATGAGTATCCTATCTTGATGACAGAAATTCATTCTCAAACCCAAAACATCTTTTTCAGCTCAAACTCAAATAATTAATTACACGTTACGTCATTTAAGTAAGTTGCTCAAAATTCATCTGCTTAATCCAAAATTACAGTTAGGATAACAATGACAAGCAACTTCATATGCAATTAAATCAGCTGACGGACACATTAAAAAACTCATAATAGAGCTATCAAAAAACTCAGCCTTTGATAATTAAAGAAATGAGCAATTTTATTCGCAAATTGAACAAAATAGATCCAGGACTACATCGGGAAGTTTTTAAATGATTCAATGTTTAATCCACTGTTAATCATTGCAAATCCATAATATTATGTTAATAATAATATATTATATTTTGTAAAGAAATCAAAAGCCTTTCCATCCAAGTAAAACTTGGTCATCTGCGGAGTTTAAATTTTACGATTTACATCAGCTTGACAGACTTAACTATGGAGATCTTTCTTTTAGTTTAACGAGGATTGAGGCATTTTTGGTATGATTGTAAGATGCTGTTTGTACACTAATAATTATATCCATCGATTAATGTGTAATTTCCAAACCTAGCAAATCTAATTTTACGTTGAGAGAACACGGAGCCAGCGAAGAGACGACGTATCTATTGCGTGTCTTTATTGCAACTAATTAAATTCAATTACAGGGCGTATAGATATATAACGGGGGCATGTTGTTGATTACGTTACTGTGTATACGGGGACAATGTAAGGTGATAATGGCTATGAAACAATGGAGGACATGATTACGTTGGACAACGGACACTACATTCTAACTAATTGTCAAGTACTGGAGTCTGGGCCCTAACAAAGCCTGAATGACTCATTAACCGTAATCTTTTGCATTCGCTGTATTCGTCTCTTTCGTCTCACACAATCCGTAACATTCACTTCGCCCTTTACGTTTTCATGTGTATCGTTTCCGACGCAAACATGTTATGTATATTGTTCACAAATCATTGTCCCTCTCTGCACTTCCCATTTTGGTGCCGTGACCAGGAGTTGTCTTTTCGCTGGCCCCCAGTATGTCAAATACTGGATTCAAGGCCATTACGTAGCCTGAATGACTCATTAGCTCACGTGTACCTGATGTTTTGCTACAATGCCCCTTATACAAATTTGGTTCTAAGCTAGTTTAGCCTAAAAATTTAAATAGTTTAGTAACACAAATTGAAGCACAGACTAACTCTGTCCTAATTGATAAATGGTTCATTGTTGATAAATGGAAGACAACATCCGTCTTTGATTGATGCAAAGATTGCAATTCTTGTGAGCGGGCAAAATCGTGCGCCATCTTGTTTCCAACAATGAGTGAGAAGCCTCATCGATGCATGACATCACTTTATAATTGTGGCTGCAGAAATTGGTTTGCCTTCCCATTGTCTATTAGGCTTCCACTATCCACCACTGAAATATGCTTTGCGTTGCCTTTCCACTCAGGATATTCATCTGACTTTGAATTAATCCTAAACAAGCTAATTCAAACCCAGAACATGTTTAACTATGTGGGTTTTTCTTTAACTTTATAGATATAAATTACTAGGTAGATATTAAACCAAAAATACGGTAATCACATTTCGATGGTTTTTCCAATCCCTTCACTTTAGCCGCAACACACTGAAATTAGTTTGGCATCAGTTGATTGAAGCTCAAGAAGACAGAGTCGTTAGTCTTCAGAGAATCCATCTCTTGCTACATTGGTTTCTTAATCCCGTTAAAGAATAAACTGGATTTCATAGCGTAAAGAATTTTGCTTCCCAATCTAACGAGTTTTATGATTACGCGGGTGGCCTTATCTTTAAATAATTTGCACGAGGCTTAGGGTACGAGTACGACGCTCAATTGCTCGAAAGAATTGAAAGTACGAGCACTCGTTTCTTGTAATGTCCAAAAAGTGTCTCTGGTCATGGTAAATAGCGGTTTTCCACGGGCTGTTGTCTGTTTTCATGTGATAAAACGGCTTCCATGTGATCAAACATTAAACATCATGTGTGCAGTTTGCTTGACAGCCAATCAGATTAACGGGGCTATCATAATGACTCAGCAATTTTTGCAATTTGGGTATACGCTTTCCATTTGTCATGACTCAATGCCTTTAAATGGTTTCAATTTCAGCTTGTAGAAAAGACAGTTTTTCCAAAGTTTCCCAAGCTTGGGATTCTCAGGATCATTAGACCTTGAGTATTGTTAATTCAAACTTTTGACTGTTTAGTAAAATTCAACGAAAGCCTCCAAACACTAGAGATAAGGTGTTGGCTTTTTAATATCTATTGCCAACTTCACTTCATACTGCATACTCAAAGTGACAAAAGATGGCAAGAATCAAATTCATCTGCCTTCTAGTTTCATGGTTGGAGGAGCTTTAAAAGGAAAGCAGGACTGCATTTTCTTTACCAATGAAAGCAAACTACTTTTCAATATCAGAAGAGCTACGATCTTCAGACAACTTGCCTCCTTTCCATTTCTACATATTATGTTTCTTTTAGAATAAAGTTTGATGGTGTCATATTGTTTGTTAATTGACAAAGCCCAAGATAAATGCTTATTGGAACAAGGAAACAAGCACAAGAAGCAATCAAAATATATTTTGAGCAAGAATGATATAAAACCAGTTTCCAATTTGAGATTTAATTTCATGGCTACTCCAAGTAGCTACTTACAAATACCAATTGATCCTACAAATGACTTTTCGTTCGTAAAGCAGTCAATGTTGAGTTCAAGGATTTGTTATCTTGTTTATAAGCTTACTAAATGGGTTGATTTTGGGCAGCTTGTGACCCTCACTTGGCTTTTTCTCCTCTTCCAAAGGCACAACAGCGATTCGAATTCCATTTTGCAGCGAAAACATAATTTTCGTACACTCGTCGCCTACAAAAAAATTGTATCAAGTTGTTATTATGAGTTTTTCTTGTTGAATTTAAGATTCATTCGTTTGAATTAAAAGGGAAATCTTGCTTTAAACTATTTTCATGCTACTTCTATGTTACTATCTATCCTATCCTCTTCTATGTTTTTATTTAATTCTTTTTCTGCTGTTGCTCATGCAACAAGCCAAATTTAGAGAATATACTAGCCATAGCAAATACTTCCTAAAAATCTAGGAATTCAATTGGCAAGTCGGTTCAGCCTTATGGGCGTGACGCAGAGAGTACACTTTTGTTTCTGTATTTGAATGGTCTGAGGAGAGGGCGGGGCAAATGCTCAGAGAAGGCCAAGTTGAATATCAAAAATTTTCGAATTGTTTTGTGGTGATTGATGCAGTTATGTAATGATTCGTGACTTAAAATTGAGAGATTTAAAGTAATTTCAGCGAAAGCTTCAAACGCTGCTGGTTGTTTTTTTCTTAAAAAATAAAATACCTTTAAAAAGCTGATTTCTGTTAAAGAAACGTAATTTAAATTACAGTACCAGTGCCTAATTTGATGCGATCAGAGTCTGTCTTCTCGTGAACTATTGAATAGTTTCAAAAGACAATACAGCTTTATTTTGGCAAAGAATTCACCATTTTCTATGCATAATTTTGTTGCCAAAGTTTCAAATCTAATTTTTTCGGGCTAAGGGGCGTGCCGAAATAGGGGGTGTGTGTGGGGGGTGTCACACAGGGGGGTGTCACACTTTTGTAGAAGCCGTCGGTAATTTTTTGCCTGTCGGTAAAAGTTGAAAAAACTATAACAGCGTGTCGGTATTTCAGGGAAGAATTAGATTTGCACTTTTGTTATATCCAGCTATGATTAACTACCTTTAATCAACCTTGTCGGTAAATATCTCATGTTGTTACACCCCCATTCCCCTTCACCCCCCCCCCCCCCCTCCACTCCCCACTCAAATGTCCCTCTGCACGCCACTGATCGGGTTCAGCACATTTTGGTTGGCTCTTGCTCTGCAATCTGCTTGACTTGAATCAAGTCTTGATCTTATCGTTCCCATTGAAGCCCGGTTGTCCAAGGGCTTCCAGATTCACTGTTCTAAAAACACCCATAGTTAATGATGTATTGTGTCTGTCTTTTTGTTCCAGACAATATCTATTTACTCTATATATGGCCTACCCAAAGTCGTTCCAAATGATGTATTTAGATTAGTCCTTAAAGCCTTGCTGGACAATCAGGTACAGAAATCCCATTGCCAAAATCCATCAGGTTGTTTTAAAAATGCTGTTTGCTTATGGGAATTACATAGCTGAATTGGAGACTCTGACGTCATTTGAGGATCTGCGATAAATGACATACGAACGTGTACGATTGCACGCATAAAATGTACCAGTGTCCAAGGAGATTATGAGATGATATCTGTTCCCGCTGCTCTTGAAGTTATAGGCTTTGAAGATGAAAAGCCCAACAGATTCTGAGAGTTTCCTCTGATAAATCTCGCAGTGATGTGAATCCCTTTGGTACATTTCCAAACCTCCTCTTCTAATCCCCCTTAAAGTGTCAATGCTTTGCATGTATTCCTGCACGTTCGATCCTCTGTTTCAATTGAAGCTTTATATTTGTTGATTCCAATGAGCTCACTTCAAAAAAGTCAGGACGAACGACCTCAGATCACTGATCTCTATAAAAGACTGGATCGAGCTTCTTATTGTTTGACCCACATGAGAATCGAGGCCCGCCAAATTTGATTAGGCCCTAGGATCGTGGGACCCACCGTTCACCGCGAGCACCGAAAAGAACCGACATGAGAGCTAAACGGGGCACCCAATGTTGCGCGTATGGCTGTTCGAAACATAAAAAAGCAAGGAAAACCAAGCTGATGGTCGTAGTAACAGTGAAGGAAGTGATGATGAAGAATCTGCCATGAAAATTCTACGGTGAGTCCCACGCGGACAAGCAACATTGACCTCAGTCTGAAACGGTAGAAGCTCGATCCAGTCTCTTATCAGTACCTCAGATAAACACTCTTCTGTCTGTCATAACAAAATCCATTTCTGTTCTAACAATTGAAATCTACTTTGCTTGACTAATGTTTTGGCCTATCTCTCTGTCCCCGGAACCATATCAATGCCTGTATTCATCATTTGTCTCATCAAGTAAAGAGTGGCGTATTCTCTATTAATTTGCTATCTACTTCAACAAATCAGAGAATTTTTTTTAAGAATTTTGAGAATTTCAAGACAGATTCGTATAAAATGAAAAGCACTTTTTCTTGCACAGACAAGTGTAGAAATGAGTGACATGGTTTACACATGACCAAAACGTATCACTCTTTTTAAGGACGACAGTGTCGAGTGAAGGGTAGTGTCAGAGATATCTTCAGAAACTATATGCTCTAGTTGTTTGGAAGGTTTTAGCCAAACTTGGGACTAGATTCTAAATCTTGGTTTAAGCCAAAGTCGAAGCAGCGACAGTAAAATTTAAGAATTCAAGCGACAGTAAAATTTAAGAATTCAAAATGAAGTCCCAAGCAGACTGTGCTACGATTGTAAATCTTCTGCTTGTAAATAAAGTTTATTTTTTACTTGCTTCCCAAACCTTCGATAAAGAAAAGCAACAATTATAGAGCTAGCGGGGATGACTTTATGAAACACTGCCACATTGAATGTTAAAAGTACGTGGGTGTGTTCGTTTATCCGTGTGTGGGTGTAATACCATGCAAAGTTTGTTCTGGTAACCTTTTAAATAGTTATCTAGGTAAGGTTTTCTGGTGGAAATTTATGCCTTGCTTATATGACCCTACCCTTAAACCCGCAATTTTGCTGAGGGGAAACTGCTCTTTCAAAACAATGCCACTTAAAACGGAGTTACCAGTTTTTACTTTGTTAAGACGGCGTATTCTGCTTTCGCTGACGCTGCCAAATATCTGTTTCTATCGTTTGCACGTTGAAGCTTTATTTGCAGATGACCGCCATTTTCTGACGGACGAGTCTTGGGTCCAAGAAGGGACATGGCTATCCTGTTGTCTAACGTCTTTGGTAAGAAATGGTCAACAGGACAAAAACGAGGCAATACCATCAGCAAGGTAGCGTTTGAAGAAGTAGATATTATACAAGATTATACAAGCGTTCTTGACAGCAAATCGAATACTAGAGATTTACTGGTAAATTATTTAAAAAATTTGATCATTAAAGATCAGCTTTATGAAGAGAACCGTTTACAGAATGAACACACCCTTTCGTCACGGGGTGGTCCTAAATATGATTGGAAAATTTTAAAATGTTCTATTTGTATTCACCAGACCCTTTTAAGAAAAGTCAATGCCTCAAACTAAACAACCCATACTAACTTATCGTCTTTACCTGGAATTATTTTTATTTTAAGCATTTACCATACCATGCAGGCAAGATTGGCTTTTGCGGCTTTCTAGACAGTAAGAGGATACTGTAATACGAGGCGCGACCAAAGAGGAGCAGGTTAGATCGAGCTAGACTATGGGATACTATAGAGATGATTGTCCTGGGCACCACGTGAAAACTTTCAATGTACTGTCTGGTAAAAATGCAAATTCGGCCATCCGAACAACCATCTATATGACACCTTCATTTAACTTGGAGACATCACGAGTCGGCCTGTACATTTTCAGCCAAAGAAAGCATTGTCAATAGAAATAATATGAGCGATTTGATATATAAAAAACTTGGCAATCTCTGATTTTGCAAAATTTTGAAGGTTTTTTTTGCATACCCAATAAGACAGTGTATTACTATTGTGAAATTTCGAAAGCCTTTCAAAGACTCATTTGAGTTGCAAGGGGAAATGGGTAGAAAGTACACAAAGCAATTCAGTCTTGATACGCTTTCGATACGCTTCTAGACGTACAATTAAAGCCTTATGATTGATGAGGTAGCAAATTTGTATTGTTTTGTAAAACTTTCATAAACAGGTTTATATGCCTATAAACACGAAAAGATAGGCCAATTAGGCTTCTGGTAGAATAGGCTTTTAAAACTTGGAGATTAGACCGTAGTAAAATAGTTTTGTTTCGGTACATTGCCTTTTTTTATTGGTCATTGTGTTCTGAAATGAAGATAGCAAGTACAAGAACTTCTTCGTTTCTTTCATCATATCCAAACAGGTTATTTTCACCATCAATTACTCTTACAATGTTCCCATTACAAAGGAGTCCTTGCCACTGTTGTGGGCTGAGTCATATTCGGTACACAACAGAGCGGTCCCAAAGTTTACAAAAGGGCCTATATTCTTCACAAAGCTCAGCTTCATGTGAAGGAACCTTGCAAAAATTTAAAAGCTTAATCTTTACAAGAATTTTCAATATTTTCTTTCTGTTTCTCCCTTAAGTAGAATTTTAAGTATTTTGACCAATTGGTCAGGGGACAATTAACCCTTTCTGTTAGTTACAACTAAGGTGTGCTTTTAGGTTATAGCATCAGTGATGTCTTTTTGCCAAAAATGATAGTAGCTTGACTGTTTGTGTTAACTGATAAAAGTATGGATATTTTATTGAAAAGTATAGAATTGTACATGCAGCGTAACCTTTGTCAACTCTCACATCAACAAAACATGTCCTGGAGACATGGACTCTGTACTGAATTCAATAACTGTTGCGAAATCTTCACTTCCTGGCCAATGCTGTTGGGAAACTCCCACAGATCTACAATTTCTAGATTTGAAAGCACACCCTCAAGAAGAGAGGCTTAGGAAAACGAGCCATGTCATATAACAGTTTGATTGATTGAAAAGGAGTCAGTTTGATTGATACTCGTTTTAAACAAAAGAACTACTACGAGTGTGGGTGGGGGCTATTTGACATAAATATTCATAAAACTGTCCAAGTAATCTGCTAAAAATTTTAATTATAGGTTAATTACTGTAGGTTGTTCATTCTTTTCATTAAAATACAAAATCACCAAGATTGAATATTTTGCCTAAGTGTCTCGCAAAACGTAGCGTTCAGAGAGAGGTTTTACGTGAATCTGACCCTGAAAACATGAACCGACAAAATTTATGGCGTGGTTTTAAATGAAATCTTGCTCGTTAATGGGAATACTTGCTTTTCATGCACGGGAATTCGTGAAAGATCTCTCCCACGCCACTTACCACTTACACGGCATTACTGACTGAGGTTGAGCAAAATTGTTGAACACTTTTGATATCAAGACATGTATGTTGATCAACTTCACCAACCACCAAACTGGCAGAAAGGAAATTTGGCCACATTTCCATCGAGTTTTAAGTTTCTAACACAAATCGGTTAATGTGATCGCGAATTCCGAAAACATTTTGGTTGAGAAGGTAAATTTCAAAAATTTGTGCTCTGAATTCGTGATTCATAACCCCCATTTGGGGGGGGGGGCACTTCAGACACAATTGCGCCAAGCTTTACGCCTTCAACATGAAAAATCATGACAATTGAACGAGAAAATGGATTCATAAACGGCAATTACAGCGCTAGATAGGCTGTAGCCCGCCCGAATAGCGCATAGATCAACAGTCGAAAAGCTTGAAATTTAGGAAAAGCGACTTGGCGATTTAATTGTCTGCGTCAAATCATATTTTGCTGAAGCGACAACAACAACAACCACAAAAATGAAGATAAAGACGCGTAGAGACGCTTATACGTCACTGTTCAAGAGAGCTTGAAGCAATGCTAAGGTCCCTGTACGAAAAGCTGGATCTTTTTCACTTACGAAAATTGATAAAAAGGTACAGTTGGGTGAATCCCTTTATCTTTGGAGGACTTTCTCCTACTCCTATCGCATGGTTTTTAAGTTATCAATTTAATTGCTTTTTTATTGTTTGGTTTAGTGATTAAACTGCCAAAAAACAATTATAGCTTCGGATTATGAAAAGACATTTGAAATAACTCTCTCCAAACTTCGATGTCCCTTAACTAAGTAGTTAGATAAAGCGATTCACCCCTGCTTATTGGGTTCAATGCTTGTAGATCCAAGATGTGCAAACGGAGAAAAGTAGAGATAGTGTGTCAAAGTGACCGAGATATCATTTATTGACTGACAGATACCAATTTATCTTTAACCTGAAAGAGAAAGCTTGCTTAAAATTTATATGACTAAGCAAAGTTATTTCGCAGCAATCATGGGGGAAATAGCCCCCTGGAAATCTAAAGCACCTTTGCAAAATTAAATGGGCTAGCGAAACCAGCCAGGGTGAGCGTAAGTCAAGATTGAGTATGAGGCTGGAAAAGCGACTGAGCATGAATATGAGGCTTGAATGAGTTCTACTACAACTGGGACCTCGAGACAGAATGCGAAGCATGGTTAAGGTTGGAGTGCAAGGATGCATTTTTGGTCCCATGCTACTTATGATGAATAATATTTGTGTTTAACTTTCAGCTGATAAGAATATGGAGTAACCTGGTTGCATGCTGACTCTTCTGCAGTGATTCTTTTGCAGAGCAATCTTCTTCCTTTCGATTTGCGTTGATCGAGTCGTCTTGGCACTGGACGGACATTCGGGCAATTTTGACTTTGGCAGAATGCGGTAAAGACAAAACCTGTTGGTAATTTCAAATTATGCTTATTATTACTGTGGTAGATCAAGAGTCAGTGAAGACCAATTCAAATCTGAAATGAACTGAATTTGACAAAGATTGTTCCTTCATAAAAAGAGGTGCATTTTGGAATGAATTCAATTTTGATGCTCATTTGAGATATTAAGTAGAGACATTGTGACAGATAGAACATGTGAAAGGAATGGAATGCAATACGAAATAGGCTCAAGTGGATCCAAGCTTCTGAGTACGCAAAATCACTGACCTCTTCCAGTAATGCAAAAGGACAGAGAAGACAGAGAATGCTGCATCGTGAAATAGTCCACGTTCTATAATATCACTTTTCACGTGACTCATGATTGCGTCAGCAATGTCAACAGGAACGTTTATCTGTAGGCAGAGAAGTAGACGAGGCGACGATTAGAAACGAGGCTATCAAAATCATGAGTGCAAAAGTTAGAAGAATAACTGTGGCCAGGGGCGTGGTTTAATAAAACTAGCATGAAAAAGGCCTACAGGACCTGCCCAACTCATGGAGTGTAGTGCTATACCACTATTCATAAACATGTTTTCAAGTGATAAAGGCCGTATATTGATTGTTGAATGTATACAGTGCATGATACATGGTAAATGGTATAAAGCTGATTGTATAGTATGTGGGATTTAGTGATTAAGTGACTGACTAATTGATTGATTAATTGATTGATACTGGCTGATTGACTGATTGATTGACTGACTGTAATGATTAATCGATTGACTGATGGACTGATTGATTGACTGATTGATTGACTGTAATGATTGATGGATTGATTGATTCTTGTTGATTTTCTGAGTGGAATCACTGCGCGCTGAAAACGACAAAACATACAAAAAAGAAGTTTCTCAAACCCACAAATGTTTAAGATGGCGGGTTAATTCATGTTTCGCTGACCTTACATCCTCGAGTTGATCCATGACTCAAACAGTTCTATGTGACCGTTTTTCTCATATAAATCACTTTAAAAACTCTTAATCATCAATGACACGTTAAATACCAAAAGGCAAACATGAATGGTCGGGCTTTGATGGGCAGATGGACCTCGTCTTCGTCATGCAAAAACGATGACGTCAGTCACTCCTTCTTGGGCCATCTCTCCTCGTCTAAATTCTATTCATGTCTGACTTGCAAATATATAAACACCTTTTGAGTGATAAATAATGCTATACGGATGTCATAAAAATTGTGGTCGTGTGATGAAGTAGAGTGGAATTAGCCAACTTTCAACTTTGAAATTACAATACTTTGGAAGCAGTGGGCTTGCGTACTTGCTCTGTGGTGGTGCAACATCTTGCTGGTTGGTTAGAGTAGAGTTTTCAATATCAATTTACCAAAGATTCAAGTAGCAATCGCGCTACTCTTGTTAGCCAAATCAAATATGGCATAAAACCCAATTCTTTGATCGAAGTGATACTGTGATTGAAGCTGAACGGATTGGCAACTCTTACAGATTTGCAATCAGTGGCGTCCACCGGGTGTGGCAAAAGAAAACTGATTCTTCGATTGAACGCCCTCCTGTTTAGTGCCCTGATAGATGACGTGCGATTATCTATGCCTTTCTGTTACGGTAATTGTTAGGCCTTCAGATATGATCCGGGTAAGGCATTGTTTACTTCAGGATAGCAGTCCATATTTACAAGCAAATCCCATTAAGTCTCTTCCCGGAAAACTTGGACTTCCATTAAACCCTTTGGACGTTTCTGAGTAACTTAAACCACTTTTTTATAGTCATTTGTAAAGTAAAGTCATTTGTTTAATCCAGCCCACAACCTCATCGCTATAAAAACCCAGATCAATGACATACAACTTACTTAATTTTTCTAGCAGGAGTAGTTTGGTGTTTACACAATTGCACAGCGGGATCATTAGTCACTCACCTAGAAGTTATAAATGGATCGAAACTCTCGTAGCAGAAAAGCAAGCGCAGCGTGTGTGCGTTTTTAGCAGAGTCCTGGTAACCAAATGAAAGCAAATTGTGAATAGTTTTAGGAGAGAGGGAATTGGCAAACCTGAATCCTTGGTGGCACGAGGGAATCGAGGAAACAGCTGACAATGGCGTTGGCCTTCCGGGTCACGATTAGCTCGTCATCCTTCGTGTAGTTGCCAAGCTTGGCGCAGAGGACGACAGCATCAGCAAACTCCTTATACCTGCAAAAAATGATATCGAAAAACCATAACATCAAAGCAGAATACACATCTTTCCATTAGTTGTCTTTTGAATGCAGCTTTTTGCTTCGAAATAACGACAAACAGTCCAAGATGTGAACCAGATTTAGCTACAGTCGAAGATATTTTTCACAGTGAAAAGGCCTCTCTGTGATATTCCTGTTCAAGCCTTCTTCTGTGCTTATCCAGTAAACTGTTCCGCGCTGAAGAATTGATTAGAATTTACGGTACAATTTTGAGACAGAGAGAGAATTCTAGAAGGCTTTTGCCAATTGGCATTGGACAAAGCATTTTTCATCATAGAAATAGCTGCAACTGGTGCCTTGAGCAACATGTACTGTCGATTAACTTTCAAGCCTTTTGACATGCCTCTCTTTATGATAGACATTGGTGTTCCTCTTGTAAGTAAAAGGTAGAATTCATATTAAACAGTTTCTTGTTAATATAAAAATGAAAATTATTGAATAATCTTCGGACGTTGTAAGCAAGTTTTAAAGAAGAAAAGAATAAGTTTTACCTATCGACCTCTATCCAGAATCTCAAATCATTGATGAGCTTTTCAGTAGAAACAAGTTTATTACTTATAAGCACTTTATCTGGGCCTTCCTCTCCTTGCTCCTTACCTACACAAAGGATAAATCGTGCAAAAAATCACTTAAAAGAATTGAGTTCTAGAAAAAAACAGCTATATACAGGTCTTCAATATGAAAATGCGTTTAGTTGCCTACATCAATGTTTCAAACGTCCTTAACTGCCAAGTCAATTTTTGAAACGCTTGAAACTGTTAAGACAAAATTTTTAAACGTTTCAAACAATTAAACTAATGTTTCAAATTGTTACGACAATGTTTCAAGCGTCTTAAACTGTTTAGACTGTTTGTCAAACATCTCAGACTCTTATACCAATGTTTCAAAGGTTTCATCAACGGTTTCAGGCAAGTACAAAGAGCATTGAACTAGTTAAAACTCAGGCAAAATTGTTGCTGAATAGGTTGATAAACTTCTGGTAATAAATTTTACCAGCTTCTTAAAAGTCAAAAGACATCTGCAAACCTTGATATGAGCAATAACTACTTCTCAGCAGCGAAGTGAAAGTTATTAATTTATATATTAGAAAGCTTGTTCTACCAAACTAGATAAACATAAAAAGAAATACTGAAGCAATCTAAAAAGGATGATAAAAACCATAGTTATGCTTACAGCGTTTAGCATTCATTTTGTGTTCATATCTCAGAAAACTTTGAAAGTGCCGCAGGACCCGAAGGTTTGCGATGCCTCGTCTGAAACTGACAACATTCCGTGCAAACATTCTCCACAAAGCACGCTGGAAAAAATGAAGAACAGGCTAAGACCCAGAGAATAGATGCTTTCATAACATGGCTTCCTTGAGATATTTTCATCTTCGTGATAGAGCGGAATCGAAGAATTTACATTAGCTACAATCAGATTTGTTCCATTTCAAGTGTCGTTATGTGACAAAGCAATTAGTGACAACAATAGTGGATATGAGTATACAGGCATTATACGCCATTCAGACCTTTAAAGCGCCAAGCAGCAAAAAACGACTACCACACGAAAGTCACCTAAGAACTATACATTCAATGATAATTATTTGTTTCTGGGAATCCTTAGTTCATGATATTGAGATAAGGAATAAAGGCAAACCCATATACATTTCGATGCTTGATACTCTTGATACCAGAGGCTGCCACCGAACGAAAATGAGGCATCTTTGTGATGCCAGCCAATTCTTCATCTCCAGAAAAAGTTGCAAGATATTGCATAAACCTTAGAAAATTAATTGTGAAATACTAGAATAGTATCAATATTTAACATAAAAGTATTAAACAAATGTTGAAGTAGTGTGATGACTTCAATGTATGATTTTTGTTGCTCAGCGATATCAAACAACAAATGCAAACGGACACTGCAGAAGTAGAAGAAAGAATAATGTTAATCTTTTGACTACTTCAAAGCAAATTGTACAGTATTTATATAGATATTTGTCTAAAATTCTTGCTCAGCCACATCTCTTAATATGTTAGTGAAAAGAGAATTAAGCGATGCTCATAAACAAGTACAAACCACTTCTCTTCCATGCTTCTCGCAACACAAGTCTGAGCAGAAACAAGCATGGCAGGAGTCACTTTGTCCATTTGTGGAAGATCACGTACGATGTCTGCCGTACAATCCAAAGCTTTGCCTAGTAGGGTAACAAAATAGAAATCACTGCATCAGAATGGAAGATGATCTTCATACGTAATCAATGACATATCTCTACGCACAAGATTCTCTTCATATGTAATCAATGACATTTCTCTGTACACAAGATGCTCTTTAAACGTAATCAATGACATTTCTCTGTGCACAAGATGCTCTTCATATGTAATCAATGACATTTCTCTGTGCACAAGATGCTCTTTAAACGTAATCAATGACATTTCTCTGTGCACAACATATTCTTCATACGTAATCGATGACATTTCTTTGTGCACCAGATGCTCTTCATACGTAATCAATGACATTTCTCTACGCACAAGATGCTCTTCATATGTAATCAATGACATTTCTCTGTGCCTAAGATGTTCTTCATACGTAATCAATGACATATCTCTGTGCACAACATATTCTTCATACGTAATCAATGACATTTCTCTGTGCCTAAGATGCTCTTTAAACGTAATCAATGACATATCTCTGTGCACAACATATTCTTCATACGTAATCAATGACATATCTCTGTGCACAAGATGTTCTTCATGCGTAATCAATGACATATCTCTGTGCACAAGATGTTCTTCATGCGTAATCAATGACATATCTCTGTGCCTAAGATGTTCTTCATGCGTAATCAATGACATTTCTCTGTGCCTAAGATGTTCTTCATACGTAATCAATGACATATCTCTGTGCACAAGATGTTGTTTAAACGTGGCCAGTAGCATCCTTCTCTTATCCAGCATAAGCTAGTATCAACCAACCATTGTTTGTAGCTGGTCCAAAGAACCTCTTCACAATCCCATTGGCTCGATGCTGCCTTTGTTTTGCCTCTTTGGTGTTTATCCTCATGGATTCGACAGCCTGCCAGAACAGCATTGGTATTTCGCCGTCAGATTTTATCAAGTACTTTTTAAAAGCCTCCAGCTGGGCTGGATCGTGCAGTATTTCCTGGAACGACCTGTATTTGAATTGTCAATGTTAAACCTTTGAAAACAGGAATGATAAAGAAAGAAAATTTTGTTTAGGACTGTAAACATCACCAAGGCTTGATTTGATTAGAAAATCAAGACAGTATGAAGCCTAAGAATGTACAACATTTGGCATTTTGAAACAGTTTAATATAATCAAGATAAATATTAATTTCGGAAAGGTCAATAATTAGATATAAAATTATTTGCAATATAAACATGTGCTTTCAACTTTCGCTGACTTCACTTATATTGACATATCTTTATTCATTGATTAATTAGTATGCTCTTGTTCATTCGCATAAATCAACTAATTATATTGTCATATGAATTCTATCAAACAATGACAGAATTATATCAACATTGTTTGAGTATCTTTGATTGTACATCAAAATACAATCAACGTTCATATTACAGACTACGAAATTGAATAAGGGGGTCATAAGATTGTTGGCACGTGGGTTTTCGTAAACATGTAAAACGCAAAGAATGTGATCAACTTGAAAACTAATAATACAAGGTATACCTCGGTCTTGGAAGTCTCGGTTTATTGTCATGCAAATGTTTCTTTCCCAATTCCTTGGTAATCGTAGTCATGCGCCCGCTATCATTCTGTTTGAATCCCATGTTCCCTAGCAACAAGTTCTGCTGGTAGAAGTAATAGGCCATAGCGCTCTGGTATGGATTCGCCTGCCGGTAATCCTCCAAAGCTTGCGCTGCCTGTTTGTTCAGAATACGGAGGCGTCGTTGTTGCAGGCTGCTCTCGAACTGTTCTTCTTCGTCATCGTCCATATCCTCGTATCCCTCAAGCAGCGGCTTGGCTGTACCTGAAGCAAACACATCAACTTGAAGTCTGCTTGCTGGTATTCAATGCTTGGAGCAATCCGATAGCATAAGCAGTCCTTTGAAATAGCCGGCAAAGACGTAAAGGCTGCAGAACTATATACTTAAGGTATCAGGGTCCTCGCCAGCTTGGGGGCGGGGTGGCCATGGCCCCTTACATTTTTGCAAAGCAAGTAAGTAGTTTTACAGCTGCAGTAAAGGGGGTAAGAAGCCTTGGTCCTTTACTATTTTACTTTTAAGTCTTGACCCCCTACCCCCTCTACTTTCACATTCGTGGTGCGGGCCTGGATATATGGGACAGGAAATAAAGTTACTGAAGCAACTAGCAACCACTACGTATATAGATACTTATCTCATCCTCAAACCTATATTCATACTTCTTTTATTTAGGGTCGATCTCTAAAGTATAACAATATGACAATAAGTGACAATATGACAAGGATCTCTGCTTACGGGGTACGGATATTGAGATTGCAAGCTGCAAGGCATTCCACATGTGCTTCGCCGGCATCTTTTCTCTCACCCTTTTCTTCCGGGGACTATAGTCACCGAGCATCGCTGGAACATGTCTTGAGTTTTTACCAAGCAATCGTTGAGCACTAGAGATTCTGTAGCTCTTTGAAAAGTTACATCATTACTAAGAGAGGGGGCCATGCCTGCTCTGTACTATGACAATGCATGCAGACTTGGAAATCAAGAAATCACGGTCTGCAGCAATGGCAATCAAAAATCAGTTTTTTTCCTAAAACGTCATCAATTATTATGCTGATTGTCAACACAGAATGAACAAAGTTTTTGTTGCACGAAATTTCACGATATTTTTATGGCTTGCGTTTTACGTTTGCATACTCTGAGGAGTGTCGCACAAAAAAGCGTCTAAATATTCTAAAATCATGAAAAAATGAATGAATCAATACGTCATAACATATATAAGAAGATAGCGCAATTGAAAAATTTGGTTTTACATATTGTTTCATAAAACTGATAGCGTTTGACAGCTTAGCCAATCAGCTTCAAGAACAGAAGGTTTTTTAATATTGTAAATTTTCAATATTATGATATTCATGAGTATAGAGCAAGAAAATAGTGACGACATACCACAATTTCTGCAAACCTTTCGTCGTCAAGATCTAAGAATTCTAGCCAGAATGGTAGCAGAGCCTGAAAGAATTGTTTCTCATTGCCAAAATAGTCAATTTTTTATTGTGATTGTAAACAAAAACAAAATGATGTTTGTCTTGTCTATGTAAATTCAAATCCATGTCAATGAATATCAAGGCACTTGGTGATTCAACTATGGGGATATTATTGAGTTTATACACAAGAATTCTTACCAGAATCTTGCAAAGAATTCAAAGCATAAATCAATGCAAAGAGGTCGAAGTATGGTGATTTTCTTCCAGATGTATAAGTAAATGACAAAAATGATTAGATACACAGGCTTATAAGCATTTATAATAAATTATTTTTATTTTTCGGTATCTTTATTCTATGGACCTCCATTTTTACAAACTTCTCAGAAATGCCAACATGTAGCACAACATACCTTTGCGCACTGCCAACAAGCAGCATTTAGGATCATATATCCCAAGTCGTTGGGCAACAGTTCGCATAGCTTCACTTCAATGTCACGAGTGAGAGAAGTCTTTCGCGGGCTGTCTCCCAATAGGTAGATGTGTATAAGAGCACGTGCCTGCCTCCGTCGCGTCAACGTGTCCATGTGCACAAGGCCGGAGAGGAAACCCTGCGCAGCAGCCCAGAATCGTATATTCGCAAAGGCCTTTTCGCTGCTGAGCAACCGAAGGTAGTCGCAAAATGGCTGCCCAGCGAGTTGATCGGCTGCAAGTGCTGTCCATAAATGCTCCAGGTTCTCATCAACTGTTTCAGAGATAACAAGTAATTTTATTTCAGTTTCAGTGGCTTTTGAACAGATTCGAACTGATTTGGTGGCCTTTGAACTGATTTGGTGGCCTTTGAACTTTTTCAGTGGCCTTTGAACTTTTTCAGTGGCCTTTGAACTTTTTCAGTGGCCTTTGAACTTACTAAGAGGACTTTGAACTGAAGACTGTTTCATTGAATGACCTTAACACTATCAATGTGATGAGGTCCAGTTCTACAGTTGGCATTATATATAGACGGCATTCAAAATTTTGAATAAATCTCACCTTTATTAGGCAATTGAAGAACAAGGTCAGCAAATCCGCTTGGGAAGGCAAACTGAGTCTCCACGTCGACAAAAGAACTGCCGCGAATACTGTTTGTAAGTGCCACAGCTCTTGAAAGTGAGATGTCCCTGAATTTGGTGCAAACAGCCGCAAGTTGGTTGCCTGTGGGTCAAATTAAATGTTTCTTAGTAACTCAAGTATATCTTTCAGAACATTTTCGGTAGCCAGATGCAATTTTGCAGTAGACAGCTGTTGAATTTTGATCTTTTCCTTGAACAAAACTACGAAAGTAGAGTTCCAGGGTACTATATTTTCTAATGGACTTTTGGTTTGTACTAAGATGTAACAAAACAGGCCTTGGTTTGTTTTTTCAGGCCTAAATGCTCGGTTCCTACTGAAAACCGCCGTCAACGCATACAAGAAACAATGAACAGAACTTACGCTTTCCATTCAGCATTTTAGCACTGGACAGCCTCGATCCAGCCTTCGCTGCACCCACGAGACTGAGGCTACCTTGCAGCTGTGGTAATTTGAGAGAGATGTGGCTAGCACGTGACTGACCATGAGAGAATACCACGTCACTCTCCACATCTCCTATTGTTATTACCGTGTCAGGACTGCATGTCTCCTGCGATAAAATTTAAAGGAGATTCGTTCTAACGAAAACATTCGACAGAAATTGTCCACGAGAACTCTGCAGTACGCCAGAAAAAGCATTTGCAAGCCAACTGTGCATTACGACGAATATCAACACAATGGCTTGGTTTAAACCACTAAGTGAAATCATGCATATATGCTTTTAGAGGTGTTTTATGACCTATACATGCTAGCAGTTGTAAGAATAACGGGTATCCTGTTACTTAGAATACAGTGAAGCAAGTATATAGAATGACTGATCTGTAAGTATAATAAGTATAATGCCCACCCAGGTGCTCTACTGGACTGGCCAATGGTTATCATACACTGAAGTTTACTAGCAAAGTGGCTCAATCAACTTGAGTTCCCAACATGAAAACTTTGGATTATTGCGAACAATAATGTTCGAGCTATTAAGTACAAAGTTGTAAAATTTTGAACTGGTTTGAATTTTCGAATTTTTTTGACACATAATTTGTTATTGGTTAAAATGCAGCTTTGACACAGAAGTGAAATTAATGAATGAATGAATGAACGAATAAATGAATTGATAAATAAAAGAATGAACGATTGGATGGAGGGATCAATGAATGCATGAATGAATGAATGAATTAATAAATGAATGGAAGATTGAATTAATGAATGAATAAATGAATGGATGAACGAATGAATGATTGAATGAATGGATGAATGAAAGAATAAATGAATGAATAAACAAATGAATAAAAGAGAAATTGAATGAACTGTCTCGTATGCCACCGAATGCTCACAGGCGACGAAGCGCACCAAAAAGGATGCAGCCAATGGCTTGTAGATTTGCTTACATTGTTATCTGTTGACTGCAATTCGTGTTCACTCAAGGAGATGTCTCTGTGAAGAGAGCTGGCGTCAATATGAACCTCACTCATGCTTGACTTTTCAGATGGGAATTGCAGCTCAGGCTCGTTGGATGTCGTACACGCTGTGGATGAACAAATAATCTATAAAACCATCATACAAAATATCAACAACATACAAGGTATCAGCAACATACAAAGTATCAACAAGTCTCGGCATGCAATTTTCTGTATTGGTACTAATTGGTCATTTATCAGCTCTTGGTCATTTTTGTAGTGACAGAGGAAAAATTACTGAAGCATGCAAAGGTAATGTGTCCGCTTTTGCTTGCTATTGCAACTTTCTCCGTAGTTTCTCTTCCATTTGAAGAATGAATGAATCCTCGCAGTTGTTATCAAACGGCATCCCACCAAGCTGAATTACACTCGGTTTCTTAAGCATCAAAGGAAAAGTATCAAAGTATCAACTTTTTTAATGATGTTTTTCTGGTTTTAGAATATCCATTAGTTTGTTTGGATTCGGCATCGTTCCAATGAATCCAAGTTACAGCTTTATGTAAGTTTTTTCTAGTTCTAATGCAGGCAGAACCATTGATTACTCTAATTAAGAGCCTAATTTTGTTGAAAGAAGTGCAATTTCTATTTAAAATAAGTACATCAAAGCAGAGTACGTACAGATAGCATCTTCTTCCATTCCAGCAGACTTGACCATTGTTGACCGTAGGGTGTTCAATAGATCTTTAAACGGTGCATTTCCATTAGCCGTTGTCTGCAAAGCTACTCTCCATTTGGCTCTCAATTTCTTCCTTTTATGACTTCGATGGGAGAGGTACTTCGGCAGCCAGTATGACGTCAGACACGAAAAAGCTGACTCTTGACAAGGAAGAAGCAGATCGCTCTTCATCGACAAAGTGGCTTCCTCGTTGCTTCCAACAACTAAGAGGTCTAGACACGAAACAAATTTCGCCTTGATGCTCTCTTGCAGCTCCAGCCAGGCTCCTTGTCGAATGAATTTATCTTGAATTTCTCTGATTAAAAATCGACGGCATTCAGGGTTGGTTTGGCGGCGAAACCTCTCTGTAGCCAGCCAAAAGGACAACAGACACTCACCAGCAGATTCGTGAAAGAATGCTTTGAGTCGCTGCATGGAGAGGACATTTCCCAGTTCCCTTTCGAGATCTAAAGAGTATGTATCTGCAATGCGGAAAGCATTGGGATCATAAAACTTGAAACATGCCAGTGCAAATTAAGAGCTGCTCATTGATAGAGTTATCTGGATTTCAAAGAAATGATACGCGTTTACAGAGTTAATGAAATACAACACTTGTAACCACCCAGTTTTCATCATAATGCAATGTAATCAATAGTGACTGTTAACAAAAAATAAGTTGCTCAGTAAATGCAACAAATATTAAAGACTTTAAACCAACGCAGACAATATTAACAAATAAATTTATGACAGAGGAGACAAGGCGTGGAAACATTATGGCTTAATGGCATGCAAGCAGCGGCGTCAACTGACGATGGAGGTTTATTTCAGGGCAAACATTTGTGAAGACACCTACAGCTGCTAGAAGCCATTACTTCTTAGCACCGTTAAACAATGAGCAGCTCTAAAAATCTCTTCAACAAAACCTAGTTTGCAGTGTCCAGTTAGGTGAAAATCCTCGCTTACTGATAATTAGGAAATATACACTGATGGCGCTTTTCTCATCGAAATTACGCTTTCCTATTTTTAACTGAGCACAGCCTTCAAAGCAATTCACAGTAGCTTCAAAGAAAATGTTGCCACGTTCAAACACCATTAGAAGCAATTTTTTTACTAATCTCGGCAGTCTTGATGTATCACAGCATGATCAGAGTGAGAAAGTAGCAGAGAGCTGAAAGCTTGCGAAGCAGGGGGTGCCACATCTTACCGTGCAACTTTGTCTTGTGCAACTCAATCAGCAAGAGTTTGCATAGTCGATATTCATTGCAAATGTCTGTCTTGAGGAACAACGGTCCACGCTCCTTCCAGGCAAAGTTGGTAACGTCATTTTGAGAGTAATGCTGGAAAAGAACTTCATTTTGGCTCATAATATAAGCTGAAGTTTTTAGCAGGTTGAAAATCGTAGTTCCAAGCAATGTTGAGTTTATGGTGATTTCTAGTTTAATAAGAATCAGCTTGTTCCTGAAATTGTGATTGTTAATAGTTTAGTTGGTATGAAAGAGAATGAATCGGTCGAAGTGTCTGGCAATTTGAAAGTTGTAAATTCAATCAATTCGTTAAAGTGGTGAAATTCTTATACAAGTGTATTCATTTTCATATAGAAAAGAAATTCTTGGATTATATCATGGATTCGTATCTAAAAATATACAAACAGATACAGCTTGTATGCTTCAGGCTATGAGTATATTAATGTAAAGGAACTGAGGTGTGCATACATTGCAAATGAACCCTGTTGGAATATCCATTTGAAACATGCAAGAGTCCTTTCTATAATGAAGTCTTTTCGCAAACACCTAAGGGGATTAACAATCAACGATGAATTGAATTGAAAATGGAAGCAAAGAAGAGAACGAACAAATGGTACTTGGGCAGCTTATACTGCTGCTGACTGAAAATGACGATAATCCTAGCAACTAATTCTCTCTAAACGTTTTTCATTCTAGATTACTTGCACTAAAACATGGACCAGCCGCATAAAGAATGAGCGCTGGCTTAGGCCCTTTTAAATACGAACCGGCGAATAGACCAACATTTCCGTAAGAATACATTATGAAAATAAGTAAAATCATAATCAAAAGTAATCATGCTTTGAAAGAAAAGCAATGAAGGTTCGATGTTGGACATTGTGAATATATTTTTGGCCTTATGTGCATAGAATTGGCTACTGTATATTTGCTATTGGAGTTAGGAGATGAAAAGCACACCAACCTACTCTAATAAATAGAAAACTCCAGATGCATTAACCTACATCTACGCCATGCAAAATAACACAGTCCTTTTTACAACACCTTATAAAGCACACAGCTTGGATACCTCACAAAATCCAACTATCCACCATCATTGCTTTTTGCAATTTTGATGCCCGATTGAGAATAAGAAAATTTAATGTTTTAAATTTTTTTGAAAAATCGAAAAATAGCTAGCAAATAGAACTCACAGGTAACGATAGGAACGTGTTAAAGTAATCCACAAAGACATCATCTTCAAGCAAATTTCTAAATTCATGCTCAGACGAAAAACCTGGAAAACAACACTAACACGAGATTCTTGGGAAAGAAGAACGTATCAAATGTTTGTAACAAAATAAAATCAATTAACAAGAGAATAAAAATTGACTGTAATTTAACATGCATAAGAAATGATAGCTAAGTAGTTGCTTGGTACATTTAATGATCATCGAGGATATTAACCTTGTAGGAACATAGTAGCTACTATTGAACTCATAATGATCAAAAGCCTCGGCCCCCCCCCCCCCTCTCAGGTCATCTTGATTTGATTTCAAACAGCCTGTTAGTTTGTAAATGGGCCCCCAAGATCAGTGACAAGAAGACAAAGATGTAAATAAATGAAGGTCAAATAACGATGAAATGACTTTGCAACTGTTCAATGTGCTTTCATTGATACAATTTCATATTTTGAGGCATAGCAGTTCCACCTATATTCAACTTGCACGTCAGTGAAACAGCCCTTTCATGTCATAGCCTCGTTGCTGAACCACCTCGATTACAGTCCACTTCATTTCACAGTGAGTATAACGCTGTAACAAGGGAACTAACCGTCGGCAACAGGATCTCGCTCTGCAGTGAAAAGATAACAATCCCCCTCCATCTTGGACCAGTTCTGGCTCTTAAGATTTCGGCTTTGCTTTGCGAAATCCAAAAGCTCATGTTTGTATTTCATTGTGACGTCACATCAATGGACCTGAGGAATACGTAAGGCGCATTTGGGCTAGGCACTAGTTCGCCTACAAAGTTTTGGTAAAGGTTTGAAGGCAGTGTACTCCGCTATCAAGCTACTTCTTCTGCAGATGAGCGCAAGTTAATGCGAAGATTTGTGAACGAGATATTTCAAAATATCCTGTGGCGAATCGACTTATTACTTGAGAACTGCGTAAGAACGAAAGTGAATCACGACCAGGCCGCAAGGATTAGAGTGCCTAAAATGTGCTTAATTGAAGGCGAGAAGTCGAGTCTTTCAATGCAATCAGATCACAACAACCAAGGAAAACGTGCCTGGTTATCCAAAACACATAGTTGGCATGTCAATAACAGTAACATCCTTATCAAAAAATACTGCCCTTGATGATAGCTGTAAGGGCGGCTAGTGATCATAAGAATAACTGACGCTTGCATTATCGGCGCCTTGACACTCGTAAACTGGACGCTAGTGATAGACAGAAGATTGGGAGAACAGGTCGAGAGTTAGGCCTAGATATGCAACGTAGTTCTTTTCTAGCAGCTTGGAGGAAAGTCTCGCCTTAATCAGTGAACATTTAAACGTCAATCCAAGACATTCTTTTGCATTGGCTTCCAGTAACTTTTGAATGCCCATGCAAAATAAGAGGGTAAAAAAACGCAAATTATATTGGAAGGCACCTTCCTTTGAAACGTTAGTTGCATGACCCGATAGCTCAGCGGTAGAGCACTTGGCGTACAAAGTCAGGGGTCGTGAGTTCGAGTCTCGCTCGGGTCGGTTATTTTTCCGCACTCTCTGATTCTGCGTAAGAAATCCTGTTGCCTATGACCTTAAATCTTTAGTAACAGCAGCTGCACTGATGATAAACTAATACTGCACATCAACGGGGTTACTTTGGATTGATTTGAATCAAAATACAACAAGAGAAAGACAACCACAAAGAAGGACTTCCTTAAGAGATCAGTTGGAATTTGACGAAGAGGTTAATGATTTACACCGTAGAAGGAAAGAGCAGATGTCCCAAAAGTTATCAATCAAAGGCAGACATTCTGCTGTGCACATACAGCAAAAAAACTAAGCTCTATAGGTTTCTGATCTTAAGGTGGTTTACCTGATCTTAAGGTGGTTTACATGATCACAGACCATTGTAATGTGAAGTGGTTGCAAATTTCACCTGAATATGATCTAGTAGGGGTTCAAACCAGTAGGGGTAATAGAGGAGCCCGAAAATAGCACGGAACAGTTGGACTAACGTTTTTGTAAGCTTGAAGGCATTTTTATGGATCAAAGCAGTTATCTTTCATATTTTGCAGCTGTCGTAAAACGATGATAATATCATTTATGGATCTCAAATGCAGTTGTGTAAGTAAAAGAAGGACTACATTGATTTAAACAAAAATCGAAACTAAAAACTGATTTGAACAACGCAAGCCCCTTGAAAAAGCCCCCAATGTTTCACCCAAAGTCACAGAGGTCTGGGCCCGAGTCCTTCATGACGTAAGAACCGGAATGTCTTTCGAATCCTTGCAAAAGCAATTATGACAGACTTTGATTCTGAAGCAAAAAGCATTTCGTCAAACACTATTCCTTTACGGATCACGAATTATTGGATGGAAGTTTAGACTTTGAGCAAGCCAAAACTGGAAACATGAAGGCTGGATGATTGGAAGCTTACCCTGATGAACCCATGGCATATGTGGTGGGGTAACAGAAGTGCAAAGAAACCAGGAGATAAGAAGATGAACGCTTGGATAACTGCAACTGACTGCATTGCGAAGTAGAAGTTGATTCTTGGTAATTGAATAATGCTACTAAAGATAACAATAAGAATTATAACAAGTAACAGAGAACTTCGATGGTTCCCAGTCTACATTCTTCCTGCAAACGAAATCAACACACACTTTTCTTATTTTTCTTTGCTGCTGCTTTTTCATCAACAAATTTTTCATCACCATCTTTGCTGCTGCTAAAAAGTATGCCTTTATTGGTATACTCAACATTGCTACAGCCAAATACAACAGAGCGTTCTTGAATTATCACTTGCTTATCTCGTTGTAGTTGGCCAAATTATTTATATCGGTGTTATTTGTTGATATTGACCTGTCAGCAAAGGCCGTTTTCACGAACTAAAGTAAATTCTTTCCGAATTATGTATAAAGAAAGAATTGATGAATAAACGAATCGCATGAACCCCGCTGATGATCCTGAATTCTTCTTTTACTCATCCACACTCCAGGTAGTGTGAATATTCTTTTAACGTTTTACAGTGAGACTGATCTCAACGTCAGATAAAGACTCTGATCCAGTCCCCTTTCAGACTCTGTTTGGTGATGGCGAGACCGAGCGAAATGCCCCTTTGCGCGCGCATTACAGTTAACAGGAAAAGCAAATAGCAAATTATCAATTAGATTTTCGTAAACAACATATCAAGTTTAGTAACAACTCGCAAAGTTTGAAATTGAGGTGATCAGACCTAACCGTTCGAGGTGGTCCGTTATTTATCACTCACTAACATCATTCAGTTCGCACTTTAAACGCCCGCCTTGGTCTTCCTTTCATTTTTCGATACCTCTTGAAGTAAAATTCAAATATTGATAAAAACTTGATTCCCCTATGTTTTGACTTTAATCACATTTTAATCTCAGGAAGTCATCCACTTCTGTAAACTCGCTAGCTACTTAATAAACGAAACATTTTTAAATGCAATGTAAACAAGCTTGGAAGGAAAGTCCTCTATTACTTGCATATCAAAATGTCAGTTTCCGAACGTTCCAACATAATTATACTGTTCCTGTCATTGCGATTTAATTTTGTTTCTGTTAAAATCTTGTTAGTGAGAATGTTGTTGATTTGCAACTATATGGAGCTATCATTTAATTCTTGTCGGAAAATCGCCAACTTATTTTGTAGACTTAGCTGCTAAAGACTGTATCTCTAATGACGATATCCAGAGACTGAAAATCGCCCACCTGGCTTAACTGAACAGGGCAATGTACTGCTCACCTTCCAAATTGTTCATGGCCACGTGAAAAGTGCATCGTGTACAATCAATTTTGAAGGAAAACGGAAGTATAAAAGATGGATATATCCAGCAAATATTGTTTGTTTCTTTCTGAAAAAAAGAGTTTTGATCTGCAGAGTTTTGCCCAGGGTAGTCTATATGCTCTAAAACCGGCAAAAGTTCTCAGCAGGATTAACAACTTCAGTTGTTTAATCTATTGTAGTTAAAAAGGCACTTAGTGTCTGAAGTTGCTTTTCAAAAATTTGAAAAATCTGAATTCAAAGACCTACCCCATGGTGTACTAAAAGCTGATTGTCAGAAGCTAATCAAGACACTGGGGCTACTACTGCATTAGAAGCATGAGGAAAGTCAGATTCAAACATAGTTATTCATCAAATATTAATCTAATAATCTTGCAATCTAACTATATTGTAATTTGAACGAATATCAGAAAATACCAAGTGGCTAGTGCATAAAGCAGCGATTTAGTGTTAGTTTCCTTTTTGATTGGATAGAAGTACCAGCTTGCCAATTGTGCAGCCTGATTCCAAATCTTTGTGAGCTTTGTGAGCTTCTTTGAGGGGGTACTCTGTTACTTTGGCAACTCTTAGCTTGCCTTCTCCTATCCACTTAGGAAATCCGCCATTGCTTCGTCAAAAAGTTCCACTTTCTTGAACATGAAGCTCAGATTAAATGCCATTACACTTTTGTTTTGATCAGTAAGCTACAAAAAAAAACAAAAGCTAGCACCAGGATGCTATTCTAAACTTCTACAATGTAACCCACTTTTTGCAATAAAAGAAACTTAAAGACAGGAAATTAGAAAACCCTTCAAAATTTTTCAAAATTTGGTTTGAGTGCTGTGACAAATTTTACAAAATAAATGCTTGATAAAAATGAAGTCTTCCCAAAATAGTTGTAATTGACAGAGAAAAACTTCCATTCTATAGTGTAAAATGAAAGCTAAGATTGGTAGATCTTTTGGAAAACACTACACAAGGTAAATGACATTTCAACCATATTAGGTGGTCAATAAGACGAAAGCTGATGATTGCCTACATCAAATTGACAGGCCTACAACTTAACTCTGAAACTCTCACAAAAAAATATTCAGCTTACCTTGAGAAAAAAAAATTAATATAAATATATAATGAACAATGTACAAATATACAAAAGTTTTATCTTATGAACAATGGAACTCTTCCTAACTAATTAGCCTCTGTCTAATATAATTTCCTTTATCATACTTTTTCACACCTTTTGTATTTTCATACCATGGTAGCAGGAATGTTTTTTCATTATAGTCTGTCTGATAAGTGCGCCAGGGAAGAAACTCAGAGTAACAGAGAAAATGTCTCATTTCTAGCCTATCTTCTATTATATCTATTGCTCTATGATTTTTGCACATTGAGCACCGTTATGTCAGAATAGACAAAACAATCTAGAATATATATATATATATATCTTATGCTCATTATAATTACATTCCCTTGCAAAAGTGTGGTTGAGCACTCTTGGTCTTGGATACTGTGGGACCTTAACCAATTTGTTAAACTGCTTTGTTAATCTGACTGCTTGGCTTGGATTGAGTCCCTAGACTAGTTTTGTACTGCATTAATGAGCCCACAAGAGCAAAACAGTCTGTCAGATTAAGCATATCTGTTTACCTTTTAAACACATCATGTTTGTGTCACAGCAACAATATTACTGTGCAGTATAGTGAAGAAGCTTAGTTGAAAAATTTGCAAACAATGGCAAAACATATCAAGATCTACCTGCATTGGATTAAACTTTGGAATTTTGAATGCATTCCACCCAATTTTAAGCCAGTTTACCATTGAGAGATAGCCAGAGTTTGATGCATCAGATTTTGGCATCACTGTATGAAATCCTTAAAAGTTCAAACACAAAAACTACAATTAGCATATAAGCATACAAAAAGTTATTAAAAATTGATAATTTGTCATATGCCAGGACACACACACATTAGCTGAATATGCATAAGATATATACATGTTTCAAAAATTACAATTATGGCTTCAGTATTATCAATAACTAGAACTGGAATGCATTGGTGATTTGTGTGAAACAGGAATGGTTGATGCCCTCTTTTCTCAAAATAAATCTAACAAAGATTAATCTTAAAAAAGATCAATTGATCACTTCCTTTAGAAAATTAACATCTGTGGACTTTGAAAAATAAAACTTGGATATTTGAGGAACAGGTGCAAGAAAAAGGTGCAAGAGTGACATGCACAAAATTCTGTGGTAAACAACAGAGATTTGGAAGAGTGAACTTTAAAGCCTATCAAAAACAAGACATTAAATAATGTAGTTGTCTTCTGCTAAGGGTAAGACCAAAGCCCATTCCAGTTCATTGGACAAAATGCATAGCAACCCACAGAGAGGATCAGTGTAGAGAATGAAAATTATGGATGAGGTTTCTGCAGTGGAAGAGTGTGAACCTGCACAAAAGCTAAATTGAGTATCATCTCCTTATGAGTGTCATCTCCTCACCTTCTCTTGAGCTAGGCAAGAACAGGATAAGAAGGAAAGAAAAAGAGCAAAGAAGAGGAAGAAAAAGAAGAATAAGAGAAAGAAAAGGAAAACAAATAAGAAGAGACGGAAGAAGAAGTTGAAGAAAAGAAAAAGAAGAAAAGATACAAGGAATAAAGAAGAATAACTTGTACCGTAATCAACCCATAGTCAACCCATACAACCAAAAATGAAGCCCTCAATCATTAACTGAACAAAGGGATGCCTTGTAGGTAATTAACTGCATTATTCTTATACTCACCATACACTACAAGTCGCCCACCACTGTCAACATGATTGAAGCTTTCCATAAGTGTCTCTGTTCCGTTAGCATCAAAGACAGCCTGAAATTTTCCACACTTTGATTCTGCCACAGCTTCCCAAATATTTTTGGTTGATTTGTCAATAACAACATCACAACCTTTTTAAATATGAAATAAAAATGTAAGGTTAACCATGTATGACAGTTATTTCATACTAGAGAGAAGATTTGAAAAGTTATAGCACAGAGAAAACTAAATTCATTTCGACATTAAAATTCATGTTTTCACAAGCTGAGTCTTTGCAGGCTTAAAAATTAAAAAGTCCATCAGTATAGATATTGTATCTGAAACTATGGTGCAGCTGCAACAACAATGAAAGATTGAAATTACAAAGTACACCAGTACCAAAGATGAAAAAAATTAGCGTTGCTTTTACCTAAATCCTTTGCAATTTGAACTTTTTCTGATCTTCCAACGACCCCGGTCACATGACATCCAATAATCTTCCCCATCTGCAGTAACATTGTACCAACACCACCCGAAACAGAATGGATCAATATTTTGTCACCTTTCCTCAATTTGCAACTCTCAAAGATTGCATACCATGCAGTCAATGCAACAGTTAGAAATCCAGCAGCCTCTGATGCCGTCATTTCCTTCGGAATGTGTCTTATTTGGTTCTGGGGAACCATAATTCTTTCAGAGTAACCACCAAAAAGGGTGACCCCAAAAACGTCATCGCCAACTGTGAAGTTACTCACTTTCTCACCGACTTTTATCACCCTTCCACTAAACTCAAACCCTGGAGTTATTGGCCAGCCCACGAATTCCTTAGCAGATGAATACAGGCCCCAACGAATTATAACATCAGCGTAGTTAACCCCACACGCGTATGTCTCCACAATAACAGATTCTTCTTCGGTGGGAGGTGCCTCGCTGAAATTATAGTTAGCTCCTTTAGTATATGAGCCTTCGTCGAGTTCTTTGTATTGAAGATGATCATATCCACCAGGATTTTCTATTGAAATCATTCTTGGAAATTCTTTTCGATGTAAATGTTCTATAGGTCTCTGCTTTAATGAAATAATGAACAAAGTGTGGAAATGTCTCCGTTCTTAGGCCACTGGGCGCATTGCATTTAGGGTACAAAGGTCAATTATTTGCTCACGTCAGGCTGAATCAAGCAAACTTGATGAAACAGTTGTCATCACATATGTTCACAGCCACATCTCAGATATGGCGTCTTGCATAAAGCGATCATAGTCATAAGAAAAGGGGCGATGGCAAATGTGCTAAGTGTTCATCATCATCCTGCTAGAAAAATTTTCTTTTAAATTCTCATACAAAATTCGCAATCCCTTTAGTTGGTTTTAAAAAAGAACTCAACTTTGACTTTGGGCTCAACTTTGACTTTCGTTAGCAAATATGATTTCCTAGGATACAATGAATAGTGAATAGGACCTCTGCTGCAAATTCTGATGAGGCTTTTTCCAGAAGCACTCCTCCACATTCGATAAATACTGCCATGTACTGGATGATATGCGAGTGAATCATCGCCTAAACAATTAACTCTTGTCCTTAGTCCTAATAAGTATCTCTACAGCATATGAGCTTCATGAAACTTCAACCGTGGCCCGAAAAGCTACAATCCTGGTAAATAATGCGGAGACACAGGCGGAAAACTGAGCTAGTTCAAAATCATCCGCCCCGCCCTCGTCCCCCCCCCCCCCAAATCAATGTTGTTATGGGAGTGGTTGAGCGCTTGTTTATCCCAAGTCATACATCAATGTTCTTATTTCTGTTCTTTGGGAACTATTACGAAGGTGACAACTAAGAATGATCTTACCGAATCGTTGAACTTTGGAGAATATCACTGAGAGAAGAGTCTGTTCTTGACTTCTTGGAAGTTAATTGATTCTCTACTCTACCAGCGCAAATTAATACGCCTCAGCTAAAATACGACTTTGCTGACGAAGCGTGTGTTAGTATGATGTAATGATGATGTAATTGGTTGGAGAATCTAGAGTTAGGGACGGGCGAAGGTGAGTCAGCTTGACTTGGTGTAATGATGGAGCGATGAGAGAAATGTGGAAATGATAAGCGTTAGTTCATTAAAGCAAGTAATAAATCACTACGTTACCGCAATCTTAAAACCCAACATTGAAATCGGGGGAAGGGCGTGTGGGCTACCAGCGCTTGTTGTATTAAGATGAGACATTTGATTTCACTTGATAAAAAGTCTCAGCTATTTTTTGCTAGGGTTGTAGTTTGGCAGGAGTAGGGCTCACTCTGTCCATGACAATAGCCATGGTTTCCATTATCATCATATTCGCTTCTCCATGCAACTTCTTCTAGGTACAGTCTATATAACACTTCTTCAAAAACCCAGATCTAGGTTTTAGCAAATTCAAACTAAGGTTTTACTGATTCGTACTACCAACAGTATCGTTATCCAGGAAAATATATTTTCTAAAGGCAATAATAGTGTCTCTCAAAAGCTTCAAAATAGTCTTCATTACCACCAAGGAATACGTCGGGGGAAGTCAAAATGAATCAGCACCAGTGCAAAATCACTAAATACCAATGGCGTCAATTTTCTCATGACATCGGAGTCTTCTGTAAAACTGTCTCCTTATTTCTTTATCACTCATTATGTTCAACAAAGGATAGACTACAGGCGTTAAGAAAAGTGCTCGTTGGACCCATTGCACCTGGCATGTTGCTGCGAACTTGCTGCCTGACTTGATCATGATCGCAATTATGGCGGTTGGCAGCCATGAACAAAACTCAATCAAAATACACAGCATCACAAACTTCAAAGACTTTCGCATCCTGTTCAGAAGAAGTTGTCTCATCATTTGCGATACACTTAGTCCCACTCTATTCAGTAAGCGTAAAACAGCAATACGCAGAAGTAACACCGCAATACCGAGCGTGATTATCGTGGCAACGGGCAAGGAGCTCACATTCGCAAGAGAAAATAATATGGAAATCCCGATTGAAACCAACCATATGACAGTCATACAAAGGGCATACTCTCGCCGCCTCTTTGCACGCGTTTTGAAGCGGACTTTGAAAATTCTTCGCAGTGTATGAATTTGATTCAGGTTGATCAAAATGAAAGTTGTCAATTTGATAAACGTAAGCATCCAAAATGAGGTATGCATCACAAGGAAATGAGCAGAGCCGTTTCTCGATGCCACTGCCATAGAAATGAAGAACGCATTCCCTGGTATAAGGTAAGCCAAGGAAATATTCACCATGCAAACATCGAAGAGACGCAAAGAAGACACCTTGTTCAGCAAGCAAAGAACGGCTACGACGTTGGATACTGTCGACGTGAACGCGATACAAAACCAAATAGCCTGTTCTGCGCGTGAACCACACCTTGGTGAAGGAAACATCAGACCTGAATCATGCAGTGCAATCAAGCCAGAACGATTGCTAATGGCAAACAAGTGGCAGTACAGGGATGCTTTCATCTACAGAGGAGTGAAAACTCAAAGCAGTGCGTCCTTATAAAGTGACCGGCTGCTTCTTTTCCGGTCCGATCGTGGCAGGTGCACGCGGCTTTAGTCTGAGAAAAGCGAATCCGGAATGTGCAAGGAAACAGCTAAATCTACATCAACTGGAGCTAATTAGACCGGCGTAGGACGTGAATATTGAAACTTGTCTCAATGCCAGGCCAAATTATCTCTACTTGACTCTTATGACACGGGATAGCTTGATCACGTCATCCAAATTGGGGATTATATTCGTTGCAGAATGAAAAGTAAATAAGCAAATGCTCTCCACTTCGTCCCACACTGCTAAAATTATGGAAGCGTTGGAAAAAGAGCGAACGCTGACATAGCCCTCTGTGGTGAATCGAAATGAAGTGGGTTGTTAGAAGAGCGCATGATTGGCTGTGTTTTGACCAATCAGCATCCACTTCGCATCTTTTCTCAGAAAATTCCAAGCGAAGAGAAGACTGCTTTTGTCTACATAGACAGGGATTATGCAGTCAGGTAGACAGCTTTTTGGGTTCTTCTAAAGATGTTTCCATACTGCGTATCACATTGAAATTGGATATTGCCTGTTGTGCAATCTCGAGGCGGCTGCTCTTTTCTACGAGGATTTAGTCCTTATGTTCACAATACACAGAGAAATAATGAAAGGATAAAACTGTATGTTCCCACGGAAAATGTTGTCATTACTGCAAGCTCCATGGCAACCGTTTAATACAGAACTGAATTGGACTATTTTTTTATAATACGTAAAATTTAGTATTGCAAATAAATTTGTCCTCTTTCTTCAGAAATGAACAAAGCTCTTCTTGCGTGTAGATTTTATTTCATGTCCATTAATCGAAGAACTACAACAGACAACTGTTTATTGAAACTAAAACCTTATTGTAAACTGAATCTGATTTCAGCTGCATACCCTGGCACTATAGACTCTAATATTTTTTGCAGAGCATTTGTTGAAATAACATTTTCTAATGCAAGACTTTGGCTCTCACTTAGATGTGGCAATTTCTAATTGGTCAACGGACAAGAGTTTGTTGATGATTGCGTTGTGCGGTTATAGCAACTCCTTTTAACCCCGCCCTAACACAGCCCAGGTAGAAATTTTGGTGTTCATCTCAAACCAAGGAATACTTGGCTTTGTTATCATCATTGTGCCATAATAAACAATATTGAAACAATTTCCACCAAAATTCCTCTTACTTCAATAACAATGCTCTTTATACGTAATGCGCATTCAATAACAATGCGTAATGACAAGCAAAGCATAAGTCCTGTTTAAGTTTTATTAAAAAGCCCTCATAATGCCTACCATCAGAACCTACCACTACTGCACATATACGATGTTTGTGTCGCAGAAAATGCTATCATATCTAGCACATTCCCGTTATAAAACCGATCTTCATCAGTACTACAATAGGTGGAAAATAGGAGCATGAAGTATTACCTCGTGGCATGATAAACTAAAAGTACATGAAATATGGAAGACAGTTCACGAAGCAAAATAACAAATTCTTGATTCATCATACATAAAACACAGGCATAGTCAATCAATTGACCAAGTTTCAGAGCAATAATGGGCAAAAATTTGCGGGCCATTTCATGTCTTTCTATTATACTTGCTTAAGCACTAGGTCTACGAAGTATGTATAAAACCTGCAGGAAATACGTATAAACTCCAAAACATTCAAAGCTCGTCGACAAAAATATACCACTTCAGGCATTGGGTCATTAAACGGTACCTGAAACACTGTACACCAATGAAAACATGTGAAAACAGTTCCTTCATATCAATAGAAAAAGTACGAAAAGGTTCCATAAGTTCCTAAAGTTTAAGGTCAAGGGACGGGATCATCTCCGAGGTCAAGTTGTACCGCTGGCTGTGGCGGGGCATTGGCGTTCTTAGCTTGGGCTCCTTGCTTTTGTAGTGTTCGTTGAAATCGAGTCGAAAGCAGAGGAATTGAAGACTGACGTCATAATGGCTTTTCAGCATTATCAAAAATTGCCGCAACATATCCTAAAACAAAAAACAATGCCCACTTTTAGAGTCACGTGAACAAATTAGAGTGATCAAAGGACGCGAACATGAACTTTCCGGTTCGGGTACCATGTTTTGCTAGATATCATATATCCAGTAGAGCGTTCCCTGACCCTAAGCGACTTGTGATTCGTTGATCCAGTCAAAAAACTCCTCGACGTGTATGACACGAGATTAATCGGATTATCCGAAACAGATTATTCATGTTCGCCCAAAGTACACATACAACAGTTGCGGAATGGACTTCATACGAATTTCCGAGTCTCTTAAGAAATTTCTCTACAATCTCTGCTCTCCCTTTCATCTTCGATCAAAACATCAGTTTAAACATCAAAACAAAAACAGATTTCAAAGACAAATTTCAAAACAAAAACAGATTTCAGGAAAAGACTTTGACATGCTAGCGAAATATATCAAGTTCTTCATATGCTTAAATCAATGCTCCAGTAATCAATTTTTAATGGCAATGTTTTTTGACATCTTTTCTTATTTTTCGAACCCTTCCTACTATGCTCATAAAATAAGAAAAAATCTTTTATAAGAAAGAATTTTCTTCCATTAAAATGGACAGAAAGGTCAAACATAAATAATCTGCTAGGAACTTCTAGTTTTAAAGTCATATATATACTGCTCCTACTTTCCATGCGAGAAGGTAATTTTTTAACATGATTCTCATGTTACATGACCAGTAATAACCTCTTTTCCTGCAAGGGTTCTGAACTGAGGCTAGAGCTGACTGACTCATCTCTACTCTTGTCTCCCCTCAAGCAAACTTCTTCCTGTTTTGGCTAACAATTCAGCGATTCAAAAGATAAAATTCTACTAAATCAACTTTTATCGGCTTTAAAGGCTATGGCAAAGTCTGCATTTCAACGTTTTCTAATTGCCTCAATTGCTTCTAGCAAAGGACTCTTGCTGTAAAAATTGAATTTTTTTAATGACATGAATACATTCAACATCCTCAAATTCTGAAAACGCATTTTTAAGAATCTGACAGTGCTTTAGCTTGATGAACTTTGAGTTTATGCGCACTTAACAATCGGGATATCTGCTTTGATTTCCACCATTTCCTTCATCCTCTCTATTGCACCGACTTAATGCTGTTTTCATACTTCGTTGAGACGCCAACATCAGCATGCAGAAAATAAGCCGCCTTAAGACGCCAAAGGCATATTTCAGAATTTGATTGTTGTCCTTGTTGGGGAGATGTGTTAGGGTAAGCGGAAAGGTGTAGGTAGTCCCCCGCGAAAGAAGTGTGTGCGCATGCGTTTATGCACGCATACTTTGCATTTTACGGCAAGCAGGCAAAGGTAATTTGAATAAATAACCAACAAGGACAGAGTAGAGTGGCGAAGGAGGATTCGGGCGGCCGACCCTGATTGATCAGGACAAGGTCTATGGTGAAAAGAAGAAGAAAAAGAAGAAGAAGAAGAAGAAGAAGGACCCCAGCTACAGAAGTCATTGTTCTAGCTTTGGTTCGGATTAACACACATGCTTTTGTTCTAAACAATGGAGCCGCGATCTCGTCTCCCCAAACCCCCGGGCTGAGTTGACCAAAGAGCTGAGTTTCAACTGGAGTGACAGTGTAGCCTCTCATAGCGGCTACACGAAGAGGGTCGAGAATAACACGAACCCACTGTGGGTCTAGGCAAAGCCATACCTGGTACGAATGGTGCAATACACGAAGCTGTGCTCTTGTTCCCGGAATGAATTTCTGCTGAAACTCTTCGGTCCTCTTCAATTCCTCCGCCGTGTCGGCCTCCGTCATCCCCCACTCACCCTGCAATGGTGAATGTAGAAGATCAGGTGTCGTCGACAATTAACAAGCGAAAAGATAAAACTACGCTTAATGGCACTAGAAACCCATTTCTACTCCCATCTATCATTTGCTAACTGTCACTGGTAGTGATGCGATGATATTGCCTTAATACGTTAGCGGGTGTCGCTGGCTGCAACTTATCAAGTTCCGGAATGGAAGAAAAGGGCCTAATTGAAAGCGGTGCAACAGCAAGGAACGACTCGTGCTGCAACTTCGCCAACGCAAAGGAAAGTCTGTGTTGACAGGATTCATTTACAGAGACACATGAATATTGGAAACCTTGTCTTGGACTGACAATTTACGCACAATGTTCATAACAATTACAGAGCAAAGAGAGGAACTCTGTAACTAGAACAAATAATCTTTCTTATGAAGAAAAAACTTTCTTGTCGACAGCAGAGTTTGAGTCAGGCCAGTTTCACTGTACCACCTAATGAGCAAATCACCAAATTTCCACATAGACTACATTTAAGCAAGAGCAGTACAAATAGCTTCTAGTAATGAAGCTACCTTAAAGACGTAAGCGTGGAAAAACAGAAGGGATTCATCAGCAAAAAATTGTCCTCATTTTTTCAGAGGGAGGAACAAACTTGTTAAAGCAAATCCTTTCTTAAGCCATAACTATAAGCCATTATAGATAATTAACGCTAAACTATTATCAGAATCCATTTTTGAGTTATTATTATAAGCCATACTGAATAAATAATGCTAAACCATTTTCAGTTATTGAAAAATCAGTTATTGATTGCTATCGGCATCGTTTGATCGACTTGATGACGTCATACATTAATCTGTGTCATCAATCAATCGATGGCCACGCACACGGACACACATACTCACTTTGTTTGTTCTTGCCTTCACAATCTCGTCCAGTCTCTGCCTCGCTTTGAGCTCTTCTAGCGCAGTGCTATACATCATTTCCTGGGTGCTTTGGAATTGCACTATCAAGTCAAAGATGGCCCTTAACTGCGTCAACATTCCCTAAAACAGAAAGAGACTTTGATGAAAAGACCCTGCAGGTCACTACGCATAGCTGCATTTTAAAAACGCAAAGAAACTCTTAGGTAAACACACCTTGAAGGTCAATGAAACCTGCTGTTCCTATTTTCAAAATAATTGCAGGAAAATATATGCTACTGCATACTAGCAAAGAGTATTAGTCTAATTGATTTTACGGATAAAATACAAAAGACCAATAATTTGTCATTGTTGTATCTGCTACTAATTCCTAGCAGTCTGTTCTTTATTTGCCTTGCACCTTGCTGAGAAAATACTGAACTATGCATAGCTAAAACTACCCTTATATCCAGCAGCTGGCTTTCTTGTGCCATGGAAAATTCCGTACCGTTCCGGTCAGGCTTAAGAATCAATAGGATTTCACTATATTTAGTTTTGCCAATATTTAGCTTTCGTCGTTGCAGTCTGAATAAACTCTCAATCGGACTTTATAATTAGACAAAACTTTGTCGCAGCGGTACCGAGACAGCAAAAAATCTGAATCTGTGTTGGAAAATGTTTTCTTGTTCAGGATATCCAGAAAAATACAATTCATTATTTATTTAAAGGTACTCTTGCGCTGTTTTATTAAATTTATTCACTGGAAAGAAATTATGGATTAGGCTCTCAAGACTAAAAATTCAACAACTCACCCTTGACTCGTTATCAAGAAGAGATCTTGTCATGACCTGATCCAGAAAGGTTTCATGTGCAGCAATCACGTGATCCAGGTCACTCGCTTCCTTGACGTTGCGAAGCAGCTCTTCCCAACAGCATTCGAGAACCTAAACACAAAAAACTTATGAGTACCAAAAATGTCACTTGTCTAGCCCCCCCCCCCCCCCCTAAAATGGCGGGCTCGTGATAAGCATATTGTTTTGAAATGTTTTGCACTAAAATATGCTCTGTACTTAAGTTGTAATCTAAAATTCAGAAAATGATAAGCTTATTTGACGAGTTAAGAAATCTATGCATATGCAACATAATTAAGAAGGTTGTTATTAGGCAGTAGTGAAAATGTTTCGCCTTGCGTTGCGGGTCTCTATATAAAAAGCAAGCTTGAAGACGCCTCCTCTCTTTTGACCTAAAATGCCTGTCAAGAGTGCTGGAACACCAACGACAAGTCATTGACTTGCATTCATTCATCCCTCTTTCTCTTACCAACAATGCTGTCTGCCGGTAAATGAAATGACATTATTTGCCCAACCTCTACCCCAGATTTACTGGAAGTAATGTATTGCTACCAACATTGTTGTGAAAGTGGGAGGGGGGGGGGGCGACAGCAACTAGCGTTCAATAACTTTTGGAAGGCATTCTAGGTACACAAGGTCTCCTACAGGGTAAACATTCGAATCCCGATTAAGAGCAGGAAATAGACAATATTTCCTTAAGTATTAGTAACAAATAAGAAACTTGGTATGTTCAGCATTTCTTACAGCTTCTCATATTAAACAATATCTCCATAATCAGGCGTCCTTGGATGGACTTGTATATGTATGTGTGAAAGGGTAAGCTTGAAAGCGTGCGAAATCGACAAAGCTCTGCTGATAATCTGATACAAAGAAGAGAAATAATGGGAGAGAAATAAAAAGAAGACGCCAAATGAATCACCTCAAATGTAATGTAGTACTGCATTTGGTGGATGAAGTGGACCATTTCTGCTTCGAGGCAGTTGCTCTGGTGTAGCAAAGGCTCGATTTCTACGAATAAAAAGTAAGATCATAATGATATTTAGAGAACACTGACGCCTTGATTTCAGCGATACCTTGATTTCATTAGGGGTGTACCGGATCAGGATTTTCAGAATCCGGCCGGAACCGGATTTACCGGATTTCTTCGTGGAATATCCGGCCGGATTTTACCGGATAATCTGGCCATTTATGGATTTTTCAGTAATAAAAAGTTTTGAGCCGCTTTGCGAAAAAATGTATAGCGAGAAGATCAAAGAGACCTATTCAGGGTTGCCAGATTGAATTTACAAACGAAGGCTAGACTGGTGAGCAATTTAAGCCAAAATGCTCATAAAAAGGCCATATCAAAAACTCTCTCAAGAATCCATCGAGCAGGCACTGGTTATATTTCTACGCTTGTGCTTGTTAGATAATTTCTTAACTTAGATAAGAATTTTACTTTTTTCCAAAACCCTTTTTTCCAAAATTTAGGTTAGGTGATAAAATTTGAAATTTGTTTAACACTTTGCAGTTAACTACTAATTATTCCATGAATGTAATAATTACTCATTAATTTTAGACGTTCTGTTGAAAAGGCCAACAAGGTCAAATTTAAGTAGTAAGCAAAAAACAATTTCTCCAGGCAATCTAAGTCTAAAAACCAAAAATGAAAAATTTGGCCTAAAAAGCCAATCTGGCAACCCTGGACCAAATTTGTGAGTTATATAATCCAGTCTTCCTGTTTCGTGATGACGAGCACTTTCATTTAAAATCTGTTTCAAGGCGCTTGTTTTATCGTCGATCTTGTTTAGTTCTGGAAAATCCATTTTTAATCACTGTATGAAGAGAGTCTGACTTGGTTTTCCAAAGTTTTTTGCAGCTGCACTTTTTAAACAGCCTTTCTCTGCGATATTCTTTTAAAACTTCTGTTTCAATTTATATTAAGCCTGGTTTCCTTGCCGGAGCCATTTTCTCGGCATGCCACGGCCATTTCAACTTAAATCGAAACACCTCTCCCGGTATGGACACTACTGGCACAGTTAGCGTTATCTCGCGATACTTCAAGCACGATACAACAAGATTCAGACGTTGCCATTTGAATCGATGGCTGCGGTACCAGGGACATGGCAGATAGAAAGTGGCAGAAAACTGCCGCCGGTCACTTTCCGGCTATATGGAAACCAGGCTTTATTACAAAAAAATTAATTATCATACAATTCGTGAACAAGATTCGAACGTTTTTCTACTGGTTTAAAACGGTGTGCAACGCAATGGCTTCAATGTGTATCGGCTTGTTTTCGACGTTGGTCTATTTTCTCTCGTGTCTACTAAGATATCTAGAAACATTTCTGGTATTTGGAACCGGCTCATTTTCGAGGAAATACGCACAATTGTTTTTTTAAAAGAAAAGAAAAAATTGGGTCAGATTTTGAGTACTCTAAGAGGCTCCATAACAATTTTAATGTTCACTACTATTGCCCTTGTGCTATTTAAAAACATTTGAATACAATTTTTTAAGCCTCTCCGATGTTTAGACATAACTCAAGTACTTTTTTGTAACTTTTAAAACTACGTTCAAGTTTGTTATATTGCTTTTAGTTTTTGTTGTTCTTAGTATTTACACTTTTATAACTTGTTTTCTCTAGAAATTTTCTTAGTTATGATTAAACTTCTGGAAAATCCGGCAGCTGGCCGGATTTCAGAAACAAATCCGGCCGGAACCGGATTTTAAAAAAATCAGCGATCCGGCGCCGGATTATCCGGCCTACCGGATATCCGGTACATCCCTAGATTTCATTAATACCTTGATTTCATTTATACCTTGATTTTATTGATAACTTGACTTTATTGATACTTTCATTTCATTGATACCTTGATTTCATTGATACCTTGATTTCATTGATACCTTGATTTCATTGATACCTTGATTTCATTGATACCTTGATATCATTGATACCTTGGTTTCATTGATACCTTGTTTTAACTGTACCTCAATTTCACTGATACCTCAATATCACTGATACTCCAATATCATGGATAGCTTCATATCGCTGACACCTCTTTATTATTGCTACCAAAACTTCATTGATACCTTGATTTAACTGATATCTCAGTAAAAACTGGGAAACAATAGCTTTTACTCCTAGCTTTATCAATGCAATAAACATCAAAATAATGCAACAATGAAGCATTGCAACACAGTGGCTCGGTAGGTTTCAGTTTAATGACCTTCTGTTGTAACGTTAGTAGACCAGTTTTGATATAAAAAGTTATTGAAGGTGATCGTTATTTTTATCATTAGAACAGATGACGACGATGTGAGAAAAGCGTTTAAATGAATCAATGATCAATAGCCCACCTGGAATGCCACGCAGTAGTTTGTTCCATGTCATCTGGTTCTTCCAAATCTCTGTTAAACAGTACTCTATACGCTTGGCTCTCCAAAGGAAATTGAAAATCCTTAGGTAGAACAGCATACAATCCGGGGTGAATATCTAGATGACAAAATTGCATTCAATCTCGCAATTATGAAATTGCTCGTCTACGTAAAACTGAAGAGGCGACAATCGAATTAGCAGCATGACGCAGAAATAGTGGAAAACAAGAACAGCGATCGATTTCATATCATTCATTCACGTAGTAAACTCAGTAAACTTGGATAGCTTAAACCATGGCAAAGGGAATTTTATGGAACTACAATGCCTGCCAAAAGTTCTTGGAACACCTCAGTATTTTCTATGGTTTTTGCATTTTTCATTTCTTTGACACGCCACAAGCTGTTAATCTCCCACCTCCCCCTAACAAAGTATAGCATCCAGTCAATCCGGGGAGAAAGTTTGGTGTAAAATTGACGCTTTGTTTAGCAGCAGGACAACATTGTTCGAAGGAGGGGGGGGGGGGGGGTGAGTGAACGCGAGTCAAAGAATTGTCGTAAGTGTGCCAACAATTTTGACAAGCATTGTAGAGTAGAGGGCTAAAAAAGTGAAGAAATAGGGGTATGGACGCTAGGAAAAACGAATAAAAATGTTTTGGAATGGGATGTGGTTGAGTCAGAAAACAAAATAAAAATAGGTGAAATAAGGACAAATGGCCATCAATTCAAAGCAACACGTAACAAAATTTGACTTGGTTATATAAAAGTGAAAACGATATCTCCGATTGTGCATAAAGGAAAAACTCACGGTACTGATGGGTCCATCAACATGGTAATCAAGACTGAATACATCCCACCCACAGTCGCCAGGTGAAATCTAAGAAACAAATATAATGGGTATAAGATAGATACGCGTGATTAAGGCACACGTGATTAATATTCGTGTTACAGTGAATCACATGATAAGGAAGCACGTGACTGTGACACAGGTGACTATAATGCACGTGATTAGAACAAGTGACTGGGGTAGAAATGATTGGAAAACAAATAAGCCTCAACAACACGAGTTAGTGTTGCTGATAATTTTGTTCTGTTAATAGTCTGAGCGAAACCTGATTTAAAAGGCAACAGGACAAATGTTAACTTTGAATAAATAGAAAAGAAATAAGAAAAGCTGAAAAAAACAAATTGTTAGCTTTTGGTCAGTCCCGGCATTTGCATTCTTATCAGCATACTGAAGTGCAGACGAAAAAGTGTTTAACTTCGTGAAAATCATGTTTGTGCTTTCCTTGCTGTTACGAAGTTCCTCAATACGAAACGAAACACTATTGTTAACCGATCTCAAGAGACAGTACACGCTTTTCAACAGCAGCCACAGAATTGGTAAAAAGATGGAGAAAACAAGGCATGACTTGGGCTGAGAGGGCACAAAGGAGACACTTGAACGAGAAATTGCCTAGTGACCTTCGATTATAGGTATGATGAAGCCTAGAGCCTCTAAAACGGCATTAGCCTCGTTTCTAGGAAAACCAACTTCCTTGCTTCCTTCGTTTTCATGGGAGCCTTGTTCTCATGCTAGCCCCACTTCCAATTCTTTCTTTCTGCAATACTTTTGGCCACAGACTAGGATTAAAATGAATCACAGGGCCTGCAATGTTTCGAAGCAAGCACCTGTGTAATTTCTGAATGACTTTCACACATTTATTATGGAATCAATGGAAAAGATTTCCGCCAAAGCTAGTAGCATGTAGTCGCTCCAGTCTTTGTAATACGCGCACGCCCCCACACACGCGCAAATTGTCCAAGACGTGCTAATCATCGCACGCGCAAAACAAAGAATTTGCAACAAAATTTGCTAAAATTGCTTATGTTTCGAAGATTTTCAAAGCAGCGGTAACTCAAAGTTGCTAAATTAGGTCTCCTTAAAAGCAGCACCCAGTTCTTGACAACAGGTATGAGAAACAACCGATAAAAAGCGGTCCGCATCGCACGCCTTCGCACGCGCAAAGTAATCAAGGCCTATTTTCATATTACAAAGACTGTCGCTCCCTTATCTTTAAAAAACGAGAGTACTTAATCTGCTAGTCATATTGCTAATCGCGCCGTAGCCAAATGAGAAGCTAATTAAAAACGAGGTTGGAGTGTCGCGAGAGAGGGCTCATCTAAAACTGAGTCAGAGTTTCGCAGGAATCTAACTGCACGTAAGAGCATTATCTGCAGTTAGATCGTGAGAAAACTCGCATTTAGGCCATGCTTTGCTATGATCCTGACTACTCGTCTGGGAGTAAGGGCGTCTTCAGGCTATACACACCACGTGCCTTTCTCTTCAATTACAATGACAAGCGTCTTTTAAGTGTAGTTCACTGGGACAGATACTAAAGCGCCTTCCCAGCGACCGCTACGCAATGCTCGTTTATCACCAGACGTTTTTTCGCCATGACAGGTACATCACTTTCTATTTGTCTGCACTGTAGGCTTGAACTGATAACGAAAATGTTCTGCGTCCAAATTTGCTATGTAAAATTTTTTTGAAACACTAGAATAATTATTAAAAATTATCACTATGCGCTATTCTTTGATTATACTATGCGCTATTCTAAATATTAAGCGCTCTTCTTATCATCCTCTAGTGTTTTCGATCCGCAACTGGCTATTTATTCTGTCAGCATTTGTTTATTTCCCAACGTTGGCATACTCTGTGGAGTGTCGGACGAAAAAGTTCTATTAGTAAAAACTGGTCCCGTTATTTCTTGCTATTGCGAAGTTTTGTACCGCAAAGCACTTGTTCACATAAAATTATAAATTCTGAAAATTAGTTGCCTTTCGACATTACGGTTTCTCGTCCCCTTTTTAAAGCCGTGTCCCATTAGATAAATGCTCACTCGGGTTGCATAAGTTCACTTGACTCACTGATGAATGCCAAAAGATTAAAGTCCAAAGGTTTAAGTCCAAAGATTAAAGTCCAAAGGTTAAAGGCCAACCTCGAAGAGTCTGCAGTCCAAGCGCTTGAGAATGTCCGGATCATCGTACTGGGCGTTGGTGGCCCGCACCGCTGCTTCAAGGACGCCGGTCAGGTTGTACATGTACAGCGAAGTCGCAGGCTTGGCCAAGTCGGACCTGGGAATGCAGGGAATTATCAGCATCATAACTCAGTGCCAAGTTACATCAAACTGTGGTACAGGTTGATATGTTATAACTCCCGCCTTCTTTTTTGTTTTATCCTCGACGCCATGGACGTATATCTCAGATTGAATGCAAACAAAGTACCACGTGCTCTCTTTGCCCGAGTCTTCGATGCTACTCACACTACCCAGGGGTCTGGGATATACAATGTATCATAATAGCCATAAAACACTACAGTGGCGGGAATGGCGATTCAGAAGTCGTAACACCCTGTTTGCCCCCGTCCTATTTGAGCAAGAGCGACTGCAAATTTATGAAGCCATCGTCAATTGAACGAGAATTCCAGTATCAAGCAAATCAACCTCACACTAGTGCACAGCGATGGCTGTAGGTAGACAGGCCTATCAACGCACAGGGGGGCTCACGTGTAAGTTTATTAATAGTCCAAGGTCGAACTCGGTTACTACTGGCAAGCGTTACGTCATATTATAAATGAGAGTTCAAAGAAAACGAAGGGGAAAACCCTTTGGGCTGTGAGAGGATCGTAGTGAACTAAATTTGTTGACTTTTGAAAAATCGCTTCTTCCTTAAAAAATTGATAATCGAATTTGAAGAAGTAAAAGTGTACGAGGACTGTAATGAGATTGTGGGCGCCTAACGGTCAAGTGTTGAATACGTAAACTTTTACTTACTGAAGCAAATCCATAAGATGGCGGATGAAATCACCTTGTCCAAGGAGAAGATATCGACGCATTGCCTGTGAAAGAGAATTTGTACAGTCAACAAGTGTATAATCAAGAACACTTTCCCTTAGAGCCTATTGCGTCGTGAAATTTATTGAAAATTAAACACACCACCGGATAGATATTGACAACGGCCGCAATGGACAGAAATCGAAAGAAGGGATGTGGAATTCTGTGGATGTTTGTCTTGTCAACTGGACTTCAAGTGACAAAAAAGGATTGAGGCCGTGTTAATACGGGCTCTTTGTTTTTCACTGGTTGCACAAAGAGAACTAATAAATAAATGAGATTGCCAAAGAAATGATTCTGCAGACAGACTGACCTGGAGATGGTCAAGAAATTGATATTTATTGAAGAGAACTTCCAAAAGTCTTTTACTCGTCTTCTTGTACACCACATCTATGATTTCTTCAATGGCGGATCGAGTGAAACCTTGAAGATCTTGAGAAAAGCCTGCAGAAAACAAGAAATGATATTAACAAGACCAATCGTTGAAATGAAATTTGTTTCCCCAATTCAGCCATGACCAGCGCCAGATCAGATGTAACAATTAAAATTTTTCGTTTTCGCTCAAATCATCAAACGCCCAAGACATTTCGAACATCCTTAGCCAATCAACAGTCCAACGGATACCACGTGACAATGCACGCATGCGTATACACAAGATGAGCTTACCTGTGTCTTTTCCGGAATTGATCAGAGCCTGGTCCCCGATAGGTTCTCTGTCTTTGCAGACCACTCGTAAAAAGTTTATTGACTTGCCGATATTAAGAATCTGAAAGACGAATACTTTAAATTAAAGCAGGGGTGTCAAAACTCTTTGCAAATGAGGCCAGATTTGAAGTGGCTAAAGGTGGGGGCCAGCCTTGGCGACAAAGGGTCCAGGGGCAGGGCTGTTGGCCTATATGAGAAAAAGAGGGCAGTTTTTAGTATGCAAGCTGCTTCATATGCTGGTACCAGAACTGCTGGTCAGTGTTCCTTCCTAGCTGTACGCATGCGCAGTAGTGCACAACGCGCGGACCAGGGGTTGATGATTTCGCGACAGGGGCCTAACTGATCATAAGACAGAGGCCAGATGAATTTGCCTTCTTCTGGATTTGTCTTGAAATGTTTGGATTTACAAATACTAAAAGACAATTAGCAAGGTTTGAAACCCTCTTCTATCTCTCACATCAACAACCTACAGCATAAGCACTTTCGTCCAAGGATATCAAGCTTCATTTATCCTATCAATATTCTTTCGCATCGTTGCATCAAATTCAGTTCTTTCCTTCTTTCCTTGTCATTATTCGCTCCATATTCTTCAAATGCGCCAAACCACACACATTCCGTCTCCTCCCCCCTCCCTCCATCCTCACTTTGCCTCTCATAATTATTTGACTTCCTTTCGATAAATCTAGAACTCATTTTGTCCTGGTAACTTTTTCACAATACGAACCCTTCTGTCATTCCCACTTTTCCTATCAAAGCTGAAACTTATCAATCATTTTGATCATCAAAAATTCAATACAACAGCGTACTTCATCGAAACTTCCAAAGTGGAGGCGTTTCAAAAAGAATTTGCAATTCACAAACATGTTCCCAAAGACGTAACGGATGGCCTGTTTCCCACGACTTATGAAAATGCAAAATATATTCGTCCCATGGTCCATTAATATTCAGCAAACCTCATTATCACTATTAGCAACAGATAAATATCGTTTTGTCAGTCAAAAACCTGACCATAAGACTTTTCTTTCAACCGGTAATGAACATCCCATTGATTAACAGACCGCTGTACATAGGCATCCGTATAAAACATTCAAAACGAGGCAGGCGGAGCTGTTTGGAACTGTTTCACACACTTGAAGCAAACAATCCGTGGCACCAGTGAACGCATGCGTGAAAAAGATAATACCTTTGTTGCTAAGCTCCGAGGTATGAAGGATGGTATCATAAGCTTTCGTAGACTGTATTTTTCGTGCCAAAGTCTTTCATTTCGAACTGCCGGGTCTGCAGCCACGAAAAACTAAAACAGAAGCGTCAGCATTGTCTGGGCCTGATTCAGAAAGCATTTGAGAGTTTGTCTCGATTGACAGAAATTTGCGTACATCCGAATGCTTATAATCTTTATGGAAACAAAATGGTGGAGAAATGAATGTGCTACAAATTTATTTTGAAGATCAAGTTTATTACAAAACATCAAAACACAAGTGTTCTTTCAAAGATGCAAATTTTATATTTTGATCGATAGCATCTTTCAAAGTATCAAAGATAACATTAAAATGCAAATTTTTCTAATTTTACAAATATATTCTATCCAGTTCAAATCCACTTTTAAATCCATATAGCTTCATTTTTAGCAAAACAAAGCACACACGAGATACAGCATTGCATTTAAAAACAACAAGCAATGGATATACAAAAATTCAGCACTTATTTCACTTCCGGAAAAGAGTCAAAACAATCATACAAGACTCTGGCATTTATTTCGCACAGGGTTTGACAGGAAATTAGCAGCAAACAACAACAACAACAAGAGCAGCAGCAACAGCAACAGCTTGAAGTACCGTCTCAAGGCTAGGCAAAACGCAATACCTCGTGATAAGAATCCTGCAGCTCCCCTTCATAAATCCATCTTTCCAAGATCCTTTTGATTGGTTGGGAAACCTAGAAATGCAAGGAGCACTTGATGATTTACGAAGTCCACGAGTTGCCAGATTGTGTCTGTATCAAACGAAAAGAGACTATGGGAGAATAGAGATGCTATTGGAGAAAAGCGTTATTCGGCATGGCCTAGAATACAAGTCCTTCTTTGAATCCATCATCAATCGTTTTTGTTCTTCGTTTTGTTTTGTTTCATCAAGTTTCTCGAATCGGTTACTTATGACTGATACCCTTATGACTTTATAATATAATATGAATGATACTGAATGACAATATGAATGTATCACAAAGCATCGCCCGAAACTGGCTAATTATTTTTTTAGCTTTCGGCCATTCTCCGACGTTTGCATATTCTGAGAAGTGTCAGACGAAAATTACTTTAAGTGTGCGAAAATAATGGTCCCGCTCGTTCGGCGTTTGTTGTTTAATGCAAGGATGGTTAGAGGCGCTGACTGCGGACCCAAGGGTCCGTGGTTCGAGTCCCTGGCATGACCAAACTTTCACACAGCGTGGGGAGAGTCGCCAGCTCTCTGTAATTCCATATATAACAAATTACGAGGTATGGTCACATCTAGGGGGAGAACCAGGACACTGCTCGATAAGCTTAAGCTTCTCAGTACTCAGAACTGCTATCGTATGCTAGGTGGAAACAAATACAAATTCGGGCGATTTTCAAATGCTTATTTACCACTGCCCTGCAAATAAGCTTCAAATTGGTGCAGACAATTAGGGTCTTCCTTGGAAGTGCTTATTGAAGAAAGCTTCCTTTAAACGTACGTGGTTGTATTATCGGCATAAATCAAGAGCAAAGGGTATTTCGGGCTTGCTGATCGCGCAAATTGACGATAAACAGAAACGGACGCACAATAGAGCCCTGTGGGACCCAACATTACTAGGAAAACTTCGATTCAATTGAAAAGATGGCAATTCTCTCACATTCATTTACGCCTAGGAGTGCCAATCGTAAAATGTCCCGATTGTCGTGTCCTGTCAGAGATACTAATTTTACAGTGTTCAAATTAGGGCCTCCCAATTCGCCAAAATTTTGAGTCAATTTCGTTATTTAGGGAATCTCTCTTCATGCACTGACCCTCGTTCCAAAAATGCATCAAAAAATAACTTTACTGTATTTTGAGGTCTTAAGCTTCTGCCGGGAAACAGAAATATCGTATACCATATATTCGCATTAGAAAATGACATTTCGTAGGAGGAAATGAGATAACAGGTAAAAACAGTTTCAATGATTGCAATTGGACAGATGATACTCACGACGTCAAGAATATTTTTCATCAGATTTCTGACATATGGATCTCCGACTTTCGTGTTTGAATGAATTGCTGATAACAAAGCACCTCCTTTCTTCCCTGAAAGATAATTGCAACTTAGCATCAGACAAAAGTGGGACAAGAGACAAAAACAAAATGGCATAAAAAACAAAACTTCTAGTAGCCTCGTCTTTGAATTGAATATCAATAAGGTTATCTATCAATACTTTGTCGTAACCGATTACGTAAAAGTATATGTTTAACCTGGCAATTCATGGATGTGTCAATTAAATAATATAAACAAATGGCTATCTTGTCTTAATTTATCTACCATATGACTTTTTGTAGCTATCATCTAAAACTGAATATCAATAACGCATAGCTATATTTGTTGATTTTTCAAAAAACATCCCTTTGTTCTAAAAAAATTGGTAAACAAAATTGAAGACGTGAATGCACGAACTTTTTAACGAGCATCACTGGCTTTTCACGAGAAAACCAATAAAGGAATTTGTTAAAGCCAACTCTTTCACGAGAGGTACTGCAGTTTAAAATTCTACTCTTTTGAACTGAGAATTCAGAATTTCAAGGGAGTGCAACTATCAACTTAAGAGTCTTGATTCCCTCTGGCACCAAACGTCAGTACAAATTTTGCTGACTTTAAACATCGAATGTGATGCACGTTTAACGGTAAATAGAGTCTTTTGACGTCAGTTGAACTACCATCTAAGGCTGTGTTTATAATCCTGCTATCAGGGTTGCACTATCTAGTGGCAATTTGTGTTTTACGCAATTGGATTTGAACAAGTGCTTTGTGGTACAGAACTTCACAATAGCTAGAATTAGCGGAATCAGTTTTGCATGCTAAAAGTACTTTTTCGTCCGACACTCCTCAGAGTATCAAAACGTCGGAAAATGACCAAAAGCTGACAGAATAAATAGCCAGATGCGGGACGTTGCAAATTTGTCATATTTGTTGCTACAATCACAAATACCTCGGAGCAAAACCCACTGTAAGAATTTTGCATTTTGAACCTGGCTCATGAAGATAGTCTGACAAGAGAGTTAGGCCTTCCAGGCCATTAATGAGCTAAGACATTCACTTCAAAAAAACAATGTTTACAACTGCATTAAAGCTGGGGGCACGGCCACTGACCTTTACAAGAGTCGACAAGGGTTGCAAGGGCCTTCATTCGAGTCAGCGGGTCATTGGTCCACACCATCAGCCGCCGGAGGGTCAGGCCCTCCGTGCCGCCATCCCCGCACAACTGATTCTGCTGCGCTTCCAGCACGGCTAGGAGCCGATAGTATTCCGCGAGCTCCTTATGCACGGCCGCACAAAAGCTCTGACCGACGAGCCCCAGGGCCTTCTCGCCCACCCTCGCATCCAGGAACTTCTTCACCTTCCGATAAAGCCAGCCCAGTTCATTTAGTTTATCAATGAAATCGCGAATCGGAAACGGTACTCCGATTGTGGCGTCGATTCGGTAACCGTCGCTTTCATCTTCATACCGAATCATTTTGCCTTCTATTCCTTGAAACACGTACAATATATCCCTGAGAAGGGATTGCTCAGTGACCTCAAACTTAGACCCGTCCACCCTGTCCTCGGCAGCCGCTTTCAGCATCAATGATCCGCTTCGACGGGGAAACGGGACAACGGACTTCGAGACGGGATCCGTTTCTACGCCTTTAGCAATGTTTAGTGACTGCGCAGCAAGTGCAGCTACGGCGGAAAGGCGCTTCTCCGGCTTCGGCGGCCTACCGTCGACTATTCTTGAGATGCCGCTGTCCTGGCGCGGGACAAATGATGACGCGTTGGGCGTCGGATCGTAGGTAAGCGACAGTGAGTCCGATGCCTTGCTGCCGATACCACTGCTGCCGCTTGCTCCGTGTACGGAAGACGCGTTGGTGATGCCTCGAATAGGCATCGCGTTCGTAAGAGGTGTCGACGCCAGTGTGGGAAGCCCATTTGAATAGAATGCATTCTGATGTAGAAAGAATAAAGGGAACGTCAAAGTTTTTGCCACCAGTAATCTACAAGCATATCAGTAATGTCTTGGTAACCTGCAAATTGGTAAAATGATAGCTGGATACCCTGTGTTAGAAGAATCTGCACTTCGTGTCATACCCAAAGTCATATCCCAGGGGGGCAGTCATGATATATTGCTCCGTCCTTGTTAGGCAGTTCTGTTTTTTGCGCATTCGCTTTCAGGTAGTTTGTTATTAAAGGTTTTCAAATCGAATAGAGTAAAAAGAATCTCAGAACAAGCTTCGACATTAAATAAGAATAAAATTTCAAAGCAAAAACTGAAGTTTAGTAATTTCTGTTCTTTCAATCAGCATAAGGGACTTCTAAAAATAAGAAAATTTTTAGATTAGCAGAAACATACATTGTGTTTCTGTGGAATGTTTATTTGAAATGTTGAAAGATCTGTATTCAAATCACCATAGAATGGCAATACAAACCTGTTCATTTCCACCTCTAGAGTTAAAATTGCTAAGCGAATCCAGCAGATAAATCACTGCCCACTTGTTCTGTAGTAATGTCTGCAATAATAATAAGCAAAAATATAGCAAACAGTGTACATATACATTTCCTTCTCTGATTAAGGTAGGATGTAAAGGAGGTCATTGTTCAAATTACATGGCAAGTTTTTTCAAGTTCAGAAATAGATGCAAGTAAGAGAAAACAAAACACCACTATTCAATCCATTAACAGTCTTTCCTAACACTTAACCAAACAGGAGAAAATGTTCACCTACTGGCCAAAACAAGAAACTGACCTAACATGACATCATATCCACAAGCTGTTACAAAGCAGAATGTTGATGGTTTTAACATTTGAATGATTACAGGCAATGTCTCTGTCTTACCTTTGACTGTAGCTTCTGGAACAGCTTTGAAAAGGATGCTGCCTCACTTTCCCTTTTCCTTCTTGCAACTGAAAGAAGAGATTGAAGAGTGAGAAAATCATCCTCTCATGACAAAGAGAACAGCAGCTTAAGGATTGCTTTCCAATTGAATTTTGTTTAAAAAGTCACTTCAAGACTTTTCAAAACATTTTTGTGTGTGCGATGATGGCTCAGTGGTTAGAGGCGCTGACTACGGACCCAAGGGTCTGTGGTTCGAGTCCCATGACCAAACTTTCACCCAGAGTGAGGAGAGTTGCTAGCTCTCTGTAATTCCAGGCATAAGGAATCACGAGGTGTGGTCACATCAAGAGGAAGGACCAGGACACTGCTCGATAAGCTTAAGCTTCTCAGTGTAGATAGAAACAAATACAAATACAAATAGATTCGTGATGATCTTGCATGAAAATTTACATTAAGCCATAATTGCCATTTTTTGCAGAACAATTTATTTTAATTAAAGGCGTTTTTATGACATAGCATGGTGCAATAAGAGGGGGAGATCGGCCAGCAGCAATCTAGAATCCTTCAGAAAAAATGTAAACAAGACAATGAAAGTTGAGGACAGGGAGGAAGCATTTGGCTTTAAAAATGCATTTTAATCCACCAAAAGAAATCTTGAAGATAAGGAGAGGTTTGTCTCAAACATGGAAGACATACAAGGCCACCAGAAAGACTGCCTACAAATATTGAAAACTCTAACTGCATTCATGGCTACCAGCATCATTCCAAAAAGAAAGATGGAAGGCAAATCTAGAGTAGGTATTCTAGCTGAACTTGGATCAGGACACAGTAATGTTTAAGTCAAACAAAAGCAGAATGTGGGCTTATTAATGAAGTGCCCTCAAGAAATAATCTCCCTGGAAAATAAAAAAACCTCAGTGTCCACAACAATGACTGATACACACAGGCACTGATGACAAAGACATCTGCCCTAAATTTCATGTTTATTTGTTGATGTATATATTTCATATTTTCATGTTGATATGCTGATGTATATATTTTATATGTATATTGTATATACATACAACAAATATATCAGTAAAACACTTGACAGTAAAATACCTGCCATTTACAGCAGTTGTAAACCACCTGTCAATAACTTTATATGTTCTAGCAGGTGGCAGTTTGCAAAGCAACCATTAGAAAACTTTTGCTATAAACAAAGTGGTACTTACATTTCTTTTTTATTTTTTCTACAAGTTGGAACTCGTCTGATACAACAGATGGATCAAAATAGCTAGAACAAGAAACAAGTTGAATATGAAAGGGTTCAAAAAATGAAAAGAAAGCTCATTAAAAATAAGACACATCCAAGCTAGTAACAACAGGTCTTTAGAATGTGTTAACAATCACTTAAACTGAGGAATTGCAAAAAAGTAACACTAATATTAAACAAACCTTCCAATCACTTTAAGGGCATATTGATATTCTTTTGACACCGAATCTGTAAAAGCAAGTATGATGAAATCTAACAATATTCGCCATAAAGTACATTACATAGAACATATGATGGTCAAGTTGACTAAGGAGAAAACAATTGATAGCAAATAGCTAATACTACCTGCAAAGATATCAAAATATTATTTCCAAAAAATCACGATTTGATTAGAAATTTCAAACTATATATAGCATTTTACAATAGTATAATTTTTGCTTTAATTAAGTGACAATTAAAATTTATCAGAAATTGATTAAACCCTTCTGAAAAGTTGCACTGTTTTTTTCACTGATGTTTCTTTTATCGTGTCACTTTACATACTCACAAACATATCTTTAGTCATAACATGTGTGTTAAATGCACATTTTTAGGCCATAATTGCAAGATTTGCAAACCAGCATAGAATGGGTGAATTGAGAGTTGGCTACTGATGAACTTTGTAAGCAGAATTTCCATCAATCCTATCAAATTGCTAAACAACAATACACTATGTATGCATTAGTTACAAAGACAACTTATTTCCTTGTTTTACCAATTAAATACTTTCCAAAGAAGCCTGCCTAGAAGACATAAAAATTTTCATTTTAATTTGGCTGATTTTTCTCTTAGCATAACCAATAGGAAGTCTAGATACTATCGATTATATATTTAGTACTCTTAATAAAAAAAAGCAATATCATTGACGACATCAATTTAAAAGGATGCTAATAACGGCAGAGAAGTTTCATCAAACCTTCGTCGATCTTGCGCCTCCCACCTTTACTCAGGATGTGCTCACATAGTTTCAATAAAATCTTTGGGGGACTGTTTTCGTCACCGGATGCCTTCTGCATTGGAATCATCTTATACTGTACGTACATGAAATTTTACTGCTCCAAAACTAACATTTTTTTAACTTCGTTCTCGTGGGCTGCAGATCCCTTCAGTAAAGACAGATAGCGATTCAGACTTATGATAACATCTATTCAATATTCAACAATTATCTTTGTTGTTGTTCCACTTTTCCATCTCATGCAAGAGTACACTTGTATAGGGAAATTATGGCTCCAGCAAATGAACAAATTTTAGGCCCGAGAAAAAGACCGCCAACAAGATAACAATTTTAGTGTGTCCCCGGAAATTTTCAAGCCCTCCAATGATTCTTGCGAAGAACCGGGGGATTAACAAATAAAGTCTTTATTTACATCATCTTGACAAAGAGAATGGGTCGGGTAACTACAGTAGGTCGACACTTACCCCCCTGCACTGAAGCTTGTGAAGCTTTCGAGTATAGAATTCTATCTCATTATCAGGGGTCTGTAGGAATTACTGACCTCTGCACGTTGTGCAGTGCAACTGCCACAACTTACTGCAAGGGGAATGGCTGCCAAGTGACAGATCTCTTGTGAACAGTATAAGCGATGTTTCACCGATAGAAATGCTATGCAAACCTTTACATTGACGATAACATAACAGAACAATTTGGAATTTTGTTTTGGCTGCAAATAGTATAGAAGAGATGTCTGAAATTCCAAAGGATTCGCAAGGAGCTTTAGGCCTTACTAAAAAGGAACTTGCACTTTACATCGGCGTCCCTGTAACTGCATTATGTGTTGCAGGCTTAGCTTATTATTACCTCACGAAGGAAGGTAACACATCTGAAGAAATATCTGTCGATGCAGAGACACCGTCATCAGAAACGAAAAATACTGCTGAATCTGATGAGGCTGCCTCTGAACAAGTAAGTTGTAAAAGCCACTCCTCTCTGATAATCCGCTTTTGATAATCAATTTGTCAACAAGCTAGTACAGCATATTGTTGAAATTTTCTAATTAAGATAATTTGTACCCTTTTGAAAGGTTTATTTACTGCTAGTTTTGCGTTGGAAGCTCATGTATATGCTCATACCAGTTTCATCGTTTTAAAAATTCCATTACATAAAAGGTTAATACATTAACTACAAGAAGTTTGATTATTATGACAATATAGACAATATAATTAGGTTGATATATATAAAAAAGTTTCAAATGGGAGCATTGTATGCGTGGGTTTTTCTTGGGGAGGAGCTCTCTCAGTAGCTAGGCTAATTGAGGAGAGAGCACCCCCTATTTTAAAAATAACCGATGGAATAAATAAAATTTCAAATGTTGGTTAATTTTATACCCTCCTAGACACCGGAAATGCTTGCACAGTCAGCAAAATTGAAAGGCAACAAGTATTTTAAGGGAGGAAAATATGACTCTGCTATCAAATGCTACTCTGAGGCAATAGCTTTGTGTCCGAAGAACAAGACCAATGACATTGCAACCTTCTATCAAAACAGAGCTGCTGCCTATGAAAAGCTGGTGAGAACTTCCTTTAGCTATACTTTTGGGGATTGTTTTAAAGCTTTGGCTCATCTCTAAATGAAAATTTTGCTTTGTGTTACGAACATATTCATTTTAAAAAGCTCATTGGCATTGGGTGTTTTGTATATTTGCACTCTATCATCATTACTACCACACATCTTGCTCAATTTCAAGTAATTTGCATTGCAGTTCTCTATCATATCATTCTTTAATTTACAATTGCAATGCTTAATCCACACTGATGAGTTCCTTGCTTTTAAATAATATTGTCTTGAACTCAGTGATATGTTGCTGCTATCATTTTCTTGACATGCATTGACCGACATAACTGTTGGAATATAGAACAAAGATGAAACAAAGTTATATATTAAGACCTGCAAATTAAACCCCCAAGTAATCAGGAGACTGGATTTCTTGTAACTTTAGCTGATTTCTCCACAAGCAGCTTTCATATTAAAATGGCTTGTTTATTTTTTTGGAAAAATTTTCCTGTAATTTTGTTGCAGAAAAATTGGGAAGGTGTCATTGAGGATTGCACTTTAGGTGAGTGGTTAAACTAAAATTAACATTGAGTTTTGAAGCTTATCCTATGAAGCTTCTTCATGCACAAAAATCATATGTTGTGAAGTAAGTCTGAATGTTTGTCTTTCTGTGACAGTTTGATTCTGAGAAAGTTGAATTTGAACCTCACAAAGCTAAACATTTACAAACCAATCAGAGCATTGACCTGATTTGATTGATTGAAAAGCTTTAGTTTTATTAGCAACAGTTAGTAGGCTGCTTATGAAGATTTTTTAGACCAAACAGCCAAATTTGTAATATCATTTATTCTATGTTTAGAAATTTTTCTTTATCATAATTGTTGACCACTACTAAATTGCTTTTGTAGCTATTGAATTGACACCCAAGTATACCAAAGCATTGGCCAGAAGAGCAAGAGCAAATGATAATATAGGAAGGAAGATTGATTGTTTGGAAGGCATGTCATTTATTATATATATTATTTGATGACTAATAAAATTAATTTTGGATAATAATTTTCAAATGGGATAGTCACAGTGCCGCGGCAATTATGACAGTGTGGATTTTGGCCAACCCATACCTGTCTATCTTAAACTTAACTTAATTAATGAACTATAAGGTTCAGAATCCAAGTATTGATTAGCTCTTGCAGACATATATGTCAATAGCTGTTCTGATGTGAAAGCAACCAGAGTAGTTTGTTTAAGTATATATAAATACAATTTCCGTAAAAAGAATTTTTTCTATTGCAGATGTAACATCAGTGTGCCTGCTCGAAGGCTTTCAAAATCAAGAGTTCATGATAATGGCTGACAGAATTCTGAAGGAAGTTGGCAAGGAATTAGCTGCTAGCTACATAAAGGTTATCAATTTTGACTTAGCTAAGAAGTCAATATATGTTATGTTACTCAATTTGTTTACATCACTTTTCATCAGATTTATTTGTCTGTTTGGTATTGCTTGTTTTGTGCTAGCTCTTTTATATCAGTTTTTTGCTGTTTCAGTCTTTGTAATATGAGGCGTGCAATCGCACACACATGCAAATTGCCCAAAGCGTACTAATCATCTCACGCCCAAAACAAAGAATTTGCCACAAAAATTTTCTAAAATTGCTTACGCGCAAGGTAATCAAGGCGTGCAAAATGCCACATGCGGCCTATTTTCATATTACAAAGACTGCTGTTTGCTTCAGGTTAGGTTGTAACTGCTTGAGTTACTTATTATGGGACTATGTTACCAAGAGTTTTAAGCTCTTCCAAATTTTGCAGTATAAACCTGCTTCACTGAGCATAAGTTATCATTGAGCAACCAAAATATACCCAACTCTCCTAATATAAGTATTCACAGGTCTTTGAAGCCAAGACAGTATAAATCCTGATTAGTTTGTAAGGATATCATTCAGCATACATTTGTATCTCATCAAAAACCTGTAACTGGGTGTTGTACATTGGCTTTTAAACTTGATGGGTAATCTGGAAGAATCCTATCGTCCACATCATATTATAGTAAATGAAAGTTTATTGTTCTGTTTCCCAAAATTGTATTTTACCTACCATCAACTATCTTTTCTTTTATAGATTCGAAAACCCTCATTGCCATCTGCCTTTTTTGTAAAATCATATCTTGATTCATTTGGAACTGGTAAGTAATTTCAAGTTTGGAAATATTTTGTGCATCTTTTTCATAATCAGATCACTCTTCTGAAAATATTTGGATCAATTTGTGACTGGCATTTAAACTGTAGGCAATAAGCTCAGTTGAATCCACACATGTAGATGACCAAAAATCCCTTGATATACTGATCTCTGTAACCTGTCAAAGACAGACACAGATAGGCTGCTCAACACTGGGATTATGGGCACAATGAACCATTGGACTGCAACTGGGAGACTCTTGGTGCGTAGTTTTCTACCTCTTTTTAAATTACTTAACCACATATTGGGTTTATTTTAATGCCATGTACTTCTTCTGTTCTAGATGTATTTTCAGTGAGTCTTGAAGATGAACCTGAGGAATCTGAAAGCACCCCATACTTGATGGCAATCAAAGATTTAGATAACAAGAAATTTGATGATACTATTGATTTATGTACCAAGGAAATCGACCAAAGTAAGTCTTCTTTATTACAGATCAGAGGTGTTTCAATGTAGAATATTGTGTCATGCTCTGTACTATAATTTAGCTTGTTAGAACTCTTCAAGCCTTATTTCCTGTGGATTTGCATCTCCTCTAAAAGATTCAATTGAAGAAAACTTTGTGCAACTGATTATGTAAAGACAATGTTATTTCAAAGAAGAGAGATTCCTGTAACCTATTAATATTTTTTGATTTTTCACACTGCTTCATTGTTTTCAAGCAGGAATGCCTGCACATTTTTCATAGTGCTATGGGTAGGAAAACATCACGATGATGACAGAACAAATGCAATAGTAAAGAACTGAGCTCTTGTGCTAAGGACATGAGGGGTAGCTACCCCCACTGCCTCCATATTATTTCACTTTCAAGGTGCTTAACTATTTTATGTTTCTAGGTGGAAATTTCAAAGTCCAAGCTTTGTTACTAAGAGGAACCATGTTTACCCTCATGTCTTCAGTGGATGAGGCAATATCAGATTTGAACCAAGTGGCTGCTTCTGAAGACAGCCCTGCACTCACAAAGGTAATACCATGTGACAAATGTATGAACAGGTGCCTGTTCTCTCTTCTGCTATTTCTGATGGTTGCCTGTTTATAGGGTTGGCAGGAATATGGTCTTACATGAAATGCTTTTACTACCACATACGGCAGTAAGTTTAACAATAAATAGAAATGTGCCAATATGACCACCTCTAAATGTACCTGACAAAATAAACAAGTTCTTTGGAGCTTCTGTTATAAAATTATTTGCCAATTTTTTCAACTTGTTTTTTACAACAGCTGGTAACAAATGCTTTAATAAAGAGAGCAACCCTGAGAATGCAGCAAGCAAAAGACAAGGAGTGTTTTGAAGACTTTGAACAAGCTGTCAAAATTGACAAAGATAATGCTGATATTTATCATCATAGAGGACAAGTAAGTCATGAATTTTTCTTAAGGAATTTCTTTAGTTGAACCCAAAAGTTACTGTGAACACTCTGAAACTAGACTTCTGTTTGCCAATGTCTGTAATATTTAGCAAAAGAGAATGGAAGTTTTGATTTTCGCCAGTATTATTTTTGCAGCATTCCTACACTGTCCAGCTACTTCAAGTTCACTTTTTAGCTTATAATGGTAACACATTATCAACAGTTAAACATGTTGCTTTCAATTCACAGCTGTACTTCTTAACTGAAAGGTTGGAAGAGGCCAGGAAAGACTTTGAAAAAGCCATTGCTCTTAATGAGAATTTTGTTGCTCCACGACTGCAACTTGGGTACTGTATTTGTAAGTTGGCAATGAAGATGTTTTCTGCTGGTATGATGCAGGATGCTAACAAACTATTGGAAGAAACAACTGAAAAATTTCCTGAATCAGCTGATGCGTGGAGCTTGCATGGACAGGTAAAATGCTAAATGTATTCATGACAAACTTCAATTTATCAGGTCCTGTTTCCCTTACAACTCTTTTTTATATTTCTGTGCAAATGATTACAAAATTAGTCTTGCAAGAGGTTTCAAAAGGTTAATTTTTTCTTACCGTCAGGAAATATTTAATAATATTTCAACAGCAAGCATATTAATGTTGTATTGGCCTCAGGATCGGCACTTTTTGCTAATATGGGCTAGTACCTCAAGAGCCAATGCTACCAAAGTAACCTTCTTTTAGAAATCCTTCACCCTTTAATGATACATGTATACAACTAATGAGAGAAAATACAACAATACATTAGTTAATTTGTTAATTAGTTAATGTGAGGTGGCATGTTGTTTGAAATTCATTTTTGTCTTTTATCAATTGTGTATATGATTTGTTTTGTCTTTAGCTGCTCCAAGACCAGCAACAATTTCAAGAAGCAGAAGAGAAGTTGGATAAGGCAATTGATCTTCAGCCTCAAAACCCTACAACTTATGTTTACAAAGCGTATGTTGCATTTTCAGCTTTTCTACTGACCCAGCACTGTATAATAAGTAGAACTGTTCCATAAAGATGCATTAGAGCCATTAAAGTGGGTTTTTTCCCCTTTTTGGTAGCAGGGCTGTGCAAAACTAAAATAGAATTTGCTCCATGGCTACAAGAACTACAACTGACTATGCATTGCCAAATTATTTTTTGGAATTTTCTTGAGTATCTCTTGATTTTGATTTATATTTTTTTTGTATTTAACCTTTTTAGTATACATTTCTTTCTACTGTCAGTCACAAAACAATCTTTTTTTGCAAACTTAGCCCTTAATTTCTCTCATGGTGTTTTTTGTTTCAATTCAGACTTCTGTATTTGCAATGGAAGCGTGATTTCGAGGCGGCCAACCAACTTATTCGCAAGGCAATAGCAATCGATGACAAGTGTGATTTCGCTTACGAAACACTGGCAACCTTGGAAGTCCAACGGTAAATATGGTTTGGTTTTCCATGATATAAATATCTCCATAAAATCTGTTCTTCATGAAACCTTTGCTGTTATTTGAGAATCCCTAGCTTTTGTTTTGTTGAAGTGGTTTTGCTGGAAGTTTCCTACAAACTGCATTTTCAGGACTTTTGCAAAGCCCTAGTGCCCATCAGACACTTTTTGCTCTCCTATGTGACCTTCGCATGACCCCTTAACGTCACTACACCCTATGAGATTATGAAATTCTTCAGGCACTATCAAATAACCAGGAGACTTACTACTTGGTAGCCAGATAACTGACTCCTTCGTGTCCTCCGCAGGGGCAATTCAGGGGAGGCAATCAAACTGTTCAACAGAGCCATTGACCTCGTGCGCACTGAAGCTGAGATGGCGCAGACGTTTTCGCTATTAGAAGCTGCCAAGGCGCAGAGCAAAGCGACAAAGAATCTTGGGATCACTCTTCCTCTGCCGGGTGCTGCATTCCAGTAACAAAAAGTTAGATTAATCGGACATGAACGCACAATTTTTGACATAAAGGCAGTACTTTCTTCCCTAGTTCAGGATAATGTTTTCGTGTTTCGGCCAGTCGTAGTTTAAGCCAGTAAATGAAATTGTCGAATTCTACAGACACAACGTATCTAAAACATAATTGAGTCGTCGTAGTTTTTAGGAATACGTCTTGCAGCTAGAGACAGTTAGAGTAGAAGCCCTAGTGTTGTCCTTAAAAATGTAAAAAATTACCTGATTGATGGGATCGTGATAATTGTGATGAAATTTAACTTCCATAAATATGTATTTCCCACTTTCCCGCTCAGCAAACCAACAAACTAAGTTGTGATGTTTCTTTTCGCCTTAACTTGTTCATCTACGACGTGCATGTTCCAATTTTTTAGCCATTTTCAAGCATCAAATATACTTCTTGTCAAAGGTATCAAACTTAAATTCATGATTTTACTATGACGCTACAGTTTGTTTTTGAAATTGACATTAATCTGGAATTTGACATTATAGAGCAATTACAACTTTCGTCTCCTGTTTTTATTCCTTGTCTTTCATTTTGTTACGTCATTCATATCCTATTCCTATGTTTGGCAAGCAGAACTCCATATGTGTCAGTTCAGTTCTCACAGATGAATTGCCCCTTCAATGTTCTCTTCCTCAGCCTTCGATCAAACGCTTTCGGCTATAAAATTATGAAATCTTTTACCACTTTACAACATTCACTTTCTCGGTCATTGTGTATGGTTGAAAGTGCATGGGCCTAAATGACATCATTCACAAGGCTCTTGTCTTCTACACGTGACACATTCCAAAATGTGTAGTATGTTGCTGATTGGTTCAGGCCAAATCGTTTGATTATTCTGTCGTTGACGAAAAAATTTCACAAGTCCTTGATCGCTGCCTTATACTAGTATACAATTTAATCGCTAAAGATTATGTAAGCAGTACCCCATAATTCATTTTACGCCACCAAAATATGGGGCATAGCCTAACATTTCAAATGTGGGGCCAAAAGCGGAAGAATCAAAATTGTGAAATAAGGTGAATGGGTGTTAATTATCGACACCAACACTTTTCTATGACACACGTGTCCCAATTAGACTGGGGCCTTCCCGAGGACACCACCGCACACGGGTATTCTTAGCAGCTTCTGTGTTACCCTGCTCGAAAACCTTGGGCAATTTGGAATGCACAAAGGCACTCGTCAGCTCTTTACAGTGAACAACCCACGAAAAGCAAGTTTGCAGTGAATCGCACATTTGGCAACGTTCGCTCCTTACATTGCTGCACTACTACTTATTCTTATCTTACCAAATTCTAATTTCATATGACGCATCTTACTGTGGATATGTAATGACTCTGCCTAGGCTTAAAACGAGACTTTCCCTTAGCTCAGAGAGAACGTTTTTTCAAGCGGAACATTGAAGGATTATTGGATCGTGAAGAAAGCTCTCTGTAGAAATGTCGTTTTAAAGATGTGAAGATATGTCAAGCATTCTGCGACTGAACGACATCATACTGACAGCAGAAGCAACTTTCGATCCTGCACGTACTAAAACGCATCCAGTTTTCATACAATGCCCGCCAAAAGTGTTGGAACAGTCCAATCATCTTTCCTACTAAACGTCTCCCCTCCCCATATACAATGTTGAATTCCGACTGGAAAATGACAACAAATTTATGTTGGAGCGCAAATTGCGTAACCCATGTTTAGCGACATGTTCACCTACCTTTACAACATTGTTTAATGGGGGAGGGGGTTCTGTCTGCTTGAAATAGGGAAATGAACTGAAAAATATACATTTATTACGAGTATATTCTCGGTGTTCCAACTACTTTTGGCGGGCGTTGTAGGCCCAAATCCAGTGTCAAGAAAAATTGACGGCTCTATGGCTGGGAACCGAAAGAAGGCTTTACCTGCTAATGTCATGAAGGTTGAAAAGCAATTTTAATTATTAAAAATGAAAGTGATTGAAAGAAAGATGTTGTTCTGAGTTGATAATAAGAAAGGTTTGAATTATAAAAAATGCAGTCGGAGGCCGGTTATAACTTTTTCTGGACAATCAAGTGGGACCAAACCGCCCCTAGTTCTTAGTCTCCAAATGAAAAACTAAGTCCACTCTAATAGACCACTCTAAAGAAATACGAATGTATGGTCTCATTATAACATTTCTAATAATTTTCTGTCAATAAAAATTGTACATAGCATTTCGCCACATAAAAATGCTGCTAAAATCACTTTCGCGAGTTCTAGAAAATTTAGCACCTCCCATCTTCTTGTTAAAATACATTCGATGTTCAACAATGAACAAATAATATAAATAAACATGTAGAAGACTACCTCTTAAATAATTGAATCTTTGAAGACTAAAGAGTCTATAAGCATGACTTTGCTAAGCTTGTTTTGGGGAGCTTGGCTCAAGCCATCCCCCGTCAAGCAATCCTTCCTCTTCTCGGAACACGTGCCTCGCACTTTCGATTTGCGCCTCCGCAGTGCCGGCCTTGGCAGTGGATGGATGTATTCGTTCGCCCTTGTTTCCTCCATCGGTGCTACCTGTTATAGGGTCTTTCGTCACTAACAGCTCGCTGAAGTCTACATTGAAAGTCTTGGTATAGCATATCGCCACCTTCGGGGACACGGTATATAAACATGCTCACGTCCATCAAGCATAAAGCTTTCCCGTTCATTTGAAATCTCTCTGGAAATGGGTTGTGGATTCGGTAATTTCTCGATGCCCATTGAAGCCATAGGAAGACATCGTGCGGGCTCCATTCTCGTGGATCTAGAAAACAAATCGATTGACTCACTTAACTCTTACTTCGAAGACGGTCAAACACAAAATTGTCATTCTACTGGCAAAATTCAGCCACTCCTTCACCAACAACAAATTAACCAAAAAGTTTTTTAAACAATTTATTTTACAAATTCCAAAACATGGTAAGACAATGAAGGTTATGAAATACATAAAAACTACCCAAATTGTCAGCCTCTGAAGGGCAAGCTTCTAATAGCATTTCCTACATTTTCCTGTTGGTTTTAAAATGGCACCACCCGTCTTGGTGCAACTATTTCCAGATAACTACGTTTTCCAGACGTGTGTTCAGGGGGCACAAGCCCCCCATTCTCAGAATTTGTAGATGAGTTGGCCCCAGCTCACCATCAATATGGCTAGTTTAACCTTGGTGGTGATCACGTGCCCCCTGTGCCCCCGGTTCCTGGGGACAGATCAATTATGGATAGACTAAACAGACAACATCTGACTAGGTTACAGAGTCAAAAGCAACAAACTTGTTTCTAGCGGTCAGTAGCAGAATGAAAACAGAGGGAAGGCGAAACGGACCAATTTCAAAACAGTTAACCGCTAAGGCAAAGACGCTTCACAAATCTTGGATTAAAGCTCTTAAGTCGGTTAGACGACATACTTCGATGTTGTTTTCCATTTGGCGCCCAGACATTTCAACTAGATAAACAGCTCTGTGTCTTGAAAAGCACATTTATTTTTAACAACTTGTTTTCCTGTTTGAATGACTATTTTAAGCAAACAGTGTCGTCCGGTCGATCTACGGAAGGGAACTTGCAAACACTGGCTTAAGAACCAAAGAAAAAAGTACTGTCCAAAGTAGAACAGCCTCGCATTGAGATGAAAGAGCTCTACGCCAGCGAAGATTATCCTCTCAATCCTCCATTAAAGGTGGGATGCTTTGTTTTCTCTACAAAAACTGTACATTTAATGATTGAACTGGTTGAAAATAAAGCAGCCTAATGGATATAAGCGACTTGCCTAGTATCAATTTACCCTGAGTGAAAAGAAATCCAGCCGAATTCTTGTCAATCCAATTTCAAGTCGTTCAGAGAAGACTGTCTTTTCAAGGTACGCGCTCAGCCTCGTATTGATCGGAATGGTACGTCATAATTGCGTCATAACAAACTCTATTCTAAATTTTACGCGAGCACCAAAAGAATATAAAAACACCATAAAAAACCTTAAGCTTTTAAGACATTATTTATTATTGACTGGGAAATAGCTAATGAAAGAAAACTTTTGTCCTTTTTCCTAGAATCAAGCCCAAATCGAAGCGATTTCAGAGAATGATGACCCAGACCTCGTTACACAATTTGGTGATTCCCCACAATCATCATCCTCTCGAGATACCCTTTAAGAGCACGTGGTCAAATTCGAAACGACAAATTATTTATGTTGTGACGAAACGAAAATAGACATGCAAACGAGACCAGAAGGCTGCGGTCGAACAACTTCAAAAATTTAGTGAGCTGAGGGTGATTATGATAACAAAAGTATTGTTTGAAAGAATTAATACCAGCTCTAATTCTTGTCGAAATTCTTTTATCATTACGTCTTTTATAAAAATTCCCAAAGTTCGTCTCTCATTGAAAAGTATTTTCTAATTAACATTTGATTGTAAGGGCATCCTGTTGAAAATCTGATTCAAAGAGCCGTAATATTCGCACTTCCGAGGAACGAGAAGTCGCTGTTGTTTGAGAATAGAGGACAAGTGAAGGAAGATCAGAAACAAAACGAATTTGGTACGAGAATGACGCATGCAATCCGCCGCAACGACTCTTTCCCGCAAAACCACAATCAAAAGATCACAATAACAAGTTTCTAGCGGATGGTCACAAATTCGATAAAACAGAATTTGTAAGAAAGAAAGAGCATACCTCTTGGGTAAGCCGATGACAACAAATACCCGAAAATAAACCCCATCTATAATGAGCAGATATATCGGTGATAAAAAGATTAGGTTTCGCATGGTGGTGGTTTGTCATCGTAGACTCGCATTCTGTATCTCACGTCTCACGTTCCTACATAATGAAAATCCTAGAACACTAGTGTAATAAAGGGCTATTTTTACATACCATGTGGCAAATGATCTTCGAACATGTCGTGTGAAATAATACTTCGCTCGGTGCTCATAGAGGCGCCAGTCGCCGAAGTTACCGAAGGCCCTTGTGCCAATTCTGGCCTAGATTCTTGCCAAGTCGCTGGATGGTGTCTCAGTGGCTGCTGGTGCTGAGAGATTCGCGGGCAACTGCAATACAGAAACGTGGTCAATCAACACGGAGGTTAATATCAGATGCTGTTAACAGTAAATTCTGGTGAAATTCGCCGAGAACTTCCTCGCGTGTCCAAGAGCTGGAGTACACGGTTTTATCTGTCATCCAGGCAGCAGAAGTTGCCAAAACCGCAAGTCTGTGGAGGTGAGGCAAAACAAAACATTTTGGACCTCGGGGATATTCTCCATCCGGAAACACTGAAAAGACTGCAGACAACTTAACAAATGAACTGTAATCTACGTTTTGTTCGCAACGATTCGAGGATAATTAGCTCATGATAACAAGGTGCTGGCTTGCTGGGGGAGAGCGAGACCACAGAGATGCCGTCACGCAAAATGACCCCAAAATATGATGGCGAAGAACGCCAGGAAAAACTACAATAACCTCTCCACACGTAGTAAACCTTACAATTAATAAGTTATTCCAGGAAAATTGCACATCTTGTTTCAAATAAATTTAATTGAAACTTTTTAAATGGTGGTCGTAATCTTGAGAGACCGTATCTGGCGGCGACCGCTCCTGTCGGCCCTTTTGAATAGACGGTCATTTGCCCGGCATCCGCCGAGCAACATTTGACCCCTAAAGAAACCTTGTCTTCCGAACCCCGTGGGTATAGAAGGCAGCAAAGGGGTTAGGGCAACGCGTAAAATTCAATGAAAGGCAAGCGAATTTCGGTTTGGTAGATAAAAAAACATGCATATATACCAATTAGGCCATCAAACTACATCAATAGGTTTCAAGTGTCAATATAAACACAAATTGATTGCAAACAACAACTGAGACATAGTATAGAGCCACGACTGGTGAAAATTTTATTATGTATTTATTTAAATTCACCTGTTGACACTTAATTCCAGGGGGCGTAAACCCTTCCCTTCATCAAACACTATCGCGACGCCCCTGCGTTGAGATAAACAAACGAAAGTCAACAGTCTTCGAGTTCTGACCAAAATTGGTAAACCAGTCCGGTTTTTACACTGGCCGGCCTGCTAGGCTTTTTTGGCAAAATTCGAAGTCTGGCCAACTTTTGGCAAGTTTTCAAAGACTTTATCTCTAATAGCGTCATCAAAAGCTTTTATCTTGTCTTGCAATTGAAAACTGACTTTGTTTCTTCCCAACACTAGGTGTTAATTCAAAGAAAAAGAAAATTCTTTTCTATGTGTTGCTTTATCGTAAATTTGAACAAAAACAAACAAAACAACAAATTTGATATTAAAACGAATGTATTTTAAAACATACAAACATATACAGCACTAGGTATGTTATTATGCAACATCAGTGGCGGATTTGGGGGACTGGGGGCAGAGTCCCCCTCTTTACAGAGCTAAAGCTGGTCTGGCACCCTTTTTTAAAATTTTGCGCCCCCTTGGAAAACTTATTTTGAACATTCCTCTTGAAGAGAAGAGAAGCCTCTAGGTGCGGCCCCATTAGCAGTTAAAACCTTTACTGCATAATAATGCCTGCCCAAAAATAATCGCTTGAAGACGCATGAACGCGTGTGTTTAGAAAGTATAATTCTTTCAGGCCGCCGTCACACATAGCTTGCTTTTTGCTAATCCCCCTTGCTGCTATAGGGTTGCTCGGTCGCATATATTTTTTGTTCGATGCCTTCGTGACTCCGGGTGACTGAAAGGTCGCAACCCTATTGGCTTAAGGCTGGTTTTCATATAACGTATTTCGACGTATTTCATCGCAATTCCGAGTCTACGATCAATTAACGTTATTTCCGTTATAAGAAAAACCGGCCAAATTTTATGAAAACCGCATAACGTAAATAATCTTAATAGAACGTAATTCAACGTAATTCGACGTAATTCATCGGAAGAAATAAAGAAAAATTGTTTCTTCCGACAAAATACGACGAGTTAAGACAAATTAAGGTGAATTACGTTTTGCAGTTTTCATATGACGTAAAAATCGTGAACCCTGAATTGCGATGAAATACGTCGAAATACGTTATATGAAAACCAGCCTTTAATATGTCATGTCTGTTAGCATGCCGTCAACATGGAGCTCGATTAAACTATCTTTCTGCTGCTTCGATTTATCGTTTTTTGTGAAAGCAAGAGCATCTAGTTTTCATAAAAGAAGGTATGTTGGCAAAAAGAGCACTTCTTTTGGCAAGAGTTAGACGAAATTGCTTTGCCTTCTCCATCTTAAAAATTTTTGCATGGTTTTGCTTACTTCTTGTGCTTAATCCAAATTAAACATTATGTCCTCGATTTGTTGATTCGTGACAGATTAGCTTTCAGCATTAACCCTCCCCTCCCAATTGTTTTCTAAAAATTAATAATCAATGGGGATCGTAGAACTGTCTCGTCTAAACGAAATGGTATTTATTTTGTTAAATCTTAGCCCTGTGGATGCATTTTTATCCACTCTAGAAAGCTCTATTTACAAATTTACAAAAGAGCCAAAATTATTTGCTTTTCAAAACACCTTCCTAAATCTGGCAAATAAATTTTGGTAAATTTTCAACACAGAGAACTAAGGTGAGCGTGAAACTAGATCAAAGTTTAAATGGCAGTGCAGTCTGATCAGAGCAGTATTCAGGTTAAAACTTGGTACACGAGAATACGGAGGGAAAGTAGCTTGTTGGCAGAAGGAATACTACGGAGAGAAGGCCGGACCTCCTCCAAAATATCAAAACATTCATGATTCTTGGCTCTTTTTAAGTACGAACAATGAGGGGGAGCTGAGCCCCCGCCCCCCGAGTTTCTCGAAAATTCGAACAAGGGGGCTGCACATCCCCGAGCAACGAACCCCCCACCCACTACATCCTTGTTCGTCTCCTTGCCCCGAACAAATATATTTGAGCTTTGGGCTTGCATCATAATCAAAACGAGGCTAATGCATAATTTCTAGTTGCTAGGTTACGAAAAGGTTGAACCACGCTGTTACACTGTTTCATCCCCCGAGAGGCTAAATTAAGACTTTTGCCACAAGTCGATTAGTAGATTATACGTTGAAAAAACTGCAAACTTGCTAACAATTGACGTAAAAATAATTACATTAAAACTAGAAAAATTATGAGCAAACGCGAAGTCAAGGAGGTGAGGTGGGCATTGCCCGTCCAACCAACAGTTTTTGCCCCTCTTTGCCCGCCTAGAAACTTCGGGATAGAACACATCTTTTTGTCCAAAACCTTTAAAAAATTGAAAAAAGTTTATGCAAGGAAACCTGTAGCTGTCTGAGAAGGCTTCATCTCGTGATAATCGCGTCGAATAAAGGCACTGTTTTACTTTATTCTGAAAAGCTTCTCTTTTGTATGGTTTGAGCTCCAAATTAAAAAACCAAATTGTTCTTTTTCGATTTTTGTTTATATCATTCTTTATACCATTGAACATTTTTAAAACGTTATTTTATAGGTAAACTCTCCAGAAAGTGTTGGACATCAAAATGAACTGCTACTAAAAGAGTAGCCTATGGGCTCCTACACTTTGCTCCTATGCACAATGGTTGACAGTTAGAACTGATTTTTGTACATACGTGTCATTCCAGGGATTTCCTTTGAAACCACTCAAATATATGTTTGCCTCAGTTCTTTTTATTTATAAATTTCTTTCAATTCCTTTCCACAATGTCTTAAAAATGTGTCATAAAAACGTTGGTTTCGGCCCTGGATACATGGTCAAAATAGTTTCATGATGAGAAATTACGCGGCTATATTTATGATACGTAGTTACGTGTCGTACAAATTATATGTTGAAAACAACATATGCAGAAATGCTAGCAATTGACATAAAAGATACGAAAATTTGCCTGTAGGTTCAACGAAAATATTGAAAATACGAGGCCAAAACTTTAGCTCTAGGGATGGCGAGAATTTGAAAACTAACGACTATGATGAAAAGCATTCTCGATTATTTCCCGTTTGTACAGATAAAGTTGATAGGATTCACAACAACGTTAGTTGCCTAGGCCGCATCCAAACAAAAGATAGCCCCGCTCGACTCCGCCGCGGACTCCGCTCCACCATTGCAAACTGAATTGTAGGAAAAAGCTACTTGAAATCTTGCTTACCATGAATCTTCCTGCATGATAACCCCAGTGTGCATGATAGAAGAATCGAAATCCAGCGGATTGAACATCTTCGGCGATTTCTTCACCTTCCTTCGACCAAGGCGCGGTAATTTGTCTGTAATTTCCAGTTGTAAAAGAATTGCCGAAGATCGTATCTCGAATGTATATGGCCCAACATTGATCAATTCATTATTCTTTGTTATCGTGATGCGCGCTTGCTTCAAATCATAATTGGGCACTTTCGCAAACGGATATGGTCTCCCTTCCTATTATTGCGTATTCATTCATCAGAAGCACAATAGATTTTCTTCCATCTCAAAGGCGCAGACATGTTGAAATAATTACATTTTCTTTCGGAAGGAGTCCGTTGTTTTCACTACGCTCTCGCGCGCCTAGCTTTCCCCCTTCGGGATACGCTTTGACAGGTGCATATCGCATCGGGCTCAGTCCTCTGGAGGGAAACGGACAGAGATGTCGTACGCTATTTTCGCAAAGATGGCCAACTTGATAATAGAAAACCTCATTCAGGGCCTCCGACGAAGGGGGGGGCCATGGCCTGCTCACTTTTCTGTAAACCAATAGAGCTTTTTTAAACATCTTTTGTTATAATTGTTAAAATCTCCCTTGGCCCCTCCACTTCTTATCCTGCGTCGGAGCCCATGTCATTGATGAATAAGGATTGTTGCCAGCCTCGATTTCCTTACACAAACTTCGTCACTTAGAATAGACAGTCTATCGCTGTAAAATCCTTGGGCATCCTACGGCAAACAACTACACCAAAGTTAATGGGGGACAAAACCAATGTCAAGAACTTAGACTTCAGGTGCTTTGGAAGACTATGCCAATTCACAAGATGCTATTTTTATCATAACGATGTGCAAATAAGAAGAAATGTGATATCACTCTCTTTCTTTGATTAATCTTGCTCTTGTATCTGTTCAAAATCACTGTATTTGAACAAAAGAGTTCAGGAACAACTGCATCTTAACCCCTTGCTCTTTGCCCAAGCTTCTCTGTTATACCTCCCTCTTCTCCCTTTCTCTTTCCCTCATTATATCCTTCTCATGCTTAATTTGTCACCCCTGACCCCCTTCCCCCTTTTCAATACATTTTTCTAATGCTGTTTCCCTAAACTCCCAGTTCCTCAGCCTCTTCTATCAACCAAAGACTCCATCGCAGAGGTTCATCACACGTCACGCTTTCACATTGCCACAATTAGTCTGCAGAACAGTATTTGAGATAATAAAAGAAAGAAAAAAGCTAATCAAACAAAATGTCACTGAAATGATTTATGTTTTGAGCCAGCCGTACCAGACTGAGCCAGCAAATAATCCTATGGCAAATAGATCATAGCTGTGTCTAAAATTAGCCATCAAAATTGGATATTGAATCAAAAGAAAGCATTGCATAATATCATACCCGTGTAATTAGTTGGAAACGACTGCGGTAAAGTCGTAAGAAAAGAGCAATTATTCCAAAAAGGGCAAGTTCGTAGAGTAAGGCATCCAGAATCAAATATCACGAGCTATTCATGATGTTTTATCAGAAAAAGGACAGAGGTAACGGTCACAGGATACAGCGATATATAAAAATCTTTGACACGTACTGTAATAAGCCTTCAAGCAATGTCTACGATTGGACATTGTGATCAATGCTATGGATGAGTGGTTGTCTTATTTCCCATGCAACCACTAAAAGTTCTGCAATTAGCGGGGTTCTAGCTTAAGAAAGCAGTCGTAGGACAAAGGTGATGGGGTTTGAAGAGCACTGTCCCCGCCAGCCCCCTAATCCTGTATACTTTGATCGCCTTGGGTATCAATGACAGGCAGGGGCGTACCTAGTGGACGGCTGTAGAGGTACACCCCCCTCTCACTTTTGGAAAGTTGGTCATCAAATTCTTATGATAGTCGAGAAATTTTACGGATTGTTATAGATGCGTAGCTTGACTTTGTATAGTATAGAATGTATATTATAGTACATTTCAAGGTCAATTTTTGGTAGGAACTCTAGAGATGGATGTGGAATGATCTCATTTGCTTGTTATTGACAAGATCATATTGATAAAACTTTTAAACACAATAAGTAAATGCAAAATATTGGATGACAAGAGTTTTTGGTCGGTAAATTCACCCGTTTACACCCCCATGCCCCTACTCCAAATCGACAGGATACGCCCCTGATGACAGGAGTATGATTTGGTTGGTACCCGAAGTTTTGGGACAGGCATGCTTGCGAAATCTGCTCTTGTTCCTGAAGCCATCTGTTAATTGAGTTAACTCGTGCGAAGTGCAACGAAAGAAAGGATCAGACCGATTTGGAAGAAATTCTTGCGGCAGATTGGAAGTTCCGGAAAGGAAACGGACGGGAAATGGTTGGGAAATGCGTGGCGAAACTGGGCATCCTCTCCTGTGCTAGATCCTGACAGTGATTAATTGCTTTCTTGGATTTAAATTACTTATAGGGTATTTCCTGGATACTTTTGATCGGTAATGGAGTGTAAGTGTGGTAATTATAACGCAGTACTTTGGCAAAACTTACAATGATAAAAATGAAGGATATGACGATTATATTGCAAACTACCACGTCCAATATCTGAGTGTAAATCCAAGTTGCAGGATAGAACAAGCAAAGAAAATAAAAATGTCACATATTGATCATGGGGGAAATTACCAAAAACTCACGCTATTATCGAATGACAGTAATTTAAACCCGCCCCAACCTTAAAATAACAATAAACATGGCCCCCGTGCCCCCGTGCCCCCGTGCCCCCTCCCTCGGCTTCACCGGCGATGGGACAACATCGGATGCATCGCATCACATCCTCGGATAACATACGTTTTGTCACAAAACCCATTTTTTGATTGGGAATTTTATGTTTTAATCACACAGGTAGATAGCTGAAAACGATGCTTTAATGGGACTAAAAAGCATGGTCCAACACTGTTTAATTGTTGAAGACTGACATTTCTTCATCTGAGTGATCGGATGCTCTTTGAAAATGCAACTGGTCTAGCACACATGACACAAATAACAAAATTGTGCGAGTCTTTCAAAATGTTTACTTGCCCCGGCGATCTTTCCACCGCCTCTTTGTTCACGCTTTCCTCGGTACCAATAGTTACTTTATCAACAGAAAACTCGTCAACACAGTTTTGGATACGACACAACTTGTAAAAAATGGATCCGACAAAGGTTTATCTTCAAGAATCTGCTGACTTTGTGAAATTTTTAAATTTTTGCAGTTTGACTGCTCCTTCTAAAATGAAACTTTAATCGCGAATGGCATTGTAGTCTTAGACGTACAACAAGTTCCTTGCCGTCTTACAGTTTCGTGTTTGATGGGATTACGAGGATCAGAGAAAATTTTGTCTCCCTGAGCAAGGAAGGTTCCAAAAGAATTGGAAAGCTAAGCTGTAGGCCTACTAATCGTCAAAGCACTTGTACATATTGAATGCATCTTGTATGTAATGTAAAATCAATAATGTAGCATGTTTTTAGTCTAAAAGGTTTGCAAACTTTAGTCATTGCTTGGAAAGTGGACTGATTGAGCTTTCAACCAGCCATGAAAGGCTTAAGGGGGCCTTCCTGGGAGTTGCGAGAGAAAAAGGGTGTGATCAGGTTTATATTTTATTATCAGCAATTGATTTTTTATCAAAATAACCTAGAGCCAATTGAACTACAAATAAGAGCTAACATGGAGGGTATAACGAAAGGGGTCATATTTTGCAAAAGTGGTTTTATAAACTAAAAAGAGGGCTCTTTCAGCAGAATTGGGAGTGGACCACCGGCGTTTAGTCAAATTAAAAAGTGTTGCTTTGCCAAATATGTCTCCAACCATTATAATTACCACACCTTTGTGAAATATATTTCCCGCCCATGGTAACCCATATGTAATCCATGCACAGACTTGTTAATCATAAAGAACTCAATTTCAATTTTAGGTAAAGTCTTTAGCAAATGTAGGCTAGTTAAGAGGGCAGACTAACTTAAAGGCAGAGTGAAGAAATTACAATGGCGGCCAACCTTGCACACTGCATATACACTCGAACGCTTACTCGAACGCACAATTGCACACTCGAACGGCCTGTGAAGCATCCCTTTAACTTTTAATGTTTAGGCTCTCGCATAGCCACGATCAAGGTGCATAAGTATGTTCCAATTAGATGGATAGATACAGTCTACTGCATCAAATGCTGCGTTCTATGATCATTTTTTACTGATAAACGTGGAACGATTTAGATGTCTATCTGCGACCTCGCGTCTCCAATCGTTATGGAGAACCGCTTTTACGCTTGGTCCTGCAATGAAACGCCCCCACTTTGAAAACCTTGGAGGAAATGTGTGCACATGTAATTCTTCTAAGTGCCTTCCATTAACAAGTTTGTTTATGTTAAAAGGCTCTAATGCAGTGAGCGACACTTGTAGTATCAAGATCACTCGGACTATCTCTCAAAATTGTTTCCTGTTGACGGTAGCCACAAGCCACTGTCTACGTTGTTGCTGAGATTCTAAAAAAACTTCACAAGGATTTTCCACTGACCGCACATTTGGAAACTAAAACAGCATGCAAGGATTTGATAAAAGAAAGTGCAGCCTCGTCAATCATTTTTCTTCTGAAATAAGCATCGTGAACTTTTAACAGACTTGTGTAGGGCAAACTTTCGTGGGCATTGCGTGTATATTAGTATTGAACATTTAGTGTAACTAGCTAGTTGATCGAGGTACCATGTAGCATCCAGCTTAGCATTAGAAACTGTAGGCCCGGGAACACCTTCCTTATCCTCCTTGAAACGGTGCAGTTTTGCGTTATTCAAAGGGAACGATGTCATCCAATCGACTATTTCCACACATTTTTGGCTGTAAAAGCAGCAAGTACCACTCAAACTGGGGGATAGAGTTATACAGGGTGGCCTAGGTCGAACGAGGAGCCGCAAGGAGCTGCAATGGATTCCCAAGGTGTTATAGCAGATGATTTAAATCAAGACAAACTGATTCTATTCCAGTCTACCGCAAAAATTCATAAACACGAAGAACTCTCATGATATTATTCTTCGAACATGTACATGAACGAAACAGAATTTGTAGAATATACTAAATCTGTAAATTTCAGAGTAGCCGCATTGAAACATTTGACTTGTTTTGATTTATGGAGGACTAGCAAAGCAGACATTGGCGATAAAGCCCTAAGATCAGACTTCGGGACTCCTTTGAAGGATGAGCATTGTGGGCCAAAATAACTTTGAAAACATAAAAAACTCTCGAGAAAAAAGCTGCCGTTAAGATCGAATTTCTTCCTTTCGCTGCTTATTGAGTCCTTTCTTGCCGTGCTTAAATTTTAGATTTTTACTTCGCATAAGTTCACCAGCTTCCAAATTGAGCAAAATGCAAATGGAAGTAAAAGGAAAGCCAAGAACATGTCAATTGCGATTTTGAAAAATACTCCTGCAAATACTTATGTACTATTTGTCTTAGTAGCCCCGAAGTCTTATAAATCTTCCATTACTTGGCTGCCAAGAAATGGCCATTGGCGATGTCAAGAAATAACGATTACGACTTAATAATATAAGCATAAACGAACTTGCTTGGCCAGAAGTTCCTAATCTTATACAAGAAGCGTGTGCCACACGCAGAGGTACCACTGATGGCACAAACAGACGTATTTACGAAGCAAATGAGGCGGGAACACTAGTGCCAATGGCACCATCATTGTGAACAGGACAAAGTTATCATTTGTCAAGAGTGATAAGAGAGGGAAAGGAAAATGACATGTCCAATGTCATTTGTCAAAATGCAATAACCAGAGTAAGAAAACAACGGAAACAGCACGTTTCATATTTCGACATGCAAAGATAAAATTCAGGCCGGGAGAATCCACACCTATATGCAAATCAAACAATACCTGAAGAAGTATACAAAATATGTTTAAACTTTAAAGAAATCTTGAACAGCACCAAAAGTATCCGACTTTTTAGAATTGAAACTAGACCCAAGTGAAATAATCTGCTAGAGTGTTCTTTAATTGACATAAATGTTTTGCTTAGTGTAGCGCTATAGCACCATGTTTTTGTGCGTTTAATTGTGCGTGTTAGGCTCTTCTCCTCAATTTTGGCAAGATTCCCATGGCTGGATACAGTGAACCATGTTTTTAAGCAGCCTCCACAAGGGAACATGTTCAATTATTCGAAAGCCATCAAGAAACTTTGTACTTTGCAGTTTTAGCCACTAAAGACACTCCCAACATCCAACTCCTGCTTCCCATTCTAAGGAAACACTCATAATGTCTTTATTTTCCTTCAACTTATAAGAGAATTATCATTGCTGGGCAATTTTTAAAAATCTGGCAACCCAGAATTTAAGACTAATTACAATATCAGTGTTTATTACTAAACAGTTGAAAGCATTTATTTTGATCCATGATTACCATATCTGTTAATTGATGCTCCGAAGTGGAATTGTTTACTGCACATTCGGACAACGTTGAAAAGTTAACAAATTTATACAAAAAAGTGAACATATAGTTTTGACATTCTTTAGTTTCAACGGCTCAACTGCATGCTAAGTTACTTGAATGTATGTTAAAATCAAAGCAATACAATCACACCCTAGTACACGCTCTTTTTGCTTTCAGCCCGCAACAAAGCATTCGTTATGTTTGTGAGTCTAGAGAAAAGTCTAACTGTTCATTTTCTCCTGTACTGTTTAGGTAGTAGAGTTTAAAACTTATCTTGGGTCAATAATGAGCTGCGAGTATTCGCTATATTTTTCGTGAATTAGCTCGAGTCTTTAGCGTCATCTTTCAATAGAGATGTCAACACTTTTAGGAATTCTCCTTTCCCTCCTTTCTCTCCCTTTCTCTTTTCCCCTTCGCCTCAGGGATTCTAAATTTATTTTTGATTAAAAGTAAGAGTGGACGCCGCGAGTTTTCAAAATAATTGAAGGAAATGATTTTAGTTGGGTCCTAGAAGCAAGTCAAAAGATTAATAAGTCAAAAGACTCCTTTGATGATACAAAACGCAATTAAACGAAAAATTTGCTGGATGTAAAAAGGCATTAACAGTAATAAATTGAATGACCGGGTCTAAAATGTTCGCCCTGTTCTTTAGAAATGTACTAGATTGCAATTAGAGGATGGCTGGAAAGCATCGTAGCATTAGGTTGAGCGAGAACCTAGTTGCAACCAACGTACTTATTTTGGATTGTTTTTGTTTTGCATAACTGTTTTGCCTTCTGTAGCGTTATAGTACTGTGTTATTGTTCTATATCCCCGTCGCCATGGAAAATTTAAGTGCTGACGCCAGATTCGATAATTCTAGATTCCCAACTGGTATACGAAGCTACGCTAGACTTTTAACTGCTTCTACCACCAAATCAAAAATCTAAGCTTACAATTCGCGAATTGTCGATAGTTCCGGGATAAATTTTCCTAACAACAGTCTGTTGACAGCATGCCAAGAAATATAAACGAGACTTACCAGCAATTGGCAGCACAACCAGCGTTTGCCATGGAGTGGGGAGGTCCAGTTGCTGCCCCTCTTGGGGCTCTCTCGAAGTCCTGGTACTGTTCGACTGGTGCAGTAGCGCCATAATTTGGAGGGGAACGACCAGGCCACGAATCGCGATCCTCGTAGCCAGAGTGGGTCCCTGCAGCGCTGTAAGTGTTAAAAGCCGGGTTATAGTTGTAACCGAACATAAGGCTAGATGCGTTTGCGTGGAAGTATTAATGGTTATCTGCGAGAAGAAAGGTTCTACGTTGTTTTCACGTGTCCGCTTGTGCACGTAGAGAACATGTTTTCTAGGCTAAAATCTGAAGATAGATACGTTTCCTGTTGTGTAAACGAAACTGAAATGCGAATGAATGAACTTTGCTGTGCAGGATTTACTTAATGAACTATATTCAATTGTTATTGTCCGAATTTTTCCTTGCCGTATTTGAATAGAGAAATCAACTAACAAAAGTAGCTGACAAAAATTCTATCATTCGATTGTTTCGTGTTTTCATAACAACTAAAGGCATTGTTTTCTGACAGCTGACCGGAAATGTAATGCTCTTAAAACTTCAGATGAGACCCGGGAGACCCTTTGTCTTTCTATTTTCGCTGACTGAGCTTGATACCTAGCGACGGGGGGGCCTTGTAGGAATGTGTCCATTCATTCGATGTAAATAGATTAGACTGGCGCCTTGAGTCTATACAAGCCGTTGCTATGACTACCGCAGATGAAGTAAATTACAGTTCTTCAATCTTGTTACCACTTGTCACGTGTATAAACAGGGAAAGCGGTGGCATTCCTAGGACCCTGTCAATAGTAAGCAACAAACGACGCTACATTTAGCACTTTGCTTTAGAGAAACAGTAGAGAGCAGCATTTTGAAACTTTTTGACATGAGATGCTTTAGTTTGCACATCACAAAAACGCAGATTCAAGAACTGCAAAAAGTCAGCTAGAACGCAAATTCAGCAACTTGAGCTAATGTCCCTTGGACGCCAGAAAAACAGAAGAATAATTACTTATGATCCATGCGAATTCTTCAAACGATTCCATGATTTTTCAGCAGAGTGTCCTAGTTCAACCAATGAACTTTCAGAGTCTGTTTTTGACTAATATTATAATTTATGTATTTATTGAATAATCATTGCATAGATTAGCACAATCTGGTTAATTAGATGGTCGAGAAAGCCTATGTTGTAAATAAACGCTAAATATTCCATTATTTCCCTACTAAATGAATGTTTTCTTGTCCACCCTTTCTAGCTTTTGCGAAGTTCTTGTACACTGTCTGTGACAGGGAACATAATAATTAGAAATTTTTCACAGCGAAAAACATTTTGCAAAATATAGAAACTTGCTTTGGAATAAAATGTTTTCAACAGCCCACGGTTCTAGTTCAAAGCAAGCATTTATATTCTGTGCTCTTCGATTGATTTTTACATGTTCTCTTTAGCCTATATTTGATAACCTTGGAAATGGAGTCCCAATTAGGAAAGATCGCGTAATAAGCTTGTTTGCTAATAAAACTAGATTTCAGAGGTAGGTTTTGAAAGGAATGGTTTTCTCAGAGCAGTCAGTAGATCTTATGAGGCTACGTGATTAGCTGGGTATCAGGGAAGCTTTAAATTGCATTAATATGCAGGTTAATTGTAATGTCCAACTTTTGCGACTTGGTTTTCTGATCAATCGGAAAATCATTAATGCCCTGGACCACATTTCCGTTTCACGCCGTATTAAACCAAGATTAGTGATATTAATTGCTCAAGAAGCATTGTGCCCCTGTTACTCCAAAATTAAACCATGCCACAAAATTAAAATCAATTGCTTCTACTTTGTTGGCCATAAATTATGGGGCAACGGGGGCAGAAAATGAGCTCTTAATAACGCCGTAACCCATGATATCTGTGTACTTTTTTATTACTTAAACTTCTTAGTCATCCAATCTCAAATATGCGAATAGAACTGACTGTGAACTAACAGATCGAAATAAATGTTGTTCAAATTAAAAAAGTCCAAAATCTAAAATTCGCGGTTGATTTTCCAATATTCCAGACAGGCACGCCTGTAGCATTACAAATAGACCGGGCAGCTGCCTTTCCTGTTATTTTAAAAGGAGCTTAATTCCTTTTTTGTTTTGTTTTGCCACCATTACCAAGAACAAATGCAGGCTTCCTGATTTCAAGGTTTACCCACGGGGTTTAGCGAAGTGGGTGTTTCAGAAGACTGGGTCAGAAGTGCGTGAGTGACGTCATGAGTGTGATACGTCCTCAATGTTTGAGTCAGGCGTACACTAGAGCATTTCACTGAATAAGGTAATACAGATGGTACTTTGATTGTTGCTTGCTTGTGACGATCTGTTCGTAAGAATTTTGTCATTCATGCTAAAATGATTTACAATGATCCCAATTTAACATTGCCTGTGATTTCTTCTTAGCGATACGTAAATGTTTTCAACACATATGAATGCAAATAGTGCTCTGCTTGAATATGGATAGTGTCCTAAAATGCGGTTTCTTATTGATGAAGAAGCCTTGTCAATGTTAGGTGAGAGAGTGCGTAAACAGCATCCTTTCATCAGTCCAAATTTTGCAAAACCTGTACAAAAATTTAAGTTTGTATTTGTTATGTGATTGCTGTAAATTCAAATGCTCATGAAACTTTCCTGTGATAACTTAAATTCCTTTTCTCTTCTGTTTTAAATGAGGAATCACCTTTTTGTGGGTTGAGTTGTGAAAGAGTGAGCGGATAAATCGTTGGTACAACTTTAATAATGAACAATTGAAAAAGCTAGTCGGTTGACTTAACTAATTTTTCTTGCACATCCTCGGTATTACAAGAGCCGCTTTGATGCACAGAAGGCAGGAGAGGGTCCCGCTTGATCGCTAAACTTCTCCTGAAAATAGACTAAAAACTTTCAAAACTTCAAGCTACATTTGATACACGTGCTTTACAAAGATTTAAGATAATATGTTTTTGAAGTTCATTTTAGGCCGATTGGTCTTCTCTTGAATTTCTCTTCAAAATGACTTGCAAAATAATTCGTAGCTTTAACAGTTTAAAAAAAGATTTCCAATTTGGCAGAAAGCAACGACTTCCCTTAGTTGGTGCTTTCCACCAACCCGTTCTTTTTAATTCCTGGCGAAAAATCGAAGTAACCTCTTTTTAAAACCACTCCGAAATCCTCTACTTTATACTAATGGTTAAGTGGTTGGATGAAATTCTATTAAACTGGGACGATAAGTTAGTAAGTAAGAGGATTTTGTGTTTGGAGCAATACTTTGACTACCTTCTTCCCCTATAAGAACAACACATTTCTCTCTTTCTTTGTAAACAAAATATTCTTTGCATTAGCCTAAACCAAATTTTCAAACGATTGCAAGAAAGAACCAATTAGGTATTAACCAATTTCTTTTCACTAGCTTTTTTCAAGCTATAATAGCACTGATTTTTCAAAATTTTAAGTTCCAAGGTTTCCGAATATTTAGATATTTGATAAATTCTATTCTAAAAAAAGATGGGAGTGTTTATTATACTATACGTAAACATTGCTGCAATTTTCATCTTTATGATGGGCTACACCAAACAGGTAAATAGACATGAAAGCAAGCACTTTGAAGTTGGTAACTAAACAATGGAAGACTAAAAAGACTAAACAATGCACACCTTATATTGACCATGTATCCATAATTACGTTATCAACAACACTTTCGTAGAGTCCCCTCGTTTTGTATGAATACGTCCTATAATTTAATTTAGTTAGTTGGAATCAAGACATGCAATAGGCACATCGTCTTTTCTCTGGCTCTGTGTTCTCTGCACGTAAAACAAGATTTGCTAGGTTTGGAAATGATACGTTAGTTGATGGATGGAATTATTAGTGTACGAACGGCATGTTACAATCACATAAAAATGCCTCAATCATCGTTACAGTAAAGCTTTGTAAGAAAGAATCTTAAAACATTTTTTGTTTTGCATGATGATGATGTAGGTATTATGCAAGGAATGACTACAACTTTGTAAGAAAGATGGAGCCAAAATGTAATTAGAAATCCTCTTCTTGCTTTTTCCTATGAAAGCTGTTGGTACTTTTGGTGCAAAGCAAAGAGCCTTTTAAACAGCACAGTCCCACTATTACTTCTCATCGAGAAGGACCGTGGTGACTCGAAAACGCACAAAACACTGTCAAAGGACTCTAAATTGGTTTCCCTCCCCGAATTAAGGAACAGCTTGAAGTGGTTAATTGCATTTCATTGAACAATTTCTTCTTAATAAATCTTATTTTGCTGGGAGATTGAAGTAGAGTTATTAATTCTACTAAATATCTCAACATTGAAAGAGCTTCGAAACATGGCGCTTCCGATCGTAACTTACTGTCAAAGTGGGACATAATTGCAGGGGGCCAGGCTAACTCACTAAATTGCCTGGCTAAGTAACGTTTCTGGGGTGACTCGAGTCACTTGGATACTTGAAATCACCATAAAAGGCAACCACAATATTGAGATAGCGATCTTTCAAAATCTTCGCCCTATGAGATTCAATTAAGGAGAAAGCTGCCATTTGACCAAAAGCCGGATGTCTTAATAAACCATTTAAGCAGGAAATAACGTTTGCGAGAATAATTGTCTCCAGCAGAATTTGTACCGAATCCATTCCGGGCCTGTTAAAATTTGAATTAGATTTAATCGCTCTTGTTCCATGTTCCATGTTCAATCATGGAACCAGAATTGATAATGAAGGGGCAAAACTCATTAATTATTCTAGCCGAATATCTCTTTGCAATATCTCTGGCACAAGGCGATTAAACTTGTTTTCAGATCCATATCGAGCGATTCGCCGCAAGCCATAAGAAAAATCCTCCCAACGCGCTGCAGAAACGTGCCATCGATGATATCAAGGAAGAACGTTTTTCAAGGCGTTATCAATGGCAATGGATTGACTTTGCTGAGAACTTCGCAGTAAAAGACATTGAACAGATTTAGAATGAAGGAAGAATAATTGCTTTTCCAGCTTCCTAAACAAAAGTATTTAAAACTAAACTGAATCTGTTTCCAATAACAATTTTTGTATCAAGATATCTACAGCCTCTAAATTCTACAAACCCCTTTCGTAAACAAACTTGGAATTTTTCGCTCTCTGCTTTGGCAGGTAATGTAGTAAACATCATGGTGGGCACTTGATAACCCCAGTCGAGATTCGTGTAGAACACACTCCAGCATTCGAAATGAGTTTGAAATCACTTGGTCGCAGACAACTAGCGGAAGAGTCGCTAACACGAAAAGCCATTCCCAAAGGCCAGCCTTTGAAAAGCTCCACTATCAATACAAATATCTTGCTTAAAAACGAAACCCCAATAAATATAATTACATTATTCAAAACGTTAGTGTAAACACTGTTAAAATTGGCATAACATTCAAGTTGCATTTTGTTACAAAATTACATTCAATTATTAGTTAAACATTATAAATATATGTACAAATCGTCAGTCACTAAAAGCTAAACTCAAACATAAAGGTTAATCAAGCTAATAAGATGAACAAAGGTCAAAACAAGTCTGGTTTCAATAATAACCCTACAAGAGTTGTACTCTTATTCTCTTGTACATTTCAATTTCGTACACAAACGACTACCTAAATCAATAAAGTAATTATGCATCATAGTATCATAAAGATTGTGTTCCAAGTCAAAATATTTGCTTCAAGAAGATAAGTTTAGCTCTTGACTAGCCAGTGTCTTTGTGTGACTGAGAAAGATGTTGCTTGAGTAACCTCTCACACCAGACACTGGGTACTTGCATGACAAATAATACCTTGTAAATTTTCAGATGCCTTTTTATTTTGTTAAATTAGAAACCACAGTTACTTTTAAAAGGTGGTTAAATGCAATATGTTAGAATTCTTGAAAGTACAGTTCGTTTAAATTCTTTAAGTACAGTTTCTTGCTCTTTACTGAGCCCTTATTTCACAACTTATTTTAGAGTTCATGAGAGAGGTTGTTGATCCCATACGAGCTATACTTAGTTTTTATGGTTTCTAGCTGTTTCTTACTGAGCCCTTATTTCACAACATACTAAAGAATACCATTTAAGGTTACTGACACCATTCTAGTTTTACTTAGTCTTAGAGTTTCTTGTTTTACATATCCCTTATTTCACAGCATATTTTAGAATACCACTAAAGGTTGTTGACGTCTGGCCATCCACTTTAACAACAACGGTGGCAGCAGTTGTCTCTGTACTGAAAGTAACATTTCCTTCCCAAAAACCTTTTTCTGACTTCTGCAAAGAAAACCATTCTCCTTTTCCACCAGTTGTGGAAATATGCATTTCAGTCACACCTGGAGCTTCTATCTGAAATGGAACTGATACTTCTGCTGCCAAAATCCCATTAGATGGTTGATAAAGAAAGTAACCAGGATGCCATGAGCTGAAACTTTTGGGAAATGGCTGACAATCTTGACAGGCTGCTGTATTATTGATTTGATAACTCACAACAAGGTCGTGAGATTTGCTCTGTTCCTTTGAAAATCTACTTGCAAAAAGTTTTAAGTTGTACTTCCCAACTTCAGGTAGCCTTGCTGAAAGTAAAATATCTGCATCTTTAATTTGAACAAATGAATACTCTGATAGTGTTTTGATTTCATTTTCACCAATCTGTTCAAGATTAACAATGGCTTTGACTGGATGAACACTTCCAACAGTTATGTTAACCTTTCCATCATCAGTTTCAATTATTCCATTTTTATGTGATTTTGGTGTGAGCTCGTTGATGAAAAAATGTTTGGAGAATTTTGCCCACTGCTCAAATTCCTTTATATCATAGCTTGGGGTTATCAATTGCCAATCAGTATCCACAGGAAAATGATCAAGTACAAACAGCTCTGGATCTGTCATGAAATAATGTTCTGTATAGTTCCAAGCAAACTGCTTATCAGACCCTACATATCCAGCACCCCATGTAAAATCAAATAGCCACCATTGGCCTTGAATTCTGATAGTGGTCCATGAATGATTTGTTCTGCCCCCCTCAAATTTCTGCCCAATTTTGTAGCTGTACCCTTTTGCAAAGCCATGGATTTCTTTGGATTCCAGACCAGAACAGCTGAAAATATAGTAGAATCATTAAGCTTGGTTTAATCAGATAATTTTGATAAGTTCATTGGTAAGGAAACTCATCTTTTCTGGCATTCCTCTGGCCCTCAGTTCTCTGCTTGTCAAAAGAATTGAGACAATATCAACATTGGGAAGTCACAAACACAGCTTAGTAGAAAACCAACACACAATCCTTTTTCTTTTATTCAGCCTGCACTTAGATAGAAGTTCCACTTTTAGAACAGTAAGGTGCTAATTTTTCCCCATTAGTTTTACAAATTAATTGATTCATTCAGCATTCTAGCTTAGATTAAAACCCTTTGCACTTGAAGTAACTGTGATAAACATTCAGATACATCCTTTGCCCTGATACAATCTAGTATTTGAAATGTGATTACATGCAAACAAGCCACTGTACTTAATTGAGAACATTTTCTATCAACTTACCTGTAACACACAAAACAAATCAAATCAGATAACTGTGCATAGTGCATCTTTCAAAAGCAGGTGACTCACAATATCACTAAGAAAATTTGAAAGAAATTACCTGCAAAGTGCAGAAACAAGAGATGAATACCCAGAACAGACTGCCTTGCCCGTTTTCAATGCATTACTCTCATCTGCTGCCTCAGACAAATTGTTGCTAAAGAAGGCATCTGTATCATATGCAATGTTAGAAGTGACCCATATCCAAATGGACCTGGCTTTGAATAATTCTGAGTCAAACGGCTTTGACAGGTATCCAGCAAGCACTTCAAATGAATTTGCAGAATCTAAAGGTGCCTAAAAGATAATTATCATAGATATTAAAGAGTTGTAATTGATAAATATTTGTAATGGAAGGAAGGGAAGAGACAAACTTGATACTTTTCAGTTTCCAGAACTTATATGAAGTTTTCAATAATTCAATCCCAACTTTTGGGAAAAAATATTATTTTTTTTGAAAAAGTTCCAGCATTCAAGGAAAACATCCCTAAACTACTAGAGGTTTTTTAAATGGGCAATTGCAACCAACCACTTTGTATTCTCTTCTAGAAATCTATAGATCCACAGTAATTTGAAAATTGGGGAAAAATATATGCATACAAGTCTTTCCTGAGAGCAATCCCTGCTCTCTTAAGCATACATCTGGGGAAATTTTTGAAAATTTCAAAGAAATTATAGAGATATTTTGTGGCACACACCTTCTTGGCATGAGCATCGACATCCTTGAAGACTTCTAAGGAGGAGAATAATTGAGACTTCAATTTCCTCTTTGGTGCTACACTCTTATCAGCTTTATTCGATATAAGACCAGCTTTATCCTCTGTCGTAGCAACAATATCGGATACCTGCTTTTCAATTTCATTTGTAACGTCTACAAAATATCCATCTGAGTTGCCAGACAAGGTCTTTTCCTTTACAGTAACTATATCATCAGAAGTCTTTTCTTTCTCAACCTTAACGTTTGTAGCGGCTTCGTTTCCCGCTTTCTGCTCAAATTTTCTTTCATCTTGGCTTTGACTAGACTGGAGTGCCTTCGTTCCGTGGCCTGCAATCGACTGCTGACTGATAGGGCTACGATTGTTATTCTGATCACATCCTCCATCTTCTTGCTTCTTCGAGCTTATCTCTTTGGCTTCCACATTTCTGCTGGTTACTGTAACTAGATGAACTTTTGAGGACGAACAACCCATAATTTCTTTAGACTATCATCAGGGACCATATGTTTTCATTCCTTCCACACAATGCATGTGTCCATTTGTTGTCATGACATTATCCTTGGACCGAACCGAGATAAAATAGAAATGGTGAGCCGATGAGATCACTGGTTGAGATCTATGTTCCGACAGTGTTGTACATAACTGCGTGTTCCGATAGCCCGCCAGATATCGTCAAAGAAATAATTATGTTATATGGTTTCAGGCTACCTTGCAAAAATTGAGAGAGTGATATCCTTTTAAACCATAAGATATTTAATTACGCGATATCACAGAGATATGGGAAAGATAGACAAGGGAAGCCAGTGTGAAGGAGGACAGCTGTTCTGGCAGTTGTTTTGAAATTGTCAGTTTGTTGGAGTGAAACCTTCTAGCTGGTTATTATTTCAGCGAGTGAAAACGCAAAGCAATATTGGCAGGAAAATGAGGTAAGCCGTGTGATTTACTAATATATATGCTTTATAATAAGGCGCTGTTGCTTAAATCGAATGACCTAGTAGTTCCTCCTTGTGGGAAATGGCAATTTACCTACATTGCGGCCCTGATATGATGAGTTGTCTGGGAACCTGCGTTTTATTACTGTTAAAATCTTTTGTTACGCATTTCGTTTGCTTGCCTTTTAATTTAGTTGAACCAGCTTGATGATAATCTTGTGTTGTAGTTAGGTGTAAGTATTTTTGTCTTGTAAATATGCTTAGGCCCACTCTGTTCTCGTCAAAGTGTTATCTCAGAAACCCTGACCCGTCGAGTCCTCCTAGACGGTGTTGCGCCCGCGGAATGACAGTGCACGGAAAATTAACAATTTTGTGGGAGCCACTATTTTATTACGATTGCCGCGATGTACTGACAGTATTTCGCTAATTGTATGCTTATTTCGCAACAGAATTTTAAGAAGTTTGAACAAAAATAAAAGGGAAATTTAAAAGCCAAAAATTGATGCAATAAAAACATGTTGCCTATTTGTTTATTCAGTTAAAGCATTTTTCTACCAGATCGTATATTCTGCTCGAATTCTCCCATCTTCATAGGTCGTAGGTTGGAAAAGCAACTCTCGGCTTTTCTTTTTAAGCTACGGTCCCACCTCAGAATTTCTCTTCTTTGATGTTCCTTTGCATCGCATTTCCTATGCAGCTGTCTGCAAGTGGACAGGGACGTCGATTTCTATTTGAAAGTGGGAAGTACAAAATGTGAAAGTTTTAAAAGGGGTTTAGTAAAAGTAGCTGCCATGGTTGACGGTAAGAAAAGTTTTAAACGCGTGCCATTCTAGGGATGCTCTTACAAACGACCCAAAATAGTTTAAGGCAGAAAAAGAATCCAGTGGAAATGTTTCCTAGCTTTCTTTTACAATCGTGTCCTAAAGTTTTATCCGTCTCAATGTAAACATAATGTGTATAAGAAAGAAATTCCTAAGTTTTAGATTAGTCTTTTTGGAGCAAATTATTTAAGATTAAACAAGCATTCGAAACAGTACGGAGGAATAAAACAATTGAAGCGCGGATTAACTATGAATATGAATAAGGAAATATTGACAGATGAAACTGAATCCCCGAAATAAATACACTTTTTTATGAGAAGGTTTTTCCAGCCCAGTCCTCAAATTTTCATAGCTATTTCCCAATTTCAGCATTAAAACTTTCTAAACACTTTCGTAGCGTATTTATGCTTTAATTTGGTTGGCATTAGTCTATTCTTTCCGGATTCTACTGTTTTTCGCAAATTGCCGCTTATGTTCTGACTGATGATTTCATATGGAGACTAGTGATTCGTCGATGGATTTTTGAAGGGCAACATCTTTTTGGGGTAATCCCCTTGTCTAGCAGCTCTAGCATTTCCATTTTGGCAAGAAAGTCATATTTACATTTCTGTTCTTAGCACCTCGCCGGCCAGCTTTGGTTAGTTGCTTTGATTTAACATTGACATCATCATTAATAAATACCTTTTCTACGACGAGATGTTACGGATAATTGGCAGAGCCCGGTCGTCCTTCCATCGAGCAGTTTTGGAGTCGATCTACATAAAAACGAAAAAGCCGCCATTGTGTAGACAGAAGGAGTTCGTTTTCTCTCTTGGACTCCATTGGTAATTTTTCTTTAGGCTCGCGTCACTGATTAGTCAACTATACCGGTCTTGTGCTTGCGTCTTTCTGATTGGCTTATTTCGATCCACAACTGGGTATATATTTTCCATCGTGTTTTTCGGAACCTTATTCTGACGTTTTATGCTCTGAGGAGTTTCAGACGAAAAAGCTTTTAGTATGACGTAAAATGTTTGCTTTTTTCAAAGCCATTTTAAAGTACCTTTTCTCTTCAACCATTACAAGCTTTTTCATTACTTCTTTTGCATCACTTTCACTTCATTCGGTCATCCCTCGCAAATTTCATTTCTTATCCACCCCCATTTCCCATGTAACTCACAGCGAAGCTCTACGTTTTTCTTGAAGCCAGGTTTAAGTAACGTTGCTTGTCTTTTGCGAGCCAAAGCCAAAAACCAAATAACAAAAACTAACCCCTCTTGCAACAAAGAAATCTCCGAAGCCTCTGTAACGACACAGGGTTCCCTTACGGACAGTATCACGTGACATTTGCACCATTGCGCTGTGATTGCATCAGCGTCTGTAAAGATGTTTTTTGTATTACGTAATTATTATTTTAAGGTTCGCTCAGGTTATAAAAAGGGTTGTTTCTTAAGTTAGGGGTAGTCTTGTCGAAAGTTTTGCCGTACTGCTAGGAGCTCTGTCGCTATTTGTCGTGCCTGTTGAAGCCGTGTCGTTATTGTCGAACTTGCTGTTAGCCGTTAGTCGTATCATTGCCATTAAAAGGAGAATTTTGATCTTATCCGCCGTTGCCGTATTTTTGAGGATTTCTGCCAACAAAGAACTCACGTTTGTGAAACCCACCTTTTAAGAGGTTTTACACCTCACTAAATACTATAGTGACCCAAATATACGCCATATCCATAAGGTGTACTTTATATTCAGTGAAACTTCCTGAAGGGAGACCGTTTTCTAAACAGGCACTTCTTCGCAGCTTATGAATTTCCTGTTCAGCAAAGTAGAGACTTCGATCACCGTAAATCCTCGAATTGGCCCCTCTCGAAAAAGCCCCCCCTCGATTTGTTGATTTTCGACTCCTGAGGTTGTCTTTGGCATTGTGAATTACCACAAAAATTTATATATTTGTTAATAATTTAATCAAATGTTCATAAAGAAGTTCCGACTAAAATTCAATATCAGAACTACAAATTTTCAATAAGCCCTCGAATAACCCCCACCCTTCGAATAAGCCCCACCCTCGAATAAGCCCCCTCGAATAAGCCCTCATCCAAAAATATCTTCCAACAATAAGCCCCTAGTGGCGCTAATTCGAGGATTTACGGTATTATCTTTTAATAAGAAGTGTAGCATGCTTCACATTTATTCGGATCTCCCTCTACTATCATGGGCGCTGAAACCACAGCCCCAGTTGACCCCGTTGCCCTATTTGGGGGGGGGGGCATGAAGGGCAACCAAGTGCCCTTTCTGAAAAATTGCTTTGAGAAACTTAATGCCGCATAGAAAATTGCATACCATTGCAGCAGTAACATTTTGTTGTAGATTGGAATACACCAGTTGTGTTATTAAAGGAAATTTTGTCAACTGTGAAAAGTTAAAGAACATTATTTTAGTGACTGCAACATTATCACACAGTTTTATTGGTTTTATTTGCTCTTTGTTTACTTTGGGTTAAATTTCTTCTTTTGTCGCACCACGCTTGATATCTTACAGCAATGTGAATTTTTGTCTGATATTTTTCTAATTTCGAATCAAAACATTTCACTAATTTCTACGTCTTCCATACTGTTTGGTTATACTGTGAATATGGAATCGAAATGTTTACATTTTAACCCGCAATCACACTGAAAGTCTCGAGCGATTCCTTTTGCTCTTATGATCACGGTGATGTTGGGCACATAAAGCGTATGCTAAAAAACAATTCCCAACTTGGCACAACAGCTTTATCCAACACAAAAGGCGCCATTTTATGGCGTTCTGCCCCCCCCCCCGCCCCATCATGAAGCGTCCGGCGCCTCTGTCTACCACCATTTGTTAAAATTTTTGTCGTTAGGGTTCTTCCCTTCTTTGGCAGTTCAAAGTTTTACTGTCGAAGCGAGTTGGTCGAGAATGTCACGTCATGGTCACCATTGTAGAAACGAGTTGTGATGGGCTTCTACTCACTGCGTTGTGCTTTTGAACGAACGAACGAACGAACGAATGAACGAGCGAACGAACGAACTGGGCAAAGACACTGAGCAATTCTATTTTTCAAGGCACAGTCGTGACAGTGGTCAACATGTCAAATTATAACATAGTTACAATTACTAAGTTATCATTTTTAGCATAAGTATTAATTCACATTTTTAAGGTAGAATTCTTGTGAAAAGTTAAAGACAACATAGGCAATTATTTGCTCTCGAATAATTTTTTTCACATTTTAGCAAATGCAAATTTCAGGCCTTGTGGATATTTTGATGATGAAATCAAAGTCAGGACCTTACTTAGCAAAATAGATAACAGATTATTCGACCTCCTTTCTTTCTACTTACAAACTTCTTTCTACATGGCCTTAACAATATTTTGCTCTACAGCAAGGTGAAGGGCCATGAAGGAACGCCCCCTTTCCCCGGTTTTGCCGGCCCTGACTGAAGGAAAAGACAATGATGAAAATACGAAATTGCTGTCAGTGGTCCTGAAATGCTTAAATGATTAACTTTTTTTTAGTTCAATAGAGCCGTTTCAAGACCACAATGTTATCATTCCTGTCTTGTGCAAGCTCCGTGCGGCGTTCACAATTGCCGGCCCATTGTCAATCGCAGGAAAGTCTGAGAACAGCATCAAGGTCTACATGAGAGTTGTCAAGGACATTTTATCTCCAGAAAAACGAGAGTATTTCAGTAAGAAGCAGATTCAACTGCTCGAAGATAAGGTGGAACAAACTCTCGACTCTGAGGACTTTGCCGAAAACGCACGGATGCTACGCGAGGGCCTCGAAGGGATATACGACCACATGATCGACCAGCACTGCGGATTGAACGGGTGCAATTTTCACCCGTCCGACGTGAAGATTTCGCGGGCGATAGAGATCTGCCGCCCCCTTGTCAAGTGCGGCCGCTATGAAGATTCTAACCGAATCTACAGGAAAGTTGCCCAGGAACTGCTGAAGGACACCACCCTCATAGACCATTCAATCAACCATCTCAAAGAAGCCCTTGATTTTAGCAGCGTTTGCTCTACCCCAGTCGATGTAAACAAAAAATTGAGAAAAGCCATCGATTTTGTTTATGATGGCATCCGCTTACCGGAAATTTACACCGATTTGCCTACTTTGGGAAAAAGCAATGACCTCGACGGAGGCGCACCGGTGATGCTTTTCGGCCAGGCCTCTTTTGGGTCCGGACTCGAGTTTGATCACTTCTATTTAACCGACTCAATTATCGGTGGACAAAGCACAATGGAATTTTCCGCGCCTAGTGATGAGTCCGCGCTAGGAATTTTGAAAGGTTCTGTGGAAGTAGACGGCGACAAAGGCTTTACTAGTTTTCGCTTTCTACCGCGTGATGACTACGCCTTCAAAGAAAGACTCAGGAACTGTCGCGGGATTCTCATATCTTTGAAAAGCATGTGTAAAACAGATTTGCGCCCGAAGCTGCAGCTACAGTCCGAGAAGAATACCCGGGCCTTTAATTGGCAGTGCGGGTTTGAACTGCCCGCTGAAAAGGAAACCGAGATCTTTCTTCCGCTACGTCACTTCTGGCCAATGATTTTCGGGCATGCATTGCCGAATAATGGGAATGTTCAGTTGGACAAGGTGGATAGTATTGGCTTTTTGGTGAGCAAGTTCGAGGAAAACGGAACTTGTAACGAAACAATGTCTGATTGCGAATTCATGGTTGCTATAAAATGGATCGCTGCCTTCAAGGACAGAAAAGATTTGTAAGGAGACAGTCGTACTGTGTGGTAGAGTTTGGGTTTTTATTCTTTTTAAAACAAGTTGCACTCGCTTTGTTATTACCAGCATACCATAAAATTATGCTGCAGTAAATAGAATTACAATACCTACTATGCGCACGTGCAAATACGACGCATATGCTAATCATGTGACCTGTGACGTATTAGTTGTACTTAAATTCGGGGGAGGGGGGTTTGGCGGAGAATTTTTCCACAATTTTTCAATAAAACTTTGCAATTCAGCCCGCAACTCCAACATTCGTTTTATTGTATTTTATTGATACCCCTAACAAGACTTCACCAATTTCTTATCTCCACTCGAATGACATTTATGAAATGTACCTTAACACATTATTTCGTTTCCAGTTTTTTATGAGTCGTCGAGCCTTCTCTTGGTAACATATTTCCATGATCACCGTCGTCAATCTCTTTTTTTCATTTTCAACTGCTGTCTCAGACAAATTTGCCTTTAACTGTACCCTGTACGACCCTACTACATTCTACTGGACTGTACAGGATTCCGAAGAATCCTAGAAGAATTAGAATCTTAGGAGAATTAGAATCTTGCATAGGAACCCATTTAAAATTTTTGGAAGCCTGTTTCTATTTACTCTCTTATGATATCTTACAGAATGATTCTAGAAAACTATGAAATATCAGAAGTCTTTTCAGGATCCTGTTTATACATTTTTTAAAATTCTACATAAGGATCATATAGAATCACAACAGGTGGAATTATAGTTATGTCTATTATTTTTAATATATTTGATCTATCTCTAGGTAGCATAAAACTGGCCAACCTGGCTTTTACAAACAGTTTGTGATTTGATTTGAGGCCGCGTGGCTTTAGCAGTAATGTTGATTTTTTTATTTTATGTTATGTATATATAACCTTGTAAAATCTTGTTATGTATATCATCACCAAACTATAAGATTTGTTCATTAGAAATGTTATTAGCATTTCATTAACCTGTTTACAGAGTGAAGTGAACAGTAGTATATGTTTCGGACATAGTAAAATTGGGGAATGAAAATATGTGTAAGGTGTTTGTTTTGTGGCAATGAAAATATCAAATAGCTCCGGACTTATCCGTGGTTTGTCCCTACAGCTGAAAATGTATTTCGTATCACGATGCCTAGAAATGTTAGAAAGGAAATAAAATCATTATTTTTCTTGCGCTGAAATGAAGTTACGTTGAAATGACCAGGTCTAACCAATTGGCCTTTTCCCCTTCTACGTCATGCTCGCTTGAGCACGCAGTCAGAACTAGGGATGGCCAACAGAAGTCACTGAATTTTCCATGATTTTTCGGCAGTTTGTTTACAATTTTTGAGCTGCCAAACACGTGTCTCGGTCACCATATAAAACGTAAATAGACAGCCGCCATATTTAATGCAAGTACCACAATGCACTGCGGGCTCAAGCGCGCACGTAATAAGGAGAAAGGTCTATAACGTTTTCAAACTTCTACATGAAGTACCTGAGTCTGGCACAAATGCCTTCCTCTGCGCAACGCGCCATTTTGTCTGCGCATGCCCAATAAAGATTTAAAAATCGTTAGAGATAATTTTGCATTAAGCTTGGCATAGAGGAATGCATCGTTTGATTCGGACACAGAAAAAGACTACACCAAAACGCCTTCTTTCTTATCACTTTCGCCTGATGATCCAGAATTGACTCGGGTTTCGCGACTGCTCCCGCGATGTTTACCCGTTCTAGGAGCACGCGCTGGACTTCAGAGCGTCCGTTCAACTCGAGAAGAAAGATAGCGATGGTTCATTGGAAATCACAGAATTGCCGTCGATTTGTTTATATGCGAAGACCCTTGCGGCTGTCACGACTAATTAGATGCCTAATCATTTTTACCACTGTTGTTAGCCAGATAAATCGCCAGGTGCTGGGAACAACGTCTAATTAATGACATGATTGGCTCTACTTAGAGAAAGTGATTAATTCAGGATAAACTACTTTAATCGAGGTGGCAAAACATCAACAACAGCATAATATCGCTTGGTAACATTGCCATAACACCTACTGGTGGAATTGTCTTCCTGAAATGGCAGGCTATCAAAACATTGTTCATAACAGCCAATAAAAATTCAGGATATTTGAGAGCTTTTTCAAGTAAATGAACTTAATTAATGCGATCCCCGAGGTGACATACATTATTGGGATTTACCATGGGGTATTTCAATCTTTGATTGTCAAACTGAATTGGCAGAGGAAGCAAAAGGCTTTTAAAAAGCCATTCTTACTTAATCTTTGAAAATTCAATTTGCACAAGATAGGCTCTTGGAAACCAAGCAAGGACAAGCGCTGACTGAAAAGAAATAAAGTTAATGCTAATCAAGAATGGCATTTACAATAATACAAGCATATTAAAAACTTTCAAGATATGTACAGCCACAGTTGTGATGCTTAAATTTTTATTGAAGTTGAAGGTCCATAGTTTTTCCCTCAATCACCAAAGCCGAGTGCGTGGTAGAGTGGCCTCAATTTCACAATTGAAATTCCCTCTCGGGGTCCAATGCGGTCTGGCAGCTGCACTCCAAAGGCAAGCGTCGGCTTGAATTTCTGCGTAGTGACTGGGAGAGAAAGAATAGTTTTGTTATTGCTTGTAAGAAAGTTAGGTAGATAAAGACATGTATGGTTTAGAGATCTCAATTCAGAACGGGTAATACCTTGTCAAAGCGGAGCTGCTTTGACTTTAAGTTAAAGCACATGGAAGCAAAAGAGCTACAAGCCCAAGTAAGAGTCACAAAATTTCGGGCATGTATTCGTAGAAAGCATCGTTGCAGCAGTTCAGAAATAAAATAAAAGGTTTAGGTAATTACTATCTACAAACGAAAGAGAAGGGATGAGGAGGGCACCATCTAATACGCAAATTTAAACGGTGAAGTTAAGGGCACTTCAAAATTTCGAGCAGGGAAATGGACAACAAAGTGGAGAGGCGGAGAAACATATATTTCTCAGATGGGTGCTCCTTCGCAGATAACTCAAATTTCCCCGGTGGACATCTTGCTGCTTTGGCACCCAGGACATAGTAACTGAAGAGGCTCCAGGAACAGATTATGGAGACAAAAACTGCTTGAAAAGTCGCTAAAGCCGACGAGAAGCCCTGACGCTTGACGAAGCTTGTAAAGCCCTGGTAAAAAGAACATTCCACAAGCTTATCCCTGATCAGCTCTGCTCAGTCCAGTGGTGGTCAAATGAATCAAACATTTTGCCCAATATTCCTCGAACCTTTGTAGGGCCTGCGCAGTTCTCCGTACGCAAGTCCATTTTTGTAGGCCCAAGGGCGAAGCAATTGCCTACCTAAACTGGGCACGCGCGAGTTGAGTAATCGAGCCTCTTTCTGAGTAGGCACGCTCATCACCGCTTATTGGAATGTTCAGTTCGTTTGACCAGGACTTTAACTGAATTACATATTGTGGGTTGAAGTAACGTAGAAAGACGCGTGGTAGCTGGAACTGCGAAGGCAATACCAGCTCCACTCCTGTGCACGGCAAGAGCGGGTGCTGAGTTGCAACAAATTGAATAGAGAACAACCCTCCCCCCCCCACGCAGCAGAAAGGGGGTATTGACTAAGGGTTTACTATCACTAAAGCAGCATCAATAGCGTTAAGAGCCACATTCTTGATTGGAAATGAGGAAGGAGGGGGAACAATAAAAGACTTGTTGTCCAAATGAAACAGTAAAAACTGGTTGAGCATTGAATAAACTGAGACTTTCAAAATTTGATTGAACTTACCTGGGAAGTCTCTCCAGTTGAGGAAATCTATAAACTGCTTGTAGTTAACTTCATCGGAGCCGCTTTTGTCGAGCCTAAAGTAAAATAATTTTTGTCACTTTCCTGATGAAAACCTTCAGACAAACATTACAAGTCCTTAGCTAAAAACAGCTCTTAATTTAACGTCAGCGAAAAGTGGTAAATTTGACGAAGCATCCTTTTACTAGATAAGTGCAACTTGTGTTGTAAGACTCAGCTTCGCAAAGAATAAAACCGTAATGTTACTTTTCATGTACCAATCCAATATTTGAATCCTAAATTCATCAATTCAATACTTGACATGGCAAAGAGCACAACTCTATAGCACTTATAGCCACAGCAGAACATACAACTATGGAGAATGAAGCGCCAAGTAAGGAGATGATCGGTGAACCGCAATTTTGAATCAAACACCACAGTTAAATATCTAGATGGATTCACTTGAACTCTTTGGCTGTTAAAACAGCACTGTCCAGCATTCACCTGAGAGGTTCAAAGGTTGAGCTCGGGTAGGCATAAGGAGGTACAGGTCTTGACCCTTGACCTACCAACCCTTATGAATTAGCAGGATGCAAGCAACTCAGCGTCAATTGATGATTTAGCTAACAAAAGCTGATCCAAACGATGGTTGATAAAACGTGTTAAGGAGACCAAACGAATTCTTGCAGTGTACTTTCATGTCACAATCATCAATGCGATTAAGTCATTGTAGAGATTCAGCAAAATATACGGATTAAAATTCTGCTTCCTATTAGACGGAAAAGTTACACAATTGAATCCTTTATAATGGCGGCTGAGACCATCAAAACTTTACCTTGCAAGCACGGCTTGGAGCAAATGATTTTTCACTGGCACATTGAAGGACTTTGTGATGTTCCAAAGGTCTTGGATTGGAATAAAACCAGAGCTGTGATGCAAGAGAAGACAGATGACGTAACATTCGATGATAAAATTCAAGATCGAAAATAGCCTACGAATCATTGATATCTGAGTTCTGTTGAGCATATAGTTAGAAAACAGTGCGGTGTTATAAAAACGCTTTCAGTAGATGCAGATAAACGAGTAGTTTTGTCACCCTTGTTTTTAGTTAGAGATTTTGTCTTGAGAAAATCATAGTAAATATAAAGTTTCCTCGATCAAACTGAGATATTTGACACCAAAAGGATGTCATTAAAGATGTGCGTAACTGACGAAATTTCAAGAAACTGCTTCGCTTCATCCAACATTGGCCTAATCAAATCATATTCCAGCCTGCTTTTATTATGGCTGCAATGTCTAACAAGGATACAATCTAGCACCTGGTCAAGAGTTCGAAACAGACTATAAGGAAAATTCTGTACTGTGACCCTACCAAGCAGATGCAATGAAATACAACGGTTCTTCGATAAGCAGAAATGAAAGTTCGTCAAGGACACTTACCCGTTCTCGTCCTGGTAAACACAGGCGTCCATCATTGCCGTGAAACTCTCGTAGTTCACTTTTCGAAGTTCTTCTTGCAAAGTTGCCACAAGGACCTCAACGTCATCTTCCTCTCGCTGTAATTCAAAATTCGATTAAAGTTTTGTCTCAGTCTCGCCAACAAAACAAACAAAACATGATGACTCATTGAAGCAGTGCAAGATTTGTAGCATTACGAAAATAAAACTGCATTCTAAGAAAGGCTGTCAGTACAGCACTACAATTGTTTATCACGTCTAAATATTGACCGAAGGAAATAGAAAGAGGGATTAATAGCCTTACCATTTTCTCGCCAAATTCTCTGGCAACCGTCACAATTTCGTGCTCATTAAGAACACCTTCAGACACTCCAAAAAGGAATTGCCTGTTTGAAAGAACGAAGAAATATCATGAATGGCTAAAGAAATATGCAGCAAAATCAAGCATCATCGATTCAGATTGTAAATATCGATTCATTAAACTAGGCTTTAGTATACTGAGAACAAAATCAGTTCTTCTATCCCGAAAGAAGGTTATAAATTATTAAACTATCTGTGGCCTATTTAGGCCTTGAATCATCTCCTCTTAAAGAACAGTGTGTCAAAGTTAGGGCCTTGGAGAGCTACTATCAGTCATATATAGCAAGCGATAAACACGAACTAACCGGAAGTCCTCGAAAGAAGTGTGACCACCATTGGCGTCGAGGAAGTGTTTGAATTCGTCCTTAGCACTGGTCGTGAGTTGGGACAGCTTCGGAAGAATTCGCTTGACGTTGGCTTGTGGAAACATTGCTGGGTGCGCTTCCATGTACTGGATTGCATACTCGTCAGCGTCAATCAGGATAAAGGCATGCTTGCAGAATTCAACTTTGTTCCCAATGTAAAGGTCCTGCATGACGAATGAGATGATTCATGTCAAAGTTAACATTAGAATCATGCATCAAAGCAGCAATCTCAAGCATATAAAATTGATTGAAATTGAAAGAAGTTGTATTGCATCTTCACTGCTGCAAACACCGACCTCTATCAATCGATGTCTATCGCTTCAGCTTAAAGATTCATATTTGCTTGAAATAGAAAAACTAAGAAAGACGACATGGCGGATGTTTCATACAGCCATCGCTCTGTGGTATTATCAAGTCGAGATGATTGCTTAGCTATCGCCCTGAAGAGTACACAAATGTAGAAATTACACACCAAAACCGATCATGACGTGATCACATTGTCGTAGGCTTTGAAGAAAAATGTTGAGGAAAAATATCTAAACAACTCTATACATAATCAAATGACGCTGATATTACGTGGGAGTATAGTCAAAAGATAAAGAAACGATTGTTTAGTTATTTTTGCTACAGAGGATACATCCAGCAAATATCCTATGAACTTACGTTGCCTTATCGCTTGAAGGGTCTAACCAATGCAGCGCAATATACACGCAAGAAGCAAAGCAACATACCTGAGCAGTGTAACAATTGACGTCATCAGGCGTCTTGATTTTCCTCCGCTCGATGAACTTGCCACCGATAATTCCAGAATTCCTCTGCGGAGGCTCAAACACAAGGATGGTGTCGTCGGAGAGGAAGTATGAGACGATGAAGCGGCGGTCCATGTCAATCGGCCTAGTTGTGTCCATGCGGGCAACGAAGCGAAGCACGTTACTCTCCAAGCCGTGTCTGTAACGACAAAGGAGATGTGTAATAGGCAGGGCGACAACGTTGAAATGCTACTTTCTTTTCTTGAGTTGAGTTGAAAAGGAGCACGAAGAGAAACAAGTGGAGCACTGCCACAGAACTTAGATTTGAGTAAATGAAAATTAGTCAGAAGGGAAGTAGCCAATTCTAGCCAAAAAATTGATGTGAATTTAATCCCTCGTCGTTTTCTTGAAGTTTAAACAACATTTATACGATGTTATACGCTCATAATTAAAAGGGCGTTGGTTGAAAACCAAAGAGGAAATGAAAGGCACCTGAGGCTAAGGATATTGAGTACATTTAACAACAATAAACCAATTCACTTTAGAATTCTCTTCTTATATCTGGGCTAGCTTTCGGGTGGGCAAAATGGAATGATTTTAAGACTAACCGGTCCTTTTCCATGAATTTGATGAAGTCTCGTCTTGGTGGCTTAGGGATGAGGCTGAGGCAGTTGCACAAAGAGTCTTCCTCAGATCCAAAGCCATTGTATGGTGGAATCTCCTTGCTGTCATTAGTTGAAGGTTCCGATTTGTAGGTAAGAGGCTGGAACTCCTCTGCAAGACGATTTAACAGGTTGTAATTCTGATATACATGCACTAATATAAGGGTGTTTATTCAGTCAGGAAGGTTTTGCAAACATGTGCGACAAACCATGAGAATGGGCTGAAATCACAAATTCACGGTGGAAATTTTTGCAGTTCACGTTTTCATGCAAAGTTTTTCTGCAATGACAATCATGTTAACCTGATTTGTGTTCGGAATTTAAAATTCGATGGAAATGTTTACAAATTTCCTTTCTGCCAGTTTGGTGGCTCGTAAAGTTGATCGACCTCTATATCTTGATATCAAAAGTGTTCTTATCAATACCGTTACGTGCTTAACGTTACTCAAGGGCTCCGACGCAGGTTTGAAAGTGGAGGGGCCAAGGAAGATTTTATTAACATTCATAACAAAAGCTATTTAGAAAAGCTCTATTGTTTTACAAAAAAGTGCAGGGGCCATGGCCTCCCGGCCCTCCCTTCGTCGGAGGCCCTGTTACTGGCCTTCCCCAATAACGTTACTGATTCACGAATTCCCGTGCAAAAAAGGGAGTATTCATGAGCGGACTTTTATTCACGAAATCGCGCTCTAGAATTTTCTAACTCACGTTTTCACGATCCAAAAATAGTTTAATCCAGCTTCACGTAAAAGCTATTGGGAGGCCATGGGTGAGTTTCTGAAATCTTTCAGCAAACTTATAATTCTAACAAAGATTAAGAGAAAATTTGAATTCGGCTATTTATTTTGTCAGCTGTTTGTCACTTTCCAACGTTTGTATATTCAGAGGAGTGTCGAACGAAAAACATGGAATCTTAGTATTTCCTCGCATTATAAAAGTATTTTGCTTGGAGATTCTTGTTGTACAACCGGGGAACTAGACAAATAAATGGTAGCATGGTTAATGGATAGCATCAATCTAATTCTTGCTGATGAAGGTTGAACCCTTTGGTTAAACCATACCGAAAGCCCGAAAAAGAATACTAGAATAAACATTCTGAAACTGAATACATACCCAAACCATATTTCGATTTGTAAAATTCACGAGTAAATTCGTCGCAGTTGCAAACTATGAACCTTCTGCCCCAAACGTTTAATTCGGAGCCAATGGTGAAGTCAGCATCGTTGTAGTAATCAGTATGGATTGCACCAGTCTAAAATGAGAAGTTGTGGGTAGAACTCAAACATATAACTTTACTTAACTTTATGGAAGGCCCCTTGAAAATCAGCTATGCTGAAGGGCAACCCTGCTTAAACAAGTGAAATGAAATAAACTATATATACAGTTCGTGCTGTGGTTTTTCTGGAAACAGTGCTCGATACACTTGCACATAGGGCGATCTATACATCAAATATGATTCTCCTAAAAAGTCTATAGCACTGAAAAGTAGGCTTGCGGAGATACGAAATGCCATAACTTCTTCTGCAATCTATAAGTAACATTATAAGCAGCATATAAAGCGCAAAGAAGAAAGCATTTGAATTTAGTACCATTGGCAGCATTGCAAGGAGAACGAAATGGGAATAGCAAAATTTAACCTATATGTTACTTCAATATTTGTTGGGAAGAATGCTAACCTTTAGACTGTCCAAAATGTATCTCCCTCCTTGGCCCATTGGTCCAAATACATTAAGAACAGTCCGCTTTGTCATTTTTCCAGGCTGGTTTATAGGCGTGAGTTGCTACAAGAGAGAAACCGTTATAGGAGAATGTACTTAAGGAGAATTTACTACTAAATTGACTGTACACGGCCTTCTCTAGTAAAGATATTGAAATTGACTTGAATAAACAGCAGGCGATAGAACAATGCAGCTTTGAAAGATATTTTGTTGTCTTGAGCGGTAGCAGTTTCAGCTGCAAAGTAGGAAGGAACTACATTCGGATCAACTCTTGTCCATTTGCGACTTCAATGCACTTCTTGCAAAACACTGATGTACAAAGACCCATTTGAGTAATCTGAGTACATAGAATCTTTTTGTCTATTTTGTCTGAGATAAGTGCTAGGTCTTTAAAGTGCATATACTAACCTTCGGAAGTCTTTGTCTGCGGAGGAAAAGAGGCACGGCATCCCTTCCTGAATTGCCTTGGATGATCTCCCGTATTTCCACAGTGTCATCAGCCAGAAAATAATGCATCACCATTTCTCTTGGATCCCCAAACATACTATAAAAAGACAAAAGGAAATTTAAATCAGAGATTGGCCTGACATGCGATCAGAAAAATGACTGGCCTTGGGGGATTGACCTAATCTCTTAAACATCTGTTTCTAAAGGAATTTGCGAGCCAATTGTTAGTCATATCCTATAGCACAATGTGTTCTTCTTGAAAGCTTCTCACATTGCTTTCAACCCACAACTTGATATCTTTTTTCAGTCAAACTTCGACTTTTCAGTCTCAAGTGTCAGACGTAAAAGTAATTTAAATGTGTAAAACCATTTTCTAACCTTTACCTGCATCTTTAAGCTTTTGCAAAAATTAGAATAATTCACTTAATCCAATAAGACACATATCATCCAATAGTGCACATTAAATTGAACATATGAAGTTGTCTTACTTGTCAGTATCATCCCAGAGGCAGTAGAATCTCAAGACCTTGCGATCATTCTCCAAAAACTAGAAAATAGTACAAGTGGAGTAAATTAGATTAAAAACTGATAAATCGATTAGCTGCAATATTTGAACAAAAAAATTGGTTGCTGTAGCGGAGAGTTTTCTTGCAATTTTTGTAATATGTCATTATTCTCTTTTCATAAACTCCTGTGTTAACATGAAAGGTAGATTTAATATTAGCTGCAGTAGAAAGCTTTCATTTACTGTAAACTTTCTCAATTTGTTTACCATTTATTACTCTTGTTCCGTACTTAATGATCTTGAAAATTAGCTAAAAAAATATCATTGGCTCTTCATTTTCTCAGAATATGAACTATAACGGAACGGCACCAAGACTTTAAATAGTAATCAAATTCCTCTAAAAGGGCAAACACATCCTTTTCAACTTTAATTTAAATGCAGTATTGATGATGCAATGCAACAAGTGGGCTCAAGCATGATTGCAATTTTATGTAGCTAAATTCACACTAACCTGTCTTAGGGTGTCAAGTTTTTCATACGGTCGCAAGGGCTGCATGCTCTCTGTTAACTGGTAAAATTGGAAAGAAGAATGGGATGAAATGGAACTGTGAACAATACAGCTATTGTTTTCAGAGTCACAAAATATTGTAAACTTTTGTGTAAGATAGGGTGTATTACGCTATATACAAGCAGTACAATTGAAAATATACAATATTATAGCAATTTTATCATGGCATCATGCAAAGAATATAATTATAGTTCTTGTAGATAAGTGACTAAAAATCACTTAACAACTAACCTCTTTCCTGTGATCTGAGTATGGATCAGCTGGTGTTGATCTAGCATGGTTCACCCTTACACCAAGCTTTCTTAGGAAATTGTTTGTAAATTCATCACAGCCCTAGAAGATTTAATATTTACACTGTAAGGACAGATAGCAAGGGTTAACAAATGACTTTATTATTTATAAGTACCAAAGCATTTGAAATGTGACACCTTGGCAGCATCTCTTGTAGACAGAAACGAAAATGGAGCAAAAACAAAATTGTCTTTGACTAATCTGCAAAATTTGTTATAAAAACAGTTTTCTAGTGATAAAGTTTACATACTGTTATGTGAAAACTCCTTGAGTAAAGCTTGATGTCCTTCCCAATGTTAAAGTGCTCAACAGTATAATACTGATCATCATTTGGTGCAGGTAGTGGAATCCTGTGCCTTCTTATGAGGGTCCCTTCAACCACAAATTGTTAGATATCAATACAAAGTAAATTTTAATATTGTATTGAAAATCTACCAACATAAGGTGAAGCCATCAAGCCTTTCTAAAAGCTACTTTATTTTAAATTAATTCAAGCATATTCAAGAAAAGAAAATTACAAAGAAAATTCAAGAATTATAAAGGGGAAAAAGGACATATTACAAATTAATTCAAGCATATTAAAAAAAAGAAAACTACAAAGAAAATTCAAGAATTATCAAGGGCAAAAGGACATTTGATCTATACCAGAGGAATGAAATGCTCTTGTAAAAGAGTTTGACTTGTTTATTGAAAAACAACAAATTGCTTATACCTTGTGGAATACCACTATTCTGCACCTTTGGTTCAATGACTTGAATGCTATCATCTTCCAAATAAAAGTAGATCTTGCATCTGTAATCATGAAAAAATCAATTGTATTCACAATAACACAAAAATTGCTTTATACAGACATGTTTTACCTTGTAGTCTGACAATTAAATTCACCAAAAATTGCCATATTGAAATTTTTCATTAGGACAAGAAGACTTTTTAAACTAGTAGTATGTTCTAACATTACAGTCTAGGTAGCAGAAAAACTGTCTGTTATGATCAAAACACTTTCTTTATATAAAATATATATACTTGATGTATATATATAGTAGCTACTTTCCATTCTTATTTACTCTTCTTAACACACAAGCATATTCCTACTTTATTTTGTTTGTTTGTATATTGCCGTTATCCAGCTGGAAGTTTGACTTCATGCTATGCTACTCATAATAACTACTGCTCTCAATTAGAGTGCTTAAGTTTTTTTTTAAATTTACAACAACAACAAATAATTGGTGAGCAAGTTTATATTTTGCAAATTGTTGCCTATTTCCATGATGTAAAGAATTCTGATATGCAGGCTAACAAATAATAAACACAGGGTACACAGGAAAAGATAACATTTTCCATACTTTCTAATCCTGTACTGCTCCTCTCTCTTCTCATGAACAGCTTCTTGGAAATAAGCATCAAAACAAAGCACCTTCAATAGAAACAAATATTAGATGACTCACAGAATTCCATCTACTCTGTTAGAAAATTGATAAGAGTGGCATTGCAAGTCATAAACATGATATACCTTCATAAAGTCAGTTTATAAAAACAAGAGAGATATTAAAGGCACCATGGAGTAATGTTGGAGGAAACTGACCTGTCTATCAAACGCCACCCAAGCTGGGGCCTGACTGCCTGCACCCTTGGGATAAACACTAGATCTTGGTTTATCTCTACCACCTGGAAGCCTGTCCCCACCTAAGAATGATAAAATAAAAACAACACATAATAATGAATTTGTTGTCATTCATGATCAAGCAAAAGTTTAGCCAATTATATTAAGCTTATAATTAAAATGGGTTCATCTTTTCTCTTGGTCTTTTCTTTAAAAGGAGGTGTGAAGTGAATGTTGATTGGTCATTTACAGCCAATCATGCACTCTTCTTGCATACATAGAGTGCATTTAATCAGCAGCTGGCTATTTAATTTACCAGCTTTGATTATTTTCCAATGTTTGCATACTCTGAGTAGTGACAGATTAAGAAGTGCTTTAAGTCACTAAAAATTATGTTTCTGCTATTTCTTGCAATTATGACCAACGAAAATATTTTTCATAGCTATTAACAACATAAAATTATAGCAATTAAGTGGTATTTATCTAAAAATGAATTTATATTTGATACAATTATGTTTTGGATAAATCAATACATACCTATTCCTGATTTATGCTCACCAACATATGCAGTCACATCATTGCGGTAATCAAAGCAATGGGACTTGTGAAACTTCTCCTTGCCAAGCTAAAAATTTGTCCGAAGATTATCAGTATAAGATTCAAAGAACACGATGACGATAGCATTCTTATAAAAAGAAGACCCATTTATCAATAAAAGCATCAAATATATTTTCGACTTCGATTTTTTTAGATTTTCGATCGCATTATTTGTTACCAAACAATTTTCCAGAAAAGGAGTTATCATTACCTGCCGTTAACGCGTAAGACGTAAATTTGCAGCAGTATTTTTTATTCAAAGGTTAGGTAGAAGTCATTTAGTTGTTTAAAAATTTGGGCGGAGTCCGGCAAATAGGAAATCCTCGGTATATGACGGTAGATACCGGTTTTCAAGGCCTAGGCCTTTCGGTGGTTTAATTAAAAAATCTGCAAGAAACAATAAAATGGTGCACAAAGCCACTGAAAATGATCTCAAAGTACCTTGAAAACGTGCGTAATTAATACTGTTTTACACTTACATTTTTGTTGAAGCTATTTCCTGGCAGAAATGGGAGCGACATCTTGATGTATCCTCTTCTAAATGCCAAGTTCTCGTGAAATGCAGTGTTCGAGTTATTGTTGCCATAACAATTCAACCAAGGCAACAGACCTCTCTTCAGAGCCCGAAAACGAAAACGAGAACGAGCAACACCGCTGACCCAGAGTACCTACTATGCAGCACAGACAAAACACAATGCAACTTTTCCTTGCCACATCTTCCTTAGAATAAAAAATTCTTAATTCTTTAGGCTAGACTGCCTGAAAAAGCATACTTCTTATGCTTTTTTATGCTCAGCTCTTAAAAGCTGTCATGCATCCACAATGTTGCTTCTGAAATGTCCAATAATATTTCAGAACGTGTTCTAGTATGGGCAGATGTCGACAAGACTCTCAAAGTACAAGAAACTTGTAGAAGTAACTTGCCGACTGCCATCAAGAGCTGGTTGATTTTTCATTCAATCTATCCGATAAGTAGACATTGCACAAAAAGAAACGAAGGCCAAGAGGCGGATCATGAGGCAGAGACTATGCTAATCAAGATAGAAGAAAAAAGCCTGCAAGAACTTAATTTAAACGTTCAGAAAAAAAATAACCAACTATACTTTTTGACCAACTTTTTCTCCACAGAAAATTTGTTTTACAGTTTCAAATTTGCTCAAATTTCCAATTAACATTAAGTTCCTCAATGCATGACCAACTTTCTGATCGTTTTCCACATCCCCGCGTTGCATAGGAGTGATAGCTTTTCGAAACTGCTTCTTTATTCCTTTGGTGTTGGGAATGATCTTTTCCATGCTAACTACAGATGAATTAGATCAATTTTGATATTCTTCTCCTTAACCCTAGGATCGCTTAGCTGCAACCTTCTTAACTTCTTATATCTTAAAAAACTCATCATACAGTTTCACCGTGTAAACGGATGGGCTCAAGTTTTATCCTGTACAATGTAAGTGAATGAAAATCTATCTGGATAAAATTTCATCCACATTTAACACATCAAGTGTAAATGGGGTAAGAATCTAACATAATAAACAGGATACTTAGGTTACGAACATTGCGGTCCGGTGCTTACATGCTATTTCAAGAATTTTAAACAAAGTTAGGTTGAGAAGGATATTTTGCAAAACACCGAGCATTTTCACCAAAAATTTGGTATGCAATCTCTCGATTTGGCGACAATTGCGCCCTAAAATACACAAACGAATATAAGCTAACCCACAAAAAGACGGCATAGTCTGTCACAAATCGACTTGGCAAATGAGCTTCTAAACAATACAATACAGGTCACAGTCTACTGTATTAGCGTTACCCTGTTATTTACGTAGTAGCATATGCCTGGTAACCCAAAATTGTGGTGATTGTAGTGCACTAGCATTACAAATCAATGCTAGTTGGGTAAAGCAGTATGGTACACCAAAGTGTAGCCATGTAAGACAATACATCATTTGTTTATCCTTCGATGGACAGTACCCCAGACAGGGTCCAAAAACCAAAGGCACCATATGTATGTGCCAGTAGACAATCATTTGTCGGTGATCAAAAGTTGGCAACACCAGTATGACACTGGATCGTCACTTCTTCTAGTTGTCTGCATCATCAAATTGACCTTCTTCAGTTTTTTCAGTACCTGGAAAAAATAAAAAAAAGATGAAAAGTGTATGTTAAAAAAACATGGTAACTCAACATTTCCTCAGCCTAACTATCTCAGGCAACAGTTTAGGGATTCCATTTCCATTTCTATGGCTGCTACACTCCAGTCCCTGACATAACCTTCTCTAACTATTCATTGGAGTTATTAAGTAAAGTGAAACATTCTCCCAACACCAATATTCATAGAAATTTGAAAATCCAGTTGTCTTTTGTTGTGCATGCAAATAACCAAGGCTATCATGTAAAACATTTGCTAGATGTTGGACCTTAAAAAGCAGTGACATGCATGTGAGAGCAGCTTCGTATATTTCCACTATTAAAACATAGCTTTTTACCATTTCCACATCCATTGTGCTTAATCAACTCCGCAAATTCTTCCTGAGAGGGCATGCTCATATTCTGAGCAAGACGACTCAGCACTGCCTACAAAACAAAGAAAAAACAAATTTAAAATTTTGAAACTATGTTGTGTTTTATCATTTGAAGGATGTAGAAGTGACAGTATTGATGTAGAGACATGATTTGATGCTTTGCAAAAATACTCCAATGATACAAAGATGCATGCATACCTGTCCTTCCTCTGACAGCTCAATGTTTTCTGGATTTTCAAAATCTTGTCCATAGAATTCTCCTTTGAAAGTAGAATTTAAAAGTAGTCATGTTCTTCTGTTACAAACAGTTATATGGTAATTAAAAATGAACAATTCTATAACTATTAACAAATATTTCAGATGTATGATGCATAGACATATATCTACACTGTTATCCTACAATGATATCTCAAATTCTTATCCCAACAAAACCAAACTGCTTGTGTTTCTTTGCGCTACTAAACTAAATAAAATCTTCAACAATTACCATGTTGTACATTGCCTTAAAATACAATATAATATATATTATAATAAAACATTAAAATTAACACACACAAATGTTCCAAGAAGCATGGAAGTGAAAATCTGACAAAGAGCCAACTAGAAGATTCCATACAACAATTTGGAACAAACCAAACAAAAGCTTCCTATCTATGTCCTCACATTGTTTAGTTTCCTTATCCCTAATCCTTGTCTCTACCTGTCCACATATTCTTGCTTCTGATAAGCTGCTTAGAAAATTCACATATATATGGTGTCTTATATGATGTCTTTTTCGTTTCTTGTGACTGACATAAAATCAACTGTGATCTAGCATTTATATTTGTGGCAAAGAAAAATATGCCAAAAATACCTTGCATTTCATCATCATCATCATCATACTCTTCTTCCTCATCTGGATCGGGGTGATTTCTTTGACCCTCAGCAATGTAATCATATATCTTTTGCACTACAAAATCATACTGAATTAAATCATGTTCCAAAATAAGAGATAGCTGGTTTTTCTAATCGGTAACCAAGTGAATTGACATTTGTTACCATGATTATCACAAAATATTTTGGCTAATTTCTCAGTTCTCCTGGAATTATAATTTCTCTAATTCAGTTGATCAATACAAAGTGTCAAATTAACTGCCTGCGAATCACAAATTGCGAACAGTTTTAGCAAAAGTGCAGTCAAAAAATTTGAAAAAGTGCATAGAGTGCTGTCAAAAACCCTTATCTCAGCTTGTTGACTTTGTCACTTTTTCTAGTTTCAGGCAGAATCAAATGTGGATGTGTGATTCCAGCAAATGGCAAGAAGAAACAATTTTAGCATTGAATCAAAAATGAAAAAAAAACAAAAAAATGAAAAAAAAAACAAAAAAGTGGAAAGAGAGACAACAAAAATTTATCCACATTTCAGCCAAATCTTTTTGAAAAAATCACAGCACGATAGCAAAATTAACAAAATTGTGAAAATTTTCGCAGTCCATGCCTTTAATGATACTTAGAGCCTTATTGGAATAACATGGAGACACTTACAGACTGTTTTGTCTTCAGGAACTATCCTCACTTCCTTACTCTCTGCATCGTCTTCATTCAAGATGTTTCCTGTGGAATCAAATTGGGAAATCTTTGTGATAAACAGAACTCTTTCTATTTTTACCATTAACCACTGAATACATTCAACAAATTAACATTGTTAAAATTATCCTTTACTGACTGGTGCAAAGCCCTCAACTTGTCCGCTTTATTTGCAGGCTCTGTTGATTTTTTTAAGCAAGCCTCTCAAAATATGACTATTTTAGTTTGCTTTGCAAATAATTTTAGTAGGGCTATTGTAATATGTTTTGTATTTATATTGTATTTGGTTCTACCTAGCTTCGTGGTAGTTTTTAGACACTGAGAAGCTTTAACTTATTGGCAATGTTCTGTCCGTCCTTGATGTGAGCACACCTCTGATTCCTTAAGCCTGGAATTAGAGAGAGCTGGCGACTCTCTTCACTCTGTGTAAAAGTTTGGTCATACCAGGACCATGGACCATTGACCCTTGAGTCCGTAGTCAGTGCCCTAGCCACTGTGCCATCCTCACTAGTGTTTCCCTAGAAGGACACTCATGTACTTATTCTTCACTTATATTCATTATGTACCTGCAATAAGTGGGAACTCTTATGCAAAATTAACAATACATGAGCATTTGTGGCAATACTGCTGGCCTCAAATTTTGCAAAACAATACCTGGCAACACTGTGTCCAGAAGGCAGAAAACACACTGAAAAGGGAAACTGGATGTGTCTGTTGAAATACCATGCACTGAAATGAAAGGGTATTCCAGTGTAATCAGTTCAGTAGCACCATCTTTCTGCCAAGTAACATTCCTAAAAAACAAATTTCAAACTAACACTTCAAACTTGTACATTATTTTACAGGAATGAATACACATTGGAGAAAAAGCTAACATTGGAGCTCAAGCCTTTTTAATCTAAACTTTACAATATATACTTATACAGAACAGGCATAAAATATAGAACAATCTTTTAACAAGAAAATAATGTTGTTCTGGAATCCAGTTTGGATCCAAAGAATAACAACTATAATGCACACTGTCAAATGTTGTGACAAACCTCTTTTTATACGAGACAACGGCCACACTTGAATGAATTAGCGATTTTTTTTAACAAAATGTCAAATTCCTTTATTTTCAAACTTTTTGGTGTTTTATTTGGTGTAAGTCAGTGGTCTGATTTTATTTAACTTCATTTATGGCTATCTGAAACCTGAAATATGCCACAGAAAGCATTCTTATCTTTTGCAACATGAGAAAAACCTTACTCTTCGGATATGCAAAGCTTTCCACTTCCTGCGCATTCTTGCCCAAAGTAAAATTTGACATTTTCCAGCAAAAGCGAAGAATCCTCTAAAGAAGACTCGAATGTTTCCATCTTTACCATGTTCACCGTCGATCTGGTCACGTTTCCTAACTCTACCATTTACAAAGAGAAGAATTCGAAAACGAGGTCGCTTTAGTGTATAGCAACAAAATGGCGGACATGAACGATGGTGAAATTGGAAATTTTTTGGAAAAAGTCGACCAAGTCGGTAAAATCAAAGTTGATATTCCCACATTATCCATGCACAGTATAAGAGATTGAAAATTACTGACAGATTAGTTCTGCATCGTGTTTGCTTTGCTTGATAAATTTACAATGTTGGGGAAAACTTCGTAGTATTTAATGCAGTTTTACAGATTCAACATATAATATAAAGTAGAGTAGGTTATTTCGATGATGTTCGGCATTGGAAATAGATTTTCAAAATTTAAACACTTTTTAATACTTAATGTCTTTGACTTTTGACTGATCCTAGACTTTGTTGTTTTCATCAGAATCATTGATAAAGGGTTTAACGTCAGGAGATTCTGCGTTGGAAAAGCAAGCTGCAGAAAGTGCTGATGAATTGCTTAGAAAAGAAGGACAGAAAGCAAAGTCCTCTACATGTGGTTTTGAAAAAACTCATATTTCTAAGTATGAGGATGATTCTTCTTCAAGACAAGACAATGTAAGCTCAGAATAATTAACCTTAATTAGGACCGACTGAATTTCAATGTTCGCAATTCGCCAATATAAGATAACGAAATCTTATAGTCTACAGCTTTAAATACGTGCGGATGAATTTATAATTCATGTTTTATAGCCTATATAGCCTTATTAGTTAGCAAAAAAGTACAAAGACTTATTATCCTTTGATAAGCAGTAAATTTCACTTGCAAACTCTCTTTCTAGTTGAAAGTTTTAAGTAAATGAGTGGATTAGGTAATTGAGTGTGTGTATATGATTTATTGATTGGTTCTATGGGTTAATGTTTGCTATTACTTATATTGTGATGCACTATCTTTAAGATTGGTCTCCAGTTTGATCAAGAATCAGTTTCACCTGGTATGCTTTTTCAATTGTTTTTAGTTTCTCAGTACATATTGCATTGATTTTATTTTCATAATGAGAAGCAATTTTCAAAAGTAACTTGGTTTTGGCAATTACCACTGGCTTATTTCTCTCAAGGAAAAACTAATTTTTCAGTGTCCATAGGTCATGGAATATTGATTAGAATATTGCAAAACAAATAGTCAAGTGTAGAAATCTAAATAAAGATCAAGAGAACCTTTTGAAAAAAAAGATATTGGGCCAATGAAAGTAATTTTAGTTCTAATTATTTAGACTTGTAAGACTTAGTGTATTAAAATACTCATTGACCGTGCAAGGTAAATTGAAAACGTTTTTCAGTGAAGGAGGTTTTTCATAATGCTATTTGTTTGCAGCAAGAAATGTATAGCAAGTATCTAAGTATCAAGTATCTGATCAGTGACATAGAAATGCAAAGTATAATGAGCATTCACATACTAATTTCAATTTAAGAGGACTTTATGAAGAGTGTGGAAAAGGATGCAGCTGAAAGAAGAAAAAGGAAGGAGCAGAATAGTAAGATAGCAAATGAACTTAAGGACAAGGGAAACAATGCTTTCAAAAGAAAGGAATACAATGAAGCAATAAAGTACTACACAGATGCAATTGGCATCATCAAAGATAATGCAATATTCTATACAAACAGAGCTCAAGTATGTAAATTCTATTTTTTGTGGTTCTGACTTTTTAAAAAAAATTCTTAGGGTATTGTTTTATTAGAATATATGATGATTATTATTATCTTAGGCTTGCTGTACTCATGTGTTATGTTATGTTAAAGCTTATTGAACAATGGACACTTAGATTACTAGCTTATCATACTGTTTTAGATTCTAATTTTTTTAGCCATCATATTAGGCCTGGTTTTGTTTGATTAACATTCTAAATTCATGTTTGTTCATATTCATGTCTGATTACAGCCTTGGATATATTTTATATGTTTGTTTTTCTTAGAAGTAGTCAAGTTTTCTGTTCTTTATTGTTTTTCAGGCATACATTTGTCTTGAGAAGTATGAATTGGCATTGCAAGACTGTGCAATGGCTCAAAAGGTATGAAACCCCCTATTTCATTCATTAAAGTATATTTCTAGTTCTCTAGTCAGTTTATTGAATTTTAAAACATTAGATTTTGTGGAATCTAAAAGCTAGGTGGATTGCTGCTTCTATGGCAAGACAAGAACATAATTTGTATGAAGCACAGAACATATTCATTTCTTATTTTATGATAATGCTTGTAATAATTTGATTTCCTTTTCTGAATCAAAGATTGATGTCAAATGTGTCAAGGCTTATGTACATCAAGGGAGAGCGCTACAAAATTTACAAAGATTTGATGAGGTTTCATTTTAATTTTTCTTTAATCAACTTCAATCAAAATCAATTACATTAAGCCTTTTTGACTGCAAGAAGAGAAATGATGTTTGCCATTCCCACCTGAGAATCTTTTGTAGACTTGTTGTTGCAATCTTGTTGGGCCATGGGCTTTGGTCTGTTTTTACTTTCAGTTCAATCTATTTTTTATTTGGCTTTGGCCTTCTCTCAAATAGTGCTTGGTAATGCACTGATTAATCCACTATTCAATCAGCCTTATGTCTGAATTTGAAGCAGGAATGAATCAATTACCTTGCAGGATTATTAGTCATCCATGTGCTTGCTGGAGAGGCAAAAAGAATATCTAGATGTTCTTCTAAAGATGCTTCAGATCCTAATTAAACCTTCTGTGTGCTTTGTTCTCAGGCCATCAAAAGCTTCGAATCTGTTTCTAAAGTTGATAAGAAGTACAAGAAGTTGGTTCAAGGTTCAAAATGATTTATTCCTCAAAGATATTTTGCGTATGATGTCCATCTAGACATGCAATAGAGTACAGACTTCAATTGCTTGCCATTGCCAAGAAGTGTTCTGTGCGAGTGAAAAATGATTTGCGGGAGTTTTCTTTGCTAGAGTCATTTCCTCCATTGATGCCTTTTGAATTGCAAATGATTTGGAGCCTGCAAATGATAACCTTCTTCAGAAGGATCTAAAAGCCAAATATTTTCAACTCTTTACTCATATCAATTGTTCTGTCGTTTCAAGTAGGCTATTATCTGCATCGAGTTGTAATGTGGATGTTATCATTTACGTGGAAACTAAGCAGAACTCTCGTCTAAATGTTTTCATGACGGTGATGACATTATTCAGCAATGACCGTAAACAGAGTGTAAACTCAAGATGATGATAACAAGTGAAGTAGAAAACAAATGAAGTAGAAGTTTTCTTCTATGTCAACCACGAATGTAAATCTAATCTGGCAGCGGTGTTTTTTAATCTTATCTTGCATAGATTTAGCTATCTAAAATGAGATCAGACATAAGTATCAAATATGCAAAGCCTAAGTCTTTAATTTAGTGCTTCCGCTTCAAGTTAACTTGCTTTATTCATGCTATCATTTTCTTTCAGGATATATCGATGAGGTAGAAAGAAGGCGAGCGATTAGCTATAAGGAACAAAGAGCAAGTATTTTTTGATCTAGTTATTTTAATATGATCACCTTGAAATACAGACGAGTGGAGGTCGTCGACTGTAAAAGCATGTTTTTGCATTTCAAGCAATTTCTTATATCTTTACTCTGTTCATTGCGATTTTTTCCAAAATTTAGCTTGTTTCCAAAATCTATTGATGACAGGTAAAAATCCCTATGATATATAATTCCCTCTCTGCATTGGAAGCAAAAGCAATCGAAGTTTAATCCTATTGTCTCCTGTTCTTTAAATCAGTGACTTGTCAAATATCCCTGGAAACTGTTCATCTTAAATTCCACCCATGAACTAGCTCATAAAATTGTTAAATGATTTTCTCTGTCATAGTTAACTGCCTATTTGTCTGAATTTTCCCGTCTTTTTAATTTCTCCAGCCTTCAGTTTCCTTAACTTCGCTGACATCCTAATAGCTTGTAAAGCATCATAGGTATGACAAGAAAAGTGCATTGACATGTGCGCATGAATAGTTTAAGTCTAGCTAAAATAAAAGGAACTGTCAAAAATGTTTTCTTTATTCCTTGATATTTTTTGTGCTCTTCTACAGAGTGAGAGTTTGAAGACGTCAGGCGACGACCGGGCTCAAATGTTGACAGACACCATAAAGAGGCTGAGAAAAGGAGGCCTATCACTTACCGATTTATGTGAGAAAATTGAAGAGCTTAAAAAGGTTTGCGATAAAGGTACGTCTATTCATTATCGTCTATTAGGAGAATTGGAAAGCAAAATATGGAAGGTGACGCCTCGGTGGGAGCGTTTCACTGCAATGTAGTGAAGTTTATTATATGTTGTGTAAATGAATAGGCAATTATTCAAACTTGTTAAGTTAATTTGGAAACGACTCGGTGATGCTCGTGCGAACATGCTGTTTTATTCTTTCTTCCAATTCCTTCAATCGTGGGAGCAAAAGGACCAAAACCTCTGCAGAAAGAGAGCAGCCGCGTCGAAATTTTAAAATAATTAATGCCCAAATTAAATGTGATTAGACTATAGGACAACACCTTTTGGAGAATCCAGATTGCGCCAAAACATACAGTGAAGACAATTTTCGTATTGTTGGGCAAGCTACGTCATCTTTTCATCTAGGTCTTTTGGAGTATGTCTACGTTTCAATGGAAAATCCCATTCTTTGTAGTCAGAAAGAGTTCGTTTGCATACTCTGAGGATTGTCGGACGAAAAAGTACTTTTAGTATGCACAAACTGGTTCCGCTGCTATTGTAGAGTTTGGTACCGCAAAGCACTTGTTCACATTGCTATTTGTTCTTGTCGTCGCCTTCTTTTCTTCTTAATCTTCTCCACTACAAAGTATTCCTTATAAGTAAAAGTTTTTTTTTTGCATCAATTTGAGATCTTTTTCACAAGTTCGCTTCTCATGTGCTTATCAATAAACCAATTTATCTTGTTTTTAGAGGTGTATCGAACTCTGTTTCGTACTAGTGGAGGGTTCCAGATTGTTGCAGAGAATTCGCAATTAACAAGTGTGTATTTCTATAACTTTGCATGTGCGTGGCCGATTGCCCAGCTTAAAACTTGTGTTTATATACCCCTTAAAAGGCTGAAAGCTTTATTGCATTAATGCATTCATTTCTGTCCTTTGCTGAGAGGAAAAGAAGAAGTAGATGTACATTAGAATTTTACTAGATTTCTCCAACTTTTATCGTTTTAACTTTAGTTTTACTAGTAAGACTACAAGCAAGGAAAACAGATCGAAAATTGAAGTGAATAGAAACCGATGTGCTACATAGGCGTTGCCATATCAAGACCCACGTTACGATTTTATAGCGGTGGGGGTAGGGGGGCATATTCGAGAAGCTGCTAGCTTTCCATCCGTGGGGCCAACAATATCAACAATTTTAAAGGTAAATGATTCGGAGATTAAGAGATAACTTATTATTACTTTGAGTGATAAGATCTTTATTGAAATGTTCAATTCAAGATATTTATATTTTCAAAAACTCTTCAACAAATGAGAATCCCCTGAACACCCCAACCACCCCTACCCCCCACTATTGTCGACCTTGCATATAGGTGTTTTTCTGTGACAGTCCTGTCGTCAAAAAGATTGCCCTGGGTTTAGCTTCCGAGCTGAATATATCTTTTCCAAGTTAATTTTATTTCGCTTTTGTGAAGGCTTTTTAAAGGATCAGATGACTACAGCGAAGAAGAGCAATGCTGTGTGTTTCGGGTGCTGGATTTGCTGTCTCAAGTCTGCCTCGAAAGTGGTAAGACACTAAGTGATCTAGTTAGCGGGTGTCACTATGCTCTCTTTAACAAGATATCAGCTGTGAAAATATGAAAATAGTAGCTTCTATAGCCACGAAATTTGAGTCAGTTTTCAAATCATTCTTGTGTATGTATGCATCTGATAGTGCTGAATGAATGCTTTTCGTCTGTAATCTCTCTTAACCAAAGATGGGGTAGCCCTCCCCCAATTTAGACCCGTCTCTTCCAATACCATCTATAGAACAAGGTGGTTGGGCGCAGATCTCCAGGATAAAGCTCTGACAAGGGCCTAGGAAAAGTCTGGCTCTTCCTTTGCGTTTTTGAGTCGTGACGCCCGCTCAACCCCCAGCCAAGTGCGAGGGTGGCTCAGTTGTTAGAGGTGCTGACTCAAGGGTCCGTGGCTCGAGTCCCTGGCATTACCAAACTTTCACTCAGCGTGAGGAGAGTCGCTAGCCCCCTGTAATTCCAAGCATAAGAATCGTGTGGTGTGGTCACATCTAGAGGGAGGACCAGGACACTGCTCGATAAGCATAGAGCTTCTCAATGGTCTAAAATCTACCTCCGGATGCTAGGTAGAAATAAATATTGAAAAAGTACTAAATACGTTCTAAATCCCAGATTCAAGATTCCTGTCCTTGGGCTTTTAATCCTTATCTATTTTAAAGTTGTTCTTTTAGTAATTTTGTCTATTCCTGTACTTAGATGAAAACATTGAAGAGCTTCTCAGCCCATCCTTCCATGCTTACTTCCAAAAGTTCATCAAATCAAAAATGCCATCAAGAATACGAATCGCTTCTGCTTGTTTGATTCACAACATATCCCAATTGGCTGTTGGAAGAGAATTTATCCTCCAAGGAGGAGCGAACACATGGTAAGCTATTGGTATCTGTATCTCGGTAGCTGCTGTTGAAAGTCTGCTCTTTTTTTAAAGGTGGACTTTTTAGGTAATACCAGCAGATGATCTCTTTTTATTTTACCATTTGATTTGATACAGACTAGATTGTAGTAGCTCATGATGATGTTTTTGATTACTTAATTTCTTAAGATTTCTTGGTGGTGGTTTTTCACCATGTTCAGGTAGAATTTCTCAGTGAATCAGAGGTCAAAGGCCAAGGGTCAATATTTTTCAAGGGTCAATTCACCTAATCAACTTAAGACATTGTATTGGTTGCCAATATTTGTACTGTCTTTCTGTTATGCTTTGCCTGACCTTTGTAGTATCCTGGACGCGTTGTTTACAATGGCAACTGAAAACGACGATGCATCGCTGGTTGCCATTGGTGCAATCAACAATCTGGCTCTCTATGACAAGTGAGTAACAAATATACTTGTATCACACTAAACAGCTATGACTGTAAAATGACAGTTACCACCATTCATCTTATGCCTAATTACCCACAAGATGGACACCGGAGGCACAAAGGGTGCAGGGGGTCATGCCCCCACCCCACTAGTCTGCTATTGCGATAAATTGCCGATTCGCAACAACTTTACTGGATGTTGGATATCTCTTACCCTGGGTATCAGACCCACTATGTATCTTGATAGGTATTTTGATGGGTAGGTATCTCTTGATGACCTTGTTCGTGTGTCTCGGGGTATTTCACTGCCTTCTTCTAAGGCTCTACGCCTGGATGTCTATTGATCCTGTTCTTAGTCGCTACTTCTTCAAGGCATACGTTCTGCACAAAAGAATATTTTCAGTAATTTCTCCGAGTTGCCACATCATGCTTGCATCAGTTCTTTGACGTTTTCAGTGCTATTATCGAATGAGATTTCAGTACTCTTACCGATGAAACGTGTTGCACGTAGCTTTCAATCAAGACGATAACTAAAGCAAGTTCCATGTCCAGCGAGCTTCATCGAAAAAGGCCAGCGAGCTACATCGAAATTTTTAAAATTCAGACATGTTTCTGCTAGTTCTTTTCAACATGGAATTCTTGAAGCTTGACTTTTTAATGTGTCACAGTGGGCGGCTTTTTTTATGTTCATATCCACTCCAAAGCACATCAGGAGATTCATGGTTATTAACTTTAATGCATTTAGTATCTTCCTTTGCAATTGCCTAGGTTGCCCGAAAAAACGTCAGCAAAGATATGCGAGAAGTTTTCCAGTTTTATCGTGACTATGATGGTGAGTTTGTTGTTTTTGAGAAATTTCAAGCTTGTAGGTTTTCAGTTGAGTATTGTTATTTATCATAACAAATCCATCATATTACCCTTACTAATCAATATAGAATGAGACATGCATTCAGGTGTGAAAGCAAGAGTACTTTCTCTTTACCCAGGAGATCCTCAGCAAAATGAGTAGTGAAACACAGAGAACGCTTTTCGATTCAATTCTTACAATGGTGTCCAAGGGCATATCAACAATCACCAACCTTTCAAAAGACACAGCCATCCAAAAAAGTCTTGCAACGAACGGATCTCTTTGGCGAGCCAGTAGTGACTTTCTTGTAAGTGTACGCTTCATCATTTCAACACGTGTGCTTAATCTGCAATTTTTTTGTTCTTGAATTATAAAAAAATTTCTTAGTTGGATGTTGCTGGTAAAGAGAGAAGTTACAAAGACCAACGATGGTAATCAAGGATTTAAAGGCGAAAACCTGTGTTTAAAAACCATAATGAAATCTTAACTGGGCAAGTGTATATTGTTAACGAGAAGGGGAGATTGTTTTTGGAGTGTTACTTAGCTGGCAGATCTTTTTGATGTTTTTGGATCCTGTTGTCTTAGATGTCACCTTACTAGTGGATCGTGTCTCTGCGGCACTTACAATCATTCACGGTTTTGATAGGTATCATGTGAGGCTGATTTGGATGATCCTGAGAAACGCGATGTGATTTTCTCGCTGCTTGGTCTGTTGATGAACATCAGCCTTGGTGATCGCAGCCTGGGAACTGTAAGTCATTGCTGTTTATGACGTCATTCGCCTCTATGTGTTCAAATCAGCTGTTTACAAGAACTTTTGATATCTTGATATCTTTATTATCTGCGAGGATGGCTCAGTGGTAAGAGGCGTTGCCTACAGACCCTAGGGTCCGTGGTTGGAGTCCCTGGCATGACCAAACTTTTACCCAGAGTGAGGAGAGTTACCTCTGTAATTTTAGGCATAAGGAATCACGAGGTGTGGCCACATCGAGAGGAAGGACCAGGACATTGCTTGATAAGCTTAAGCTTCTCAGTGAACTAAAAAACTACGTTCGGAAGCTAGGTAGAAATAAATACAAGTACAATATATCTTGATTACAAGTAAACAAGATAAAGTCATACTTTGTCAGACATTCTCTAAGCCTTCCTTCACATAAAATCTAAATGTTCATTAAAAATAAGTCACGAGCATGCACCTGCCTTTTAATCTTGCATTGTTGCATGTCAAGTACAAATCAACTTAGATTTTTTAACATCAAACAACTTTTTTTCAGGACGAAACCAGAAAAATCAACGACTGCTGTTGTCGTCTTCTTGCTAATCAGCATCCCGAGATTGTAGAGGTACTGAAAGATGCCTTTTAATTGTTTCTAAGAAATTTTGTAGCTCCAAAAAGGATCTCCCGTTCTTTGGTAGTTTTGGGAAGCCCTGTTATAAACTTATATCCATGACCAGCTACCTAAGCGATTGTTTTAGAAGTATTGACAAACGTTCAGGGACATCAATAGAGAGGCTAAATTCAAGCATAATTTGAGCTAGCATGCACACATATAGATAGTAACAAATCTTATATGCACAGTTTCTTTCTACAGTTCAGTAGATTCTTTTTGTTCTAAAGAGATTTTATTTTACAGAGAGCTGCAGGACTACTGAACCATCTATCAACATTTTCTCCAGATTTGATTCATCATAACTCGAGGAGCACAAATTACAACAGTTTTATTACAGTGATCAAGGTTTGTATGACCGTTAATATAAGTGAAAGAATATGTTTCTATTTTCTTTTTGGATAACATTTCAAAAATATTTATCACTTTTATGCCTTTTTGTGAACCTACCACGTTGTACATTCATTCTCTATTCTTCTAGTAAAGTATTCTCTATTCCCCCTTGGAAACTCTGATGAGTATATCAACTATACTTTGATTGTGTGCCCTTTGACTCTAGCAAAGACTATCTCTATTATCCAACTCCCGTTGCCTTTTTAGTTTGGCACCACAGTGACAGGAATCTATGTCGAATTGTCAAGACATGGCTTCTACGTTGAAAAATGTCAATAAAAACTGAATATACTTCGATGTTAACATTTTTGCTATAGCTAACCACTGTCCAATAATTCATTATATTTGAGTTCTTTCGTATTATAATCACTGCTCACCTAGAAATCATCCGTGGTATCTGACATAGAATTAACCTCTTTTTTATGACATACTACACTTTATTACACAATATCCTTATGTTCATCACAGAAGACGTTTCATACCATTTTGCTTTTTTAATACAACAATTAAAGTGCTTGTATGTATGTAGCTTCCAAAAGCTTGAACTTTGAGGCATGTGGTAAGTGACTGCTTGCATGATTGCGGTCTCTCTTTGGTTTGATGGATTTCTTCCAGCATTAGATTAATTATCTGACTTTATTCTCCATTTCAGGGTCAAAATGATGCAGCTAAGAATTACATCATCAAATGCGTAGCGCTTTGTTCCCAACAGGAATCAGATTTAGTCACGTGTTTCATGGAAGACGAAGGTACCGATTTACACTGCTATCCTTAACGGGCACTCCTAGTTGAGCTTGTACCCTCAGCTTTTGTTTGTTATTAAGGTAAGAAGGCACATCAGCTTACAGCTTAAGCAATGTGAAGTTATTTAACTGTGGTCTGTTTTGAGAACAGACCCAATGTTATGTTTAATGAACAGCTTAAATTCCCTACTATTGGTCCTTTGTAGAAGGCGTATCCCATCAAGTGGAGAGAAAGCCTGCTGGATCTCTTGTTAAGCAGCCTTCGAGCATGATACCTTTCTCCGAACCCTTTCATTAAAAACTAGATACAATTATCTTTCTCTCAGACTCATTGCCTGAACATGCCTCTAAATGCATTTTTTGTGGTTTCTGTCTCAGTAGCCCAACAGTCAATTGCTTGCTATTAGAGCCTTGTGAAGGAGTCCTTCGCCAATTTTAGAGAGGGTTGTCTCAGTTGTCACTTAATTTGTGTTTCTTTGCAGCCCTCGAAAGCCTCATAGCTCTTCTCAACTCTAGCGTGGATACAGCCTGCGGCAATGCAGCCTTGACACTAAGCCACTTGGCCACTGACCGTACGTGCAAGCCTTCAATACCTATGAAATGCATTGACAAACACTTCTGCGGCTATGCCCGCTACGACATGACCCTTGATCAGTAGAGGACACACTCCCAGATTTTGTTTTTACCAATCAATATGATGGAAGCGTACTTGAAATCAATCAAGCTCATTGAACAATACTCGAATGCTTCACAAACCTACAGCAATACAGCTTTTAAAATTGAAAGGCTTAAATTTTAAGTGTTCTCATCAAAAACACTAAAAAGTGTTCATCACTTTGATTTTCTTTCTCTTGGGATTTCTTTTCAAGGTACTCTTGTTAATCTCTTTTCTTACAGCCAAATGTGAAGTCTGTCTCTCTAAAGAATATTTTGCTCCATTGATAAGACTTGATCATTTGTCCACCCATATGGAAATTCTCAATAAGTTGAGCTCTTATTCTCTTTTCCAGAAAACATTTCCGCAAAACTGGCATCGACTAACGTCGTCCAGGACCTTTTGAGGATTGCCACCACAGATGCCTATGCCAATGTTGTGAAACACAATGCTGCCATAGCAATAGGACGTCTAGCTACCTCTCACAATCGGTATCATTCTTTCATGTTTGGCTTGCGTGAGCTCAAGAAGCCTTAATTAACAAACAATTAACGGACATTATCAATAAAAATGTAGAAACGTTAGTATTAGCAACAGCTTTGTGCTGGTGAAACCTTAAGAACAAGTTTCAGGAATAGGGCATTTGCTAAACCAGAAAGTTAATCTAGTCTCACTGCTGTCCCTGAAATGTTTTTCAAATGTATTTTGTGACAGCTCCAAAGTTTTCCTCAAAGTTCTAAGTAAATCATTTCACTTTTTAGACACCTTGAAAGGCTTCGAGAGCTGAATGGCCTTGAAATTCTACATGAAGTGCTCAAAGCAACAAAACAGACGTAACACCCGGCTGAGCAACGCATTCCGCTTCCCTTTAGATGAGCCCACAGTCAAAGCAGCAAGCCGATAGGTAAAGACGATGGTTCTCTTTGAAGATAAACGGGGGCTAAACCACACACCGGAAGAACATCAATGGTATACACACACAAAATGAAAATTTATGAAACAAGGCCATTTTTAAAGTTCTTCATAATGTTGCGCTAAATAAAGCTAATGCATTGGTTGAAGTACAATCGTTTAAAGGTGACAGATAACGGTTCTTAGGAGTGGACAGTGCTGTCATTCCAGTATTTTTCGGGTGGAAACCGTTGATAATCTTAGGTCGCGTTACTAGGCATTGCATCATTTTAGCAACTTCTGTAGTACATTGGATCTCTTTCTGAAATAAGGTCTGATGCACCAAGCTAAATTAATGTGTTATTCAAGGTGTTATGTCAAATGTCACAAATCAATTTAGATGCAAGTCAAATATCAATGATGTATCAATATGTTAATAGAATTCTTAGCTGATTTTTTGCTTTTTTGTACTTGGGCAAATCCAGATAAAACTTGAAGCAAGCATTTTAATCCCCAACCTTCAGCAATATGCCAGGGCAATCACCCTCGTTCTTATGTGCTTAGTCCTTTTATTTCGCTTCTGGTTCTAAAAATTTCTTCTTTGTGTAGTTAATTGATTTCTTTTACTCATACGTATTGTAAATTAATTTTAAATCAAGTCATATTCTCATCAATGAGTTTCATCGTTTCAATTTTCATTACCTTAACAGGTGTAATCCTTGAACATATATTGCCTTATTTAACTACATAGAACCAAGAAATATCAACATTTGCTTGAAAAAATGGTATAAATCATTTCCAAGTAAACCAAGAGGTATAAGTTTTGCAGCCTCCACGCCATATAGAAAACCAATAGCCCTAGTTAGGTAACTTAAACTTTCAATCCCATTATAATAAATTTAATTTACTATGACCTTTACTATGACATTTAATTTACTATGACTATGAAATTCAGCAATATGAGCAAAATTGGTCTTCTCTCTCAAGAACAGCTTTTCTAACCACTTAAAGGAAATTAAATGCCAAACTTGATATGTCTACTTTTTTCAATTACTTCTTTTTGTAATGCATATGGTCAGTGGTGTTCAAAGTGAAATATGATAGATTCACATTGTCTCTGTTTTGGTTCTAAGTCCCAGGGTAGTAGCATAACATAGAAGCAAATCTAAACTTCATTTGATTATAATTCCCTATAACAAGTTAATGACACAAAAACAAACTCAGTTTTCAAATTAAATTTTAGCCATTTCCTTATTTTCATAATAAATGGCACTTAATATTTAAAATATCTCCCAATTACACAGAGATGGATATTGTCAACAGATGCCTTAATTGTTTGGTGAGAGCCCTTTGCTGATGAGGAAGGCATCCTTGGTTGGTTCCCGTCCAAGGAAATTCTTCACCATATCAATCGCATCAAGGGTGCCACCTGGCTTCAGAATCTTGTCCCTGTAATCCTTGCCAACTTTAGGGCTCATAATACCCTCTTTCTTGAAACGTGAATGGAACATATCCATGGAGTAGACTTCACTCCAAAGGTATCCGTAGTACTGTGCATCATACCCTCCAGCTAAATGGCCAAATGATGCAGACATGTTGGTACCTTCTGATGGGGAAACTTTCATGATTCTCTCAGCAGTTTCAGCAAACACTTTCATTGTATCAGCCTCCTTGCTTGTGTGGATTGCTTGGTCAAATGTTCCAAGAGTTATTTGTCTCAAGTTGAACATACCAGCATTTGCAAGACGAGAGTTGATGAGTTTGGCCAAGATCTCATCTGGAATGGCACTACCATCTTTGTAATGCTTTGACATCCTTTTGATTGGCTCCTCTTCCCAGCACCAGTTTTCAAGCATCTGTGAAGGTGCCTCTACAAAATCACGCTCTACATGTGTGCCACTAAACAATGCAAAATCTGCTCTTGCACAGATTTGGTGCATAACATGGCCAAATTCATGAAAGAATGTTTCTACTTCATCGTGAGTGAGTAAAGATGGACGATCTTCACCAGGCTTGGGGAAATTTGCAACCATAGCGGCTACAGCAAGCTGTCTTTTCCCATCAGCCTTCAAACACCCAGGCTGGATGCCAAAACATGCTGCATGGCTGAACTTCCTTCTCTTGGGAAAAGGTCAAGGTAAAAGTAGCCAATCACCTCTTTGGTCTCCTTGTCAACAACAGAAAACATTTTTACCTCTTCGTGCCATACATCTGGGTCTGAAATTTCACAAAATTCAAGAGAAAGCAGTTCCTGGTACATCTCTAGAAGGCCTTTTGTGACAATATCAAGCGGGAAATATTCCTTTAGCTTATTGTGGTCAACAGAATACTTTGTTTCCTCAATAATACGCATGTAGTACTTCAAATCCCACATGTTGATTTTTCCATCATAATTCCAACCATTCTTCTCGCATTCTTCTTTCTTCAATTGTGCCAGTTCTGCCATTTCTTTATCTCCCAATGGTGTCAACTTTTTGGAAAGGTCTGCCAAGAAATTTCCAACATTATCGGCAGTTTTGGACATTCTCATCTCTGTTACATAAGATGCATGAGTTGGGTATCCAAGCAGTGCTGCCATTCTTGCTCTAAGCTGAACAAGTTCCTCCAAAATTGGGGTGTTTTCTTTCATGCAACGGGAACTAAATGCAGCCTCCATTGTCTTTCTTGTTTCAGAATTAGTTGCCTTCTTCATAATTGGGAAGTAATGTGGATACTTCAATGTTACCTTGACTTTGTCACCATCACCTTTATCCAGACTTGAAATGAAGTCTTCTGGTAAGCCATTCAACTCTTTCAAAGTAAACTCTAAAATTGTATTCTCTTCATTAATGTTCTTGTTGAAGTCAATAGACAAATCACTCATTTTTTTCTTGATAGCTTTGATCTCCCCCTGGATCTCATCTGATAAATGGAGTCCGTTTCTTTTGCCATACTTGATTAGTCTCTCAAGAAATCTCTTACCCTCTGCAGGCATCGACTCGCCTTTTTCCAGGCAGGCAACCAAGTTGTTGAATACATCTTTTCGCATGCTCATTTCAACTTCAAAGTCTGACAATTTCTTGTCAGCATCGGTGGAAGCTGACCTTGTCTCTTTGTCTGATGAAACGTGTTGTGGAAAGTCAAGAACATTTCGCCTCGTATCGTAGTCTGATTGGTTGTTGGCCATGAACTCGACGACATTTTTGTACGATGCCTGGGCAGCATCTAGGCCACCCACAGCATCGTAAATACTTCTGGACTTTTCGATAAGCTCTGAGGATGCTTTTTCGATATCATCTTTCTTCATGTTCCATTGAAAGGAGATACCGTCAATTAGTTTCGATGGCATCTTGGCTAGGTAGCGCAATTAAAATATAGAGCTAGACAAGTTCCTGCACAACAGAACCAGACACTGCCTTCGGTAGACTCGAAACAAACCCTTCCCAGCAACAGGTGCAAGCGCGCAAATTGAATTGGCAGCCATCGTGTCTCTAATTGGGGTCTGGGGCGAGCTTTAGGCCAATCAGCTTGCCGATCTCATCCCCGGATTGTTATTAGTAGCTATGACAGCACTACTCTCTCTTCCTGGTACTCTGAAAAGGTGGGTAAAAAGGAACTTTTATGAATTGAAATCCCATCCGGACTTCTGACCCCATCCATCCAACGAACCACTCCCGGAGCCAATTTTAGTCAAAGAAATTTAGGCTATGGTCTTAGAAAAGACCCCAAAAATTAAGGGATGGGGCAAACTTTCATAAATAAAGTTCAAATTAAATGAACCGAAAGAATTTGTAAGAAATTTTGAATAAGTGCGATTTGAAAAAAATTAGGGCACATAGCCCCTCCAGCCCCCAGTCAAATAAGACCCTTTCCAAGCGCTCCAGTATTTGCTTTCGAAAGAATCTGCGCCTCCCCTTATAATTTTCCTTGAAATTGTTCATTGTTTCATCTCTTTTAACCAACAATGCAATTGGACATGCAGAAAAGTGGATCCTTCTTAGAAAAAGAGGTATGGTGTGGTATCTACGGTGTCCACAGCAGAATATTTCACCGAGGAACTGGAGCTTCGTCCCTGAATTAAGGAAACGCCATAAAATTTTGGCAGATAATCGATAAAATTGCAAAGAAAATCAAGTAAACGCGAAAAGAATTTGACCGATAATCGAGGAAAGGTCAGAGGAGCGTAAAGCAATTTGAGGCATTCAAGAAATGGTGTTGGCAGGCCACGTGCCTGGAGCCTCTCAATCAACTGATTTGCGATTAGGCCTAATCGAGCGCACAGCTGAGAAGCTAGAAACAAGTTGACATTGCCGGCAAAAAGGTACAAACGGCTTGACATATGAATTTTTTGAGTCAATTAGATTCTGCCTTGAAGGTTATCCATTGAAAATTGCAATATGTTGCCTCTTTAGCGTCGGTATTAGCGTGGCTCGAATTGCCAAACAACATTGCTGATGTTGTTGTTGACATCATATGATCATGCAGCCTTGATGCTCCAACAAGTAAGGTTACGGAGGGCTGTCTGTAGTAACAGCAGCGTATAGTGCCATTTACACATGTATGCATTTCTAGTGAATCTCTCTGTTACTGCAACCAATTCATCTGAATCAAGTTCCGCGAACCAGCCCAGAATATGCAAACATGCCTTGCACTCTGCAATTTCATTACATGCATGCATGCATAAAAACTGTGGTGACATATTTATCACTGTTCAAGTGTCAATGTAAATATCACGTAAATCTCATTTTATCTTGTTTGTAAGTAATTTAATCATTTTTAGAAGTAAATAACTTCCTTTTTATGCCAAGAGTGCTGGCAATCAAATAAAGTAACTGTTCTTCAAGCAGTTCAGAAACAAGCCAATATTCTCCAGGAACTTAAAATTTTGCAATTAAGCTCATGTGATTTTATAAGAAAGCTTATAAGCCTATTTGCAATAGCAGATGGAGCAGTCTGCAAGAATCAGTCGGAAACTACTGTATGCAATAGCATCATAATCAAGCAAACACCCTTTGAGAATTTTCGGAATTTAAAGAAAAGTGAGAAAGCTAGAGCCTACATAACTGATGCATTCTTTAAAAAAGTGTATGCAGAAACCATTTTGCATTTGATATATGCTTTACAATTGATGTTTTTGCATTTTGCAGGTTATTTAAAATGAGTGAAGAAGATTTACTTGGGAGTGATGGTGATGATAGAGACGCTTGCCTAGGCAGTTCTTATGCAAAAAGCATTGAGCTGCCAGCTGAAGAAATTTTCAAAGATTTGCATAATGCCAAAAAGTTTGCCATTGACATAGGTAAGCTCTTTCAGAACATGAACTGTCAATTAACTTGAGATTGCTATCTTATTGTGTGCATCATTGCATTTATAACAGTTGTTCTACCAAAAGTAATGAAGTGGATTACCAAAAGTAATGGAGTGAGCCTTAAAGAAGTTTTTGTTGAATGAAGATAACTACAAGCACCACAGTCTGCAGAGCATTGATAACTTGGTTTGTTTTGTGGGAAGGGGATTCTGAAAGAGTTGTCACAAATTGCTAGGAACAAACATTGCACAAGCAAATATCCAATTATAATGAAAATCTTGAATATTTATTCTGCCTACTTTACTGAATGGATAGTGAAATCACTGTGCCAATACCATGTGTAGTGGAAGTCGATACTTTGAGAATACTCCATAAGATGAACTGAAGAATGTTGACCAGAATTATATATGTTTTTGCTTGAAGCAAATACAAGCTTTATATGGTAATGCATTAAAAATTCAAGCCACATATATATTGCTTCCAGCTATAATAAAATGCTTGTAAGTGTCTTAAACAAGGCTATGTATAACAGACTGTTATGGCAAAGGCCATATTGTGATATCATTGTGATATCACGTACATGATGGCTAAGTTTTTATACTCTATTATAGGTGGGTCACTAGCAAAAGTTGCCTACTTATCAGAGGTAAGCAGAATTCGCGCAAGGCATTATAGCAGAAGTGGCTCATTTATTGGTCCAAAGACATCAAACAGTAGTGACTCTATATCAATTGAAAATGAAGCTGGGAAACAGGTGATTTTTTATATTTATTTCGTAAATTTTTTTCTTAAAATTTTTTCCGTAAATCTTTATTTTTTATGGTCAGAAAGGTGAGTTCTCATGACTGGAGTTTTAGAGTTCTATGTCATTCAGTGTTTGAGTTTATGTTGGCTCCAAACTGCAGAGAATTTCTAAGTGTCAATAATGGCTTTCCAGAACTCATTGATTATCTCTAGTAACAACTATGACAACATATTTTGCTAGTATGCGAAACTCTTTCAACCTAAGTTCTCTAAGTTTAAGATTGATAAAAGCCGAACAGAAATTTCTAATATTTTATACGCCCAGGTGGCATTGTTGCTTTTCAAGACTTTTTCTATATTTTACTAATATCTTTTTTGCATTTATACCATTTTGCATGTCTTGGATGCAGCATAGAAGCCACAGAGTGCATCATCTTAATGCTTGATCAGTTGCCTCTCTTTGATACTCAACATTTGATTATTTGCCTCTATTTGATACTTGATGTTTGATTATGTGCCTCTCTTTGTTATTAAGCATTTGTCTTTTACAACAATTTAATGCTTAATCATTTACCTTTCCTTGATGCTTTGTTTTCAGCCAATATATACTGTAGAAGAAGAACAAGAAAGAGGTGCAAAGCTGCACTTTATCAAATTTGAAACAAAATACATTGAAAGCTGCTTAGATTTCATCCAAAAGAACATTCTAGAACATGGAAGTGAGATTGAAGATAAACTAATGAGAGCGACAGGTAAAGATTTAATTAAATGGAATAAACCCACTGTCTACTTCCATTTTCATTTTCAAACTATTATTAATTTCCAAATTATCTAAAGCTTAGTGTCAACTTGGTCATTGAAGTACAGTGCATTTAGAAAGTGTTCTCTTGATGAACTTTTAGTTATTTCTTTGATCTCTCTCTGCTAACTTAATAATTTCTTGTGATTGCTCATTTGATCTTTGGAATTTTAACATCAAATTCGATGGTAATAGTTTCAACAGCCTGTCTGTATGAAGATGTGATACTTCTAAGCAAAAGGTCATTTGATCTGTTTTGAATAAACGAAAAGCATTCTTGAAGTAATTTTAAACTTTCATGTAGGTGGAGGAGCTTACAAGTACACAAACCTGTTATCCTCTAAGCTTGGGGTGAAGTGAGTTGCATATTTTACTTTTAATAAGCTGTGAAAGATTAAGTCATTTCAAAACGTTTGAAAACTTAATCAAATTCAAACATGTCATATTACAGATTTTTCCTGGTACTTGTTTGGCAGTAGCCAATTTTCCAGGAATCTGCCCCTGTAGATTTTCATTATCAGAATTCTCCATAGTGAAATTAATTGGCCAATATTAGACCAGGAAAAGGAAGCCAAGAGTTTAAAGTCGTGAATATTGCTGGCTGAAAGCCAAAGATTTGTTTTAAACCACTTTTGAAGCAACTACTCTCTGATAGCCGACTTTTCGAATTTCGTTTCAACTTGGAATAAGGCGTATTCTTTCTCACTTTTTTTCCTTCAAATATCCCCTCGGAGTTTTTGGGACTAGGTCTTGTTTTCTCTAAGCTTCATCTCTATCTTCCAAGGGTCGACAAACTCGATGAAATGGAATGTTTGATAAAAGGCTGCAACTTTTTGCTGAAGAATATCCCAAACGAATGTTTTACGTTCCAAAGAGGCGATGGCCTAAAGAAACCAAGATACAACTTCCAGAATGTCGACTCACGCAGCTTGTTTCCATACTTGCTAGTGAATATCGGATCTGGTGTCAGCGTTCTGAAGGTACGAAGCCCAATCTTTTGACTTTGTTGATCATTGACTATGGGTGAAAAGTTGTCAAAGATATTTGTGAAAAATCTGATCACCATCGAGGCTGAGTTGATGAGATGTTTCGGAGAGAGCAGTTGGAGAGAATTTCCTCCTTGCAAAGAGTAAAGTGCTCGTTATGGATCACTTAGAAATGAGGCACGGCAATGTTATGCCCTAAATTTCTGTTTATAATTATCCATGCTTATTTTGTCCTTCGTCTTTCTCCTTCGAGAAGCGTCAACTTTTGCAGGTATTTTGAAAAGGTGTTTCTCTCAAGTAGAGTAGTAAATATAGCCGATTAAATATATAAAAGAACGAATAAATAAATCAATCAATCAAACAACTAACCAAGAAATCGATTTTTAAATGTAAAATCTTTGATGCCTAGTATCTATAGTATCTATATCTTGTTGGTCCTCTCAGCTTTTTCTGATAAAAATGTTTTTGAATTGAAATTGGTTCTCTCTTTTTCATAAAAAGGTAGACAGCGAAACACAATATGAACGAATTGGAGGGACCAGCACTGGAGGTGGGACATTTTGGGGGCTTGGTTCAATTCTTACTGACGCCAAGGTAATCCTAATGCATTGCAAAAGTGATCCAAGTATACCTTAAGTTATCTAAGTAATCCATAAGTAATCTTTACACCCTGTCAAAGCATTTTTGTGTATCGTATTAAGTTTATCTTTAGCTTCTGCCAAGGTGCTAATACTCTGCTGTGGAGTTACTATAATGTATCTGTTCCTGGTGTTGATCTAGCATTTGTCGTCTGTTTACCAACCTCCGATCCCCTTAAGGTGGCATTAGATCGTTTAGCAGTTTCTTTTCAAGTTTGATCGGTTTTCATTTTTTTAACCTCAAAACAAAGCTTAATTGAACTCGCATTCATTCTAGAAGCCCTCCACCTGTTTAAGTGTGATTGTTTTACGTGATGTTTGGAGCTCCTGATTATTATCGCAGCAGCGAGCATAATTTCAGGGGCAGATGTGATTTGCCGTGTCCCGGTTTCCATGAAAGGGTTGACGTTGTAAGAAATTGTTCTCATGAAAAGATTGATGTTGCAAGAAATTATTCTTAGTGTAAAGCGTTTTTCAACGTTCGCGCTTCTAAAATGTGCTTTGATCTGCAGTTTGGTTTTCCTTATAGGGCTTTGACGAGCTACTCCAACTTGCTACAGATGGTCAGCACAAGAATGTTGATATGCTGGTAAGGGTATTAAACATACTTGAATAGCGTGCTTAATTGCTACCGCTGAGCAAGTCAATTTCGGGTCGATTTCTAATGCAGACCGTTAATTGAGTTGCGAAGCAGTAGGCCAGAAATTCATTTATCTGGGATTTTTATTTTATTCATTATATTTATTTAGTTAGTTTCATCGATTTATCTAATGCTTTGTATCATGCCGTCTCTTCTGCTTACGATCTAATTCCATATGACGATTTTCACCAGAACTTTCAACCTTGTGTTTAGATATGGATTGTTAAAGGTGGTTTTTAGCATGAACTGGTGTTGGGTGTTAGATAATGTAATTTTGGCCCTTTAAAGGGGGCTTCTTTGCGTTGCAGCGTTTCACAGAGTTTTCATATGGCTTCAAAACAAAGAAAATCTTAGTTACATGTGGGTTATTTTAAAGCTGTACGTGTCATTTTGAAGTCTGTTTGGAGATTTCATCATCTTTGACAATGGAATTGATTCTGGTTTCTTGGTCCTTGGTTCTGGTCCAGGGTCCTTGCCTTGGGTCCTGGTCCAGGGCCTTGGTCCTGCTCTTAGTGCTGGGACCTGGTTCCTGGGTCTTGGTCCAGTTCCAGAACCGTATCTCTGTAATAAACCTTTTAAAGGCTTTATCTCCAAATATAACCCATGTATAGCTCACCATTGACCTTCTTTTTCCACTAATAAAGTGTCATTCTCCAACAAGCCAACGTAATGTCGTTTTGTAGGTCAAAGATATTTATGGTGGGGATTATTCTCTACTTGGTCTACCTGGAGATGTCCCTGCCAGTAGTTTTGGGAAAGCAGCCAGAACATCTCGTGAGGACAAAAAAGGTCAGCAATTTGTAGCTTATCTCTTTGTGTTGTGGGCGTTGACGGTTTTTTGGCGCTAGCTCTATCGATCCTATCAATAACAGCTCATCATCAGTGACAGCAGGGGGGCATAAAGTATATCAAAAATTCATCAACATCCCCCTTTCTCCACAAAGTATTGCTTAAAGGCCTTAGTTTCTATTTGAGAAGAGACCTGAAATTGCAAGAAAATGTTACAGTGGATTGTTTTTCATTTGCATCAATTTTTGGGATGTTCCAAACAATAAAATACTTGAACAAATATTTCATATTGCAAAACTTGATTTTAGCATACAGAGTCCCTTTGTCGTCTGAAACTCCTCAGAGTATGCAAACGTTGGAGAATGCCCTGATAAAATAAAAATCAGTTGCGGATCGAAAATACTCTGTGTGGTAAGAAGAGGTTATGATTGGTTGTCATTGACCAATCAGCGACCACTTTTTAAGAAAGATTCCACGTGATAGGTCTAGCTCCTTCTCTATACATAAAATGGGTAACCCTGTCTATAGTTCCTTTTTTTCGATCTTTGGTATACCCGGTCGTTTCTCTTCCTCTTTAGCAAGCGCTTTCGACTCATGTGACCTGGTGAAAAGTCTGCTGCACATGATATGCAATGATATAGGCCAGGTATTTTGGTTTATTAAATCAGACGATACAGCGTTCCTTTCATTTTACCATTTCTATTAAGGTCTATTTCTATCATGAAGGACATCTCACTAGAGTAGCAGCTAACGAAATGCTACGAATGTTGTTAAGTTTTTACGAGAGGATCTGGGACAGGCTTGCGCTGCCAATTCCAAGTTGCTTGTGGTTTTATAGACGTTATTGTAAATGCCAACAAGTTGATAGTTTCGCATATAATACTTGAGGAACGAAGATTATTTTGCCAATGCTCAAGGAATTGATAATTGTACCGGTTTGAGAAAAGGCAAGATAAACAGGCAATGAAACTTGTGCCAACTTCCACACAGACTTTTAAACAGTCAAGGGTAGCATCATTTTCCTTGCATGTCAATGCTAGCTTTTTTCTCTGTTAGATCTATTTTTAAACTGACAATGACACCAGTTTAGTTTTTGAAGTTTAAAGGCCTCTTTTCGTGCACCCTGTCTGAACAGGCTCTTAGACATATGACGTAGTCTTTTGATATGTACAATGTTTCATATTAAAGCATGTTTTACAGTTTGATTTGGTTTAACCGCTGTAAAATTGTATTCAACCGCTGTTCTAATTACTAAGTTCCTTTTAGATATCTTCGCTGTACGCCCAGATTTATGGGTTGAAGCGGATTTTCTTTGGGGGATACTTCATCAGAGGTCATCCCCTAACGATGCACTCGATAAGTTTTGCTGTCAACTTCTTCTCAAAGGTAGGGCTGTAGCATTTTTTCTTTTCCACATTTAGTCATTTTGATTATTGGTTTTGTATGAAAACGCCTATTACACAAATTTTGTTCCTTTCCCAATTCGCATTATTCTTCAAGTTACCTTAAATGCAAGCAAAAATGCTGGTAAACTGCCAAGGTTCATCTATTCATATAGTTGGTGGTTACCAAGATATAAGCAACTCTCACACGAAACATTTATGGGAGCTTCGAGTGTCATAGAATACATTCTCGTCTGCTTCAGGGCAATTTTTCTTTCTTTAGATCGCTTAAAAGATTATATAACTAGTTTGAAGGTTTTGCTCAAATGTGGTCTTTTTTTAAATGTAAATGACGTTTATCGGCCATCTTGCGACTTGAACTGCCAAAATTGACGATGGAAAGATGAAAAAAAGTGTGATTTCTTTTGTTACTGGATGTGCGTGTTTTGAACAATTAGTCCCTTCTTGTTTTTTTGAAAATATGGAATTGACGCATTTCTTTCCTAGAATAGTTAATCTGTTCAACAACCGCCTTCTGCTCCTGTTCGTGTGCTCTTCTAATCCCCAAAATCGTTAGAAGCCTTCTGGCAGGGTGCTGGTAGAATTAATTCGCGGCCTTCTGTGTTTCTGCGAGAGTCCTCTTAGAACCCCCCTTAGTTGTTATTATATTATTAGTATTATCATGTAGTTTAGGCAGAAGCCCCGGCAGAGAATGGCGGGGGCAGGAAGTGAGAAGGAGTTGGAAAAGAAGCGAGGACGGAGAGGGCGAAAAGATTGCGAGAGCAAGAACAATTGATTGTATTCTAGAGAAAGGGGGAATTTATTTGCTGTCATCGTTTTGTTAATGGTTTATATCCTAACCTTGGAAAAGTATTTTTCGGTAAGAATGTCTGCGAACAAACGCGCCTTTGGAGACTGGTTTAAATGAACAAGAACTCGTTTAACCAGGCTAACATCTCTCTTTTTAAGGGTGAACAGAAGGCCCTGTTTCTGAGACATGAAGGCTACCTAGGCGCAGTGGGTGCTTTTGTCACCGGAGCAGTGGAAAATGGCTAGTTCTTCATAATTTACTGTCGCTGCTTTTTTGTCTCTCTTCATTTTTGTATCTATCTATCAAGATATATAATGTCATTTTGCATTTAACATTGCAAGTTGCTGGTTGTGAAGCGAATTGTAAATGAGACGAACTTGTTGACAACTTTCTAACTAGGATTAGGATATTGAATTAGAAGTGGTTCTTTTTGCTCGTTAACTTTTAGAAAAGTTACACTCTTTCGAGAGAATTAATTCCCATACAATGGAAATGTTTACTATTCAAAACCTACGCCTGCCCTCAAGAACTTTTGTCATTTGAAATCAGATTCAACGAAAGGTATTCTTGATGTATAAAAAGTTAGACAGCAAATTCATATATCGATAACACCACTTCTTCACTTTTAATTATAGTCTAGTGTCTAGTGAATCTATCATCGACGGCTTTTACAAAAGTGAAGTTTCGTTATTGCTTATTGTTTTATTTGTTTCAAATATTTATCTTAGCAATGACGTCAAACGATGGCCTTGTTTCATGGGGAGAAAACTATGCTGGCAGCTCTGGGCTAGCTGCTCATAACGGCAACAACGATGAAAATTCCACAGACGTGGTAGGTGTGCCCTTTCGAATAGAGAATAACAGTTCCTCGATACCTCTTGGTCACAAGTGCAGCTCTGTGACTGGTCAAGCACATTGGAATTGTTGACATTATGCGCAAAATGCGAATCATTAATGGTCGACGGTAATTTTCTGCAAATGTAGGATTCGGTAAAAGTTTTGACGATGAAAAAAGCAGGTAACAATTGTGCCAACAGTTACATTGTTCCTATGCTTGGTTGGCACAAAGCGGCACATTCGACGCAGATACCGGCCCAAATTGTCCAAACACTTATGAACGAAGAGTAACCATTGTAGCTTGTCCAGTACCATATTGATGAGCATTTTGATCCACTTTAACGAAAAGTAGAGGCTAAAAGGGTCAATCTTGTGACCAGAATCATGCATGCCAATGGATAGGTTAATGGAATGGAAAGATGTCACATTAGGATGCCACAACAACAACACAATCGCTGCACCTATTGAATGACAATATTGTGTTCCAACAATATAATATTATATTACCCATATGTTGTCTCTTTGTTCAAAGCAAGTATTCTCTCTGCAGTTCGATGTGTTTGAGTTGGACCAGCTGAGCAACGCGCTTGTTCCTTGTCCTTTGCTGCTGAGTCCAGCCAAGTATAAGCCAGACCTAGAGGACCTGGTTACCGACGAGAAGGCAAGAGACTATTGGCTCGACTGCTTTGAGAAGGGCTTGGATGTGGTGAGGACTTGCTTAGTTGATATTTCTTCGTCCCCGAAATTAAGCGCACGTAATTGCATTAAGCTTTGGTTACTCCACTATAGCTTTTACCAAGCACCATGTAGATGCTCAACACGCTTATCAGATTATCAACATTTGCGTAATCAAAAGCCAAAAAAGGAAGTATAACCGCCATGACAACACATTGTCAAAAAGTCAGTTGAAGTCAATTTAACTTCCATGAAGTCCAAAACGAATCCTGGGACAATTTTTCAGCAAATTCCCTTCTGGCATACGCTTCTACATCGAGCTCCTGGTATCTTCTCTCTTTCATTTTCAGAAGCTTTGCAACAACTGCTAGGAGACAACATACCATGCTCAATACATTTATCATATTATCAAAATTTGCGTAATCAAAGGCCAAAAAAGTATACTCGCCATGACATCACAAACAGTGAATGTTTACGCCTTTTTAACAGTTCGTAAAACAGGCTGTAGAAAGCCAGTCTGGCAGGGAAGATGCGGAAGAGAGGGGAGAGAAGTTCAGAGATCAGTTTCTGCAACGCGTGAAGATCCTTCGTAACCAACCATACAAATTTGGTGGACTGTTCGTACGGACGTTGCTTGACACGAGAGAGCAGTTCCTTGTGTCGTTTGGCTTCTCTGATCCATATTTACAAGTAAGTCGTCCTTAGTTGTCATTTTATATCATTTCAAAATTCGTTACTTTTTGGCTAGAAGACAGACACTCTGGATGTCCTAACAGTTGACAGGCAGTGTCTGATCTTCCCTGTTACTGACCACTTCCGTTTATATCTTTAATTGATGCTGGCCTCTAGCTCTGCTAATGATCTCTTCTTCTGCTGTTGACTGTTCACGTACTTTTGGCTTCTTCTTCATCTGTTCACCTCTTTCTCTGCTATCGACATCTTACACTGTTAACCTCTTTTCACGCTTTTGACCTTCCCCTTCATCCGGACTTATTTTCTGCTAAAGAACCTTGCTTCCATTTTTGAAATTTCTTCTGCTGTCACCTTTTCTTTGCTTTTGACCTTTCTCCTGCTGTTGTACTTCTACTTTGTTGACCTTTCTTCTGCTGTCGACCTTTACTTTACTTTTTCCCTTCCCCGCCTCTTGACCTTTCTTTTGCAATTGATCTTTCCTTTACTTTTTTACCCTTCCTTTACTTTTTGCCTTTCCTCTGCTCTTGACCTTTCCCCTCCTCTTAACCTTTCCTCTCATTTTGACCTTTCTTCTACTTTTGACCCTTCCTTTACTTATTACCTTTCCTCTGCTATTGAGCTTTCCCTCCTCTTGACCTTTCCTCTCATTTTGACCTTTCCTCTACTTTTGACCCTTCCTTTACTTTTTACTTTTCTCTGCTATTAAGCTTTCCCCTCCTCTTAACCTTTCCCCTTATTTTGACCTTTCTTCTGTCATTGACCCTTCCTTTACTCCTCACCTTTCCTCTGCTATTGACCTTTCCCATCATCTTGACCTTTCCCCTTATTGTGACCTTTCCCCTCCTCTTGACCTTCTTTTCTTGTTAACTCGTACTCTTACACAGCTGCGCCTATTTCCTCAAGTCCCTCAATTGTATCTTCAGGTAAAACAAGTGGAAAACGAGACCGCTGTCAGCATTTTCGAAGACAGAATCCAACAGATTGACCAGTTGCAAAGCCGGAATAGGCAGGTTGAACTGGTCACCGGCCTTCTGGCTGGCAACTTCTTCGACTGGGGTGCAAGTGAAGTTGTCAAGTAAAACGATCTTTTTATTCATCTTGCATCCTTTTGTTTCTATCTATCAAACCATCAAAAACATTAACCGATTTTTAGTTAGTTTTTTAGTTTAGTTTGAAGTTGACATGTAACAAAATTGGATTTGCGTGAAGGACAAAAAACGAAGAGCAGATTCGTGAGGACTTTCGATACAACTAAAAAGGCTTGAGTAGGACACGTAAGGCCTTTCGAGTATCAAGCATTCAAGCGTTGAGGAGTTTTTTCACATGTTGACCAATTAAGTTGTCTTTTTCATTCCTGTGCCGCCACTCATGGATTAGCCCTTTCAGGCGTAGAGATCCCTATGCCGCTGCGAGGCCTTTTTCCAGAGATACAGATCTGTACGCCGCTGCGCAGCCTCACTGGATCAAGCGACCTTGTTGTGCTAGACTGGGCTGGTCACTTTCCCACAATTCCATCTGTGACCCTCACTGAAGGAAAACAAGCCATTTTGAACATTTGCAATCGTGTGAAATTACCTGGTCGAAAATGGATTCTAATTTGAATACCATGATGCGGCTTTGAACCACAGGAAGGCAGCTGACGTCAAATGCCAAAAATCTGTTTTTGAAGTAGAGCCGAAAGTTTCAGGAAATCAAACAAAAAGGAATTCACTGGTCGGTCGCGTCCTTCTTCTTGTTTTGCCTGCAATTATTCTAATCTTTTCGTTTTAGATGCATGAAAAATGGAACTTGTACATTTGATGACGCAAAGACAAAATTACAGAGTAGGTTGTTGTTTGTACCGAGATCCTTATCTATTGCTTAGCGGTGCTGGGTCTGAAAATACTGCCTAAATGTGAGGATAACAAAAGGGGATAGACATGAAACGGGGGTGGGGGAGGGAAAAGAGGGTGGGGGAGGTGAAGAGGGGGAAAAGGAAGGAAACAGTGGAACCAACAGTAGAAGAAGAACCTGAGATTGAGAAAACCCTTTGAGAGAAGGATTCCTGGAAAAGAAAGCGATTCTCAAAGGCGGCCCGAGACAGAAACCTGAGAGAGAGGTCTCAGCATTTCGATCAGCTAATATTGATCTAGTGATTCTGATCTAGTGATTCTGATCTGATTTCAGCCAACACCAATCAAACCAGCAGCGTGGCTAGCTGACCTAGATCACATTGCAATCCGATAATCCATTGAATCCAAGATTCAATCCAAGGAATCTGCCCCCAACGGCATCAATCTTCGTCACTGTTTAACCCAAAAAGCAAATCTCATCCATTATGATGTGGTCCATATGAGAAGATCTGATTTTCAACATACAAGCCAATAAACAACACTTTTACTCCCATTCTAACTAGGTCTGAGTATACAACGCACGTGACGTAGGAACCGGGAGACAGATGGGCTATGCCCCCCCCCCAACTTTTATGTCTAATCGTGCAAAAGCTTCCCTGTAAGATGCAAAAGTGCCAAAATATCACTTGGTCATGTTCCCCTCTTCTTAATCTGGCCCTCCCCTCATTATTGAGATGCTTCCTACATCCCTGTATCGCACTACAACGAGTGACGCTTTACCAAGTAAATACCCCCGTCAACTTCACCTTGCAGAGAGGCCCTGGCTGTGCGATGATCTGGATGCCTGGTTGCAACGCTGCGAAGGCGAACCATATAAGCTCGCAGTGATATTTGTAGACAACAGTGGCGGCGACATTGTGTTGGGGGTCTTCCCATTTGCCCGAAGTCTTCTACAAAACGGAACAAAGGTGTGTACTGTACTACCCCCCCCCCTCTCCCCATGTTGCCAATTTTGATATTTTCAAAAGGAGAGTGAACTGCTAATTATAAGATTGTCAGCACAGCCTTAAACAACGCACGACATTATTTTGTCAAAACAGGCCTTTATGTTTGTCCAGTTAATGAAGTTTATTCTACAGTCTTTTATAAACACCCCCCCCCCCCCATATTTCAATTTAACGTTGCTGCCAGATTTTTGTTTGAAAAATCAATAATCTGGAAATGTGCAAATGCTTCAGCTTAGTAACGTCTTAGGCGAATGGGGGCAGCGGGGGCAAAATGTGTTAACCCAAATAACATAACGATGGGTGAGCAATAAGGAATCCAAGCATATTTGGCACGTTTTTGGAACCATTTCTGGCACCCTCAAGCCGGTGTCTTGTTTTGGCGTCTCTACTTTTATCAATGTTCGTTTTGAATCATTACTTACTGACTTTGGAACTTCTTTCCTTCTTTGTTGTCAGGTGATTTTAGCTGCCAATTCTTACCCAGCCATAAATGATGTGATTTCTAGCGAGCTGCTCATCGTTTCAGAAAGGATAGCAGAAATATGCCCCATCATCAGGTACGGCATAGGTTTTTTTGTGTTTTTCGCATTGACTTTGACTTCAACAAATTCATATTTGCTGCATTGCATATATATAAACATTGTAGTGAATATTGCTACACATGGGCAGGCATACCCTCCCCCAACGTTTGTACCAAGTGTGACAAGTATGACTGAAAATTTCTCCAATCCTTTTATATTGTATTGTTTTATCAAATTCTGCCCCTAACATCCAACATTGGCGCTTTCTTTCTCCTTTAGAAACGCTCTATCAACCCAACAACTGGTTATCATGGAGACTGGTGAAGGGTCGCCTTGTATTGATCTGAGGTTTGTATTTTTAACGCTTGTCCGGAAAGTATACTTGAGCATAACTTTTAACTTGGAAGCCACCAAGAGCCAGTAATGCTATCGTGCCACGAATATACGTACCTAATGACTAAAGCTAAAAGTTACTTTCCATTTCGTCGAAAAAACGACTAACATCATGGCAACAACTTCAGTTGTGACATTTCATTAATTTGCAATGCTTGGCTACAGTCATCCGATATTGACAGATTGGTTTGACGTTTTAGATGTCATTATCAGCTTGCTGAGAATACGAACGATCCCAAGATTTGCCTGTTAGATATTGCATTGGGCTAGCCTTTAGATCATCATCTTTACTGTTTTAAGCATATAATCATACCATGGTTGTCGATAATTATTCTTTTTGATCAAGAGTTCTAGCCAGCAGAGTAATCTCTCGGGGTCGCCATGTGTTAATCCTCTCGTTTTCTACTACTCAAGTTGTACTGGCCAGAATTTGACGAAAAACAACTTTTAAGTCGTCAGCAAATGTGTTGTCGTTTTGAAAAATGACAAATAGAATAAGGCGGAACTGTTTTGCAGGCGAATAGACGCGACATTAGCGGAGGTGATGAAGGACGCCGATCTCATCGTTCTCGAAGGAATGGGAAGGTTTGTCTGAATATTTATGTAAACATGGCTACATATGGCTATTTCTTGAGCCGTTTAAGTGGCGTACAATGTGTACTCTTGTTAATCATCACATGGCTTTGTAAAGACGCCTAGAGCCTGCTTCTTATAAGCATATCTCAGTATTCAATAGAATCGAATCTGTCTGTACTAGAAAGCAAACACCATATCGCTATAATTGAGCAGATTCAAGGTAAGGAGATATTTTTTATGTTAAAACATTCAGATCGCAAAGACAGTGTCCCGTCGAAATTCTGACTGCAACTAAAACTCTTCTACTCTCGTGTTGCTGCGCATGTGCAAAGATGATAAGCACGTGATGGGGAAAGTATTGCACACGTGATTTAAGTACAAAATACAAATCACACAGACAATATGGTCGTGCCAATAAGCTGAATTTTCACGCTCGATTCCTAACCGCCCCCCCCCCCCCCCCGGGTTGTCTTAAGGCAACACTTTGCTGTCAAATTTGATTTTGAAGTAGGAGGGGGGTCTAGAGCTTATTGGCCAAAATAAAATAAAACTCTGGAGTTTACCAAGGATATTTACTAGTGTGTACGTCGTATTTCTAAGCAAGAAAATTATTTTTCTTCCCTAATTAGTCTCCGTTAACCAATCCTTAACAGGGTACCGTCTCTTTCTAGGAGCATCCACACCAATTATTCAGCACAGTTCTCGTGTGACGTCATCAAACTGGCCGTCCTGAAGAACCCCTGGTTGGCGGCCAAATTCGGAGGGAAGACCTTCGACGCAATGTTTAAATTCGTGTTGGGTAACTCGTTCAAAGCATCTGCATAAAATTGAAAATAGTTTTTTTAGATACAAAGGTTCATGCATGCGCTGGCAAACGCTTTTTTAAGAACAGTGGTCATTTCAACACTGATCCACTCTTTCGTACTGCTACGCTCTTTTCACGGGATATCAACCGGCTGCGCAGAGGCTTATAGTTGTGCCCTTGTTTGATCAAAGCGATAATAAGGCAGTTATGACAAGGGTCAACTGAACAGGGTCACTTTTCGGTGTCTCTTTTTAGGTAACTCAATGTTGGTGTCAAAAGTGACACCTTTCGCCATTGTTCAAAGTGCCTCGATACGCGATAGCTTGTAATACTTTTCCAAATCGGACATCTGCAGATATTGATCCAAATCGGACTTAAGTTTGAGATCGCAAAGCCCAAGAGAGCGGCCTGTTTCGGCCTAATTATGTTTCAGAGCTTTTTTGCATCGGTAGAAGTGTGAACGATGCCCCACAGAGGCTCTTCTCTTCAAAGGCGAGATCCGTTCTTACACCACGTTACACCAGAATTTCATTTCTCAAGGCGTAGACACCTTTTAGCGGATTAACGGTTGAGAAATCCCAGCAGATGTGGCAGAAGTATTTTAAGTCGGGGTATCTGCGTCGAAAGAGCTCTTTTTAAATACCGACCAAAATGGACAGATTTCATATTCACTGTCAAAGATATTGGTTACATCGAAACTGAGCCGAATCTAGTTTACTCGATCTTGAAAATTATATATTTCGTTTACGTTTTAGTCCATTTAAAAGGTTTCGCAAATTTTGGCTCATTCAAAACAGTTAGAAAGTTAGCTCTGGATAGCTTTAAATGTTTAATATTGATAGCGTCTTTAAAGTTTGTCAGATCTTTTCTTCATCTTTGGGGCACCTCAATAATTTTTTGATCGCCTACATTGTGATTATCTGGTTAGTTTTTAAAAATGATTCAACATTGATTCATAACTGTTTTCGAGTGGAAGTTCGATAAAATAAACGACGTGAGCATGCCTTAGCCCATACCAGGACATTTTTAACAGTTCTGAAGAAATTTCCCAAGTTTATCAATTTGTGTTCCCTTTGGTGAGTCAGAATCGCAGAATCTTTCATAGTTGTCTGGGCCCCATGTTAATTCCCACTTAGTTTATCTAGCTATTATTGAACATGAATTTTTGATTAAAGTTTCTGTATTTCTTGCTTTGTACTTTCGTGTAAATTTTCCTGAACATATGAAATCCCATTCCTCTGTCGTTCCTTTGTTTCTCCGCTTGTTTGTCCAGTCATATAATAACATATGTTGGCGTTTATTCACGGACAACCCGTGGTTCAACTGAATTTGGAATGTCCTTTATTTGAAAATGGTTTCCCAGCGCGGAGTCCGAGAAAGGAATGACCACAGAGAGAAAATGATTGAAGGTATAAGGAAGAAGTTTCGAAGCTTCTTCTTGATTTGTCATTATTACAGAACTGAAACGCTAAGTGCCAGAATCTGGTCATCTGTCTTCAAAATAAAGCAATAATTTGATGCAAGCTTTCCAATTAAAAGAATGAGAAGATGATTTATTTTCATAAATTTCCACAAGTAGCAGATCAGAGTGGGAGTAAATTGACTCTAAGTTACCCATAACAGCAAGCCACGTGCCAGTAGAAGACACCTCTGGTAAGACTCTCGTTTCTTAAATACAACGAGGGACGATGGTGGTTTTGCAAAGGTGGTTCTGCAAAGGTGGTTCTGCAAAGGTAGTTCTGCAAAGGTGAGTCTGCAAAAGTGGATCTACAATGCGAGGATGGCTCAGTGGTTAGAGGCGCTGACTACGGACCCAAGTGTCCATGGTTCGTGTCCCTGGCATGACCAAACTTGCACACAGAGTGAGGAGAGTTGCCTCTGTAATTCCAGGCATAAGGAATCACGAAGTGTGGTCACATCGAGAGAAAGGACCAGGACACTGCTCGATAAGCTTAAAGCTTCTCAGTGTCCTAAAACTACCTTCGGATGCAAGGTAGAAACAAACAAAACAAAACAAAACAAAACAAAGGTAGTTCTGCAAAGGTGGTTCTGCAAAGGTGGTTCTGCAAAGGTGGTTCTGCAAAGGTGGTTATGCTGGGCCTTCAGTCTCAATAGAGAATCGCTGCGAGGCTGTCAGTGGAAACATTAAGCTGTTTCACATGATGACCGATTGGGAAGACGCCACTGCAGGAAAGAATGGGGGTCTACTGCTTATGGTGAATATGTCAAAGATCAAATTTGGCCTAGGAATCTGTGCAAGCGGAACGATCTAAGTTGCCCATCTCGCTATGCAAAGTGTCAGCACAAACTGTAATATTCAGAGCATCTTCACGAAGATAGAAGCCACTTCACCAAGAAGAAGGCCAATTTTTTCTCAGTTGTGTCGCTTAACTGGTAGTATATCTTCTGATTACTGCTGATGATTCATAATAAATCAGGTCGTAGGATGCCTCTGTTTTACGCCGTGTTCGCCGTTCTTTTAAGAATAAATTTGCTTAAAGTCCCCAAAGCACATTCTTAAGATAGATTTGCTATGCATATTCTCAATCTGCTAACTCTAGTTCTGCATAATAATGAAGTGGCTTAAAAGGAGAAAATGTATACTGATCAAATCACTGATAAAAGAAAACATTTTATGGCATATGGTTCTCTAATGAATAGAGACGCTTATTCACATTAGGCATCGTTAAAAACACCAAGGAACGCTTTGTATAAGATTTTCGCTTCGAAAGATTTTTAATTAGTGAAACATTATGTTTTCATATGTCATAGTAGCAAGGGACTCCCGTTTCGAAACCTCGGCATTTTGAGTGAAATGCCTTTTCCAGGTGTCTTAGAGGAAAATAATTTAGAAAGCTTCCAGAAAACAGCGATGTCAAGAGTACCGAGGGAAGCATGAGAAGAACCGAGAAACGTTTTATCACCGCAATTCAGCAGAGACAACATAGCAGTTAGGAACGAGTGAGCGAACGCCTTGAACGATTGACTTTTTGGCTGATGATTTGAAAATTTCCGTCAGTATTTGTTTTGAAGTGCCTTTAAGTATCAATAATGTAAATCCACGTACATATGATCCAACTTTGAGTAATATCGTCAACAAACGTCAACATGCCAGTGGAAAATAGATGACCCTGTGTCTTATCCCGCTTTAAATGGCATTATTAATGTAAGTTATGCTTGTAGTTTAACATTGTGAATTGTCTATGAACAAGAGAAGAACGTCGTCATTGCAACAGAAAACCATTGGTTGAAGAAGAACGACCCAACATAAAATGTCTGGTCAAAAACCTTTTGACCCAAGTAGATTTTAGTATGTGGAAAAACAAGCCGCTACATGCTTTTATTCTGAAGGAACTTTTCCACTCTCCATAAGAGAAACAATATATTAAGTAGAAATAAGCAGTGACGTAGAAAACAGAGAGGCCATGACCCCAGTCTTCTTACAAACCATACAAAAGTATCCCTGTGAAGCACAGAGAGAGACGATGGTTTGTTGCTATAAACTTGTCATGTTATAGGTAAACGTGGGTTACACAACGTATCGAACGGAGCGAAAAACCAATGGTGAACGAAAACGAAAACGAATACAAAGGGGATTAGTATTAATAGGTGTAAGCGTCCGTTAGGGTCCAGACCCCGGTACTAGGGCCCAGACTCCAGTACTTGACAATCCCCTTCGAATAAAAATGGTGGGAGTGGTCATCTGTTGTCTCTTTTTTTAACCGGCCACCCTCCGCATTTTCAAGGTGTTACTGGTGATTTTCAGTTATATCAATCGAAGAAACATTTTTCAAAAGAAAAATCCATAAATACAAAATTTTTTTTATACCCTCAGTTAGTATGAATTAAGCTGAATGGGATGATTTGACACTGGATCTCATCATTGAGCGTATGGCATTTCACTTGCTTTGTGGTAGTATGATGTTAGCACTTGACCGTCAAAGTGTAACAAATGCCATTCTGTGATCTGAAAAATCAATTATTAGCTTTAATGTTTCAAAGCTGGGCGCCTTTCAAGTTATTCTCAATAGAATCAAAAATCGCCGTTGATTGCTGGAGTTATCTCTTCATGTGTCGCTGGATTGCAATTTAAGGCCATCATGGCGTGGGAGAAAGTTAGGCCGTTAACAGGTGTCCTTTTGACAAGCGACAAACGTCTGTTTTTGCATTCTATACAAAGTTTAGCAATGACATTCGGTGTCTTTTCAGACCACCATAATCTGCCCAAGCAAATTTCAAACCCACAGTGTCAAACGCACCGACGCTAGGGCTTCAGATGAGCATCCATAGTACATTGCCATTTCAAGATGCGGTGCACAGTACACACTATTCTAAAATCGCCCTCTTTGTAGGTCGGAATTCTTTGTCATTCGAATTCTTTTGCTTTGCCCATTAAAAATGTTGCTTTGAAAGTTGCTGGCCAAATCAAAGGAACATGTAGCTCTATTTCATTGTACGATTTCCTTTTGAGCTCTTCTAGTAGGCAGCATATGCGTATGCAGAAAGTTCTTACTGACACAGGTAAACATATTTTGCATCTGTAAGTTCATTTGCCTATAATATCTATTGTTTCTTGTTAAAAATAGAGGGAGGAAATAAAACATCACGAAAACACCATAACTGCAGCTGTTGAAATGATTGAAAAGGCAGTTCGACCCGCAAAGAGATTTATGACAAATATTTTAGAGAGCATGGTATGAGAAAATAAGAATGAAAGGATACTCTCATTGTGATGGTGACAACTGAAGAAGGATTTCGAAAACAAGTGAAAAAGTGCTCAATTGATTTATCATTTAAAGAAAGAAACACCAATACCTGCTTTAGTTTCTCAGGAGTGAAAGTGATGCCCAAATTTCAGCAAGAGACACAAACGAATCCTGAAATTGAAATAATGAAATTACAGAGATGAAACTCGTCATATAGTGCAAAATTCAGGAAATCTTAAGAAAAGCCAAGTCTACTTCAATGAATAGCAATTTGAATAACAAACACACCATTTCTTGCTTATGCTAAGACTTTCCATTTTTCTCTTGAAACTATACGAACTTGCACTGAACACCAGTGGCAACTGGGAGGATTAGGGTCATATCTCGCTGGAAACTTCTTTATAACAGGCAAACCATCCGCCAAACCATCTGCTTCTAGAGTCTTCTTCTGCCTCTTCTTCTTCGTCGTTATATTCTTCTTCTAGAGACTTCTTCTTCTAGAGACTTCTTCTTCCTCGTTCTATTCTTCTTCTAGCGACTTCTTCTTCTAGAGTCTTCTTCTGCCTCTTCTTCTTCATCGTTCTATTCTTCTTCTAGAGACTTCTTCTTCTAGAGTCTTCTTCTGCCTCTTCTGCTTCGTCGTTCTAATCTTCTTCTAGAGTCTTCTTCTGCCTCTTCTTCTTCCTCGTTCTATTCTTATTCTAGAGACTTCTAGAGTCTTCTTCTGCCTCTTCTCCTTCCTCGTTCTATTCTTCTTCTAGAGACTTCTTCTCCTTCTAATATCTTCTTGTCGACAGACGTTGGATATAAGGAAGTTCCACTTGTCCCTGCTCTTATGATGTTCCACCCGCTTTTATGCCATTCCTCCTGCTCTCTTAGTTTACTCAAAGAAGTCTTCCTTTAGCATCTTCTGTCTCTTCTTCCCTATTTTTCCACTAAGCGTCGCGGTCTCTAGCCACTTGTGGATGTTATTATTCCTATGTTTATGTTTTTCAAGTTCTTTCATGGATTTGTGCTGGCGTTTTTATGATCTTATTTAACGTGCAGAAAACACGGAGCCAGCAAGAGACGATGTTGCGTGACCGTCGCGTCTTGATAAACTTACTGACTAATTAATTTTAATTAACAAAACTAGGCGTATGCACATAAAACGAGGTGACGCTACAAATGTGTTGTTGATTACGTTACGTGGATACGAAGACAATGGAAAGTGTTAATGACAGGGATGATTAATGACAGGGGTGTTAATGACAGGACATGGTTACGTTTAGACAATGGTCACTAAAAAGTTTCCAGGTGCTACGCTAACGTTACATCTCAGGCCAATCGCATATCAGTTGATTTTCTTGTCAGGAACGATTAAAACCATAGGAAAAAACTTTCAAAAGACCATGATATCATTCTGCAATACTGAAGAAGAAATTGCTGTTAAATAATTTCACACCTTCAGCCAGCGAATTAGACTCCCTTTTTATAGGCGCTTCTGGTATATTTTCGCACTCAAAGAAATTTCCTGTCCTTCACTTTTCTTCTATGCAATCATCTTCGAAACAAATAAAATAGCAAAAGTAATTTTCGAAAAAGGGTATTAATCAATTGCAGCCAATTTGAATCTGTCAAAATTTTGCGTGAAAATTTTTATCTTGATTATGCATAATTGATTATTGCGTGATAGCTTTTTGCCAAGTGGAAAGCAGGCTAAATGACCAATCAATATCCACTAATGTCTACTGTCAGGTACTGTCAGGTGAAGAAAAAACTCTTTTACACTGAGCCCGCGATTTGTATTGCTGTGTAGACAGACTCTAGAACAACTAAATGAAAAGAGGATTTACCTTGCCCTGAAATTCGGAAACTGTCTTCAACATTTGTTTTGGCGCACTCTGAATTGTCCAAAGAATGCTGCTCCGTATTCTGTTGATACGAAAGCGCATAATAAAAAGTAAAGAATCTCTGAATCAAGTTTATTGACAAAATACCAAAGAAAACCACTAATGTTTAGACAACATTGTCCCTTTAGTATAAAATATTATAATTTCATGTATGGTGCGTCAAGAAGTGTGTAATGTATTAGCCATCGCATTGGTCAGACTGCCGGAAGACAGATCAAAATTCTTTAATCACGAAACTTCGGCGTGACAAATCTCCCGTCGACTAGAGGCTATAAATAAATTTTGTTCGTTTAATTGGCTAACAATATCTTTAATATTACATTTTGACGCCTCTAGGGTATTTGGTTTGTGAATAACACTAGCAAACCTGTAACATGTTCAGGTATTTTTTATGATGAATATAACCTAAATTGTAAAACATGGAAGAAAATACCGAAGTTATGAGCACGATTGACTTTGAATGGCCATGTGCCTCTGTGGCTTGATTTCGTTTTCTGAAACTTGCAGATTATCGAACGGTGCTATATATAGGGATGTTTTGAAATGACCGAAGGATATTTTGCTTAGCGAAAGAAAGTTTTGACCTGGGTATATTGCAGCTGGGTATATGATTAAGTTGGATTGGTGTTACTTTGGAAGCAAACCACGTGGTTTGAAGTTCTATTCAATTTGCCTGCGTGGGCAGCAACGTGGAAAGAAAAGCCTAAAACACGAAGCGTAGATTACATGGCCAAGTTTGAAGTTCAAATTAAGAACGAAGAAGATATTTTGAACTCAATCACCATGAAGTAGCTATTTTATGCAGAGCCGAATCCAGTAGGGTGCGAGGGTTGCTCATGCACCCTTCAGATTTCACAGGCTTTCCTTTTTACGCCCCCCCCACCTCTCATTCCCCCCCCCCCCCCTAATCGGCAAATCCCTGCCCACTCCACTTTTTGGCCAGACTTTTAAAAGTTCTTAACCCAATAATGACCCTGCGAAGCATAATAGTATCCCATCTTAAAAGTGGAACGGTCATCTGCCCCCTTCTTGATCTGGCCTTCCTACGTTTTTGAGATTTTTTATGCCCCTGCAGAAAGCTATGCACGACCCATGTGCTTGTTCCCTATTGTATTGTTGTTTTTGAAAGTAGCGCGCCATCTTTGAATCACCTCCTTCTGGCTCAGGCTCCGCACATGATTTCCAGACAGAGACATTAAGGTAAGCAGTTCCTGTACTTCGTTTTCATGCTTCGATGCTGTGAGGTTAATTCCTAATTTGATGAATTAAAGGTGATCTGAAGGATTGTTTACGATGAGTGGAATGCCAAAAACATGGTTTTGGAAGAAGTCATTTTACACATTGCGTCTTCAGTATCATGGCTGTACGAACAGGCCATTTTTCCACATTGTGGCTACTAAAAGGCGAATTGCAAGAGACCGAGGGTATTATGAACAAGTTGGCACTTATGACCCTCTTCCCAATAGCAGGAATGAAAAGCTTGTTAGCTTTAACATGGACAGAATAAAATATTGGCTTGCTCAGGGGGCGGAGCCATCGAGGCCAGTGCAAGAACTATTGGCGTTAGGTGGGGTATACCCAATCCGAGGAACATTGGTGAGAAATGCGGAAAGGAATAGAGCCAAGGCTGCGGGAGCTTCTGAAGATGGAAACGAGGAGGAAACAGAGTCTTAGCTTATTTTATCCAATGCAGTTATAGGATTTGTGATAATTTATGTGATAAATAGGTATGGATGCTGTTGGTTTGCAATCTGTGTTTTTGCTGTAGAACTGAAAAGGGAAGTCACCATTGATGATCTTCTAGAAGGCTGGATGATTCGCTAGAAACCATTCTTCTGATGGAAGGCATATGGAATGACCTTGTAATACTCTGCTTGAATTTTGCTGATATTGTAAGAGATAACCTGCATTTTCTGGGTGACCTGCATTTTTTGAAATACAACTAAAACCCATAGTCAGATGTCACCTTGTAGAAGTGAAAATCTATTGTTCAAGGCTTGTTTGTTATCCTCACAGAATGGTTGCTTAGTGAAAGAGATTTCAAGGCAGCGAGAATTGATTCATTCTCTTTCTTGTTTTAAACTAATACTACATTAGGTTGAATGAAAAAGTGTGAGATTCAAAATCTGTTTTTTTCAAAAAACTAATCAATTTATTTGCAAATCAATTTTCTACACTTCTCTTAGCACTTTTGTAGCTAGTTTTTTGACCATGTGTTGTAGTGAACTGGGAGGCTCCCTTTCTAACTGAGAAATAAATAAAAGAACAGTGGGTTGATAATAATGGTAGTGATAATGATAATACAAATATTTCAACAAAATTAAAGCTTCAACTTTAGTTTATTGCTATATTCAATGATTGTCTTTCATAAAAGAAATGTTAAGAACCTAATTTATAATTTCATAACTATGAATAAATAACATGTTAAAAGTCAATGATGAATCCTGGACACATAAAAACCTATATTTAGGAGTGGATAATCATAGATCAATCTAAAGTATACCTTTAAATGTATAGTAGAGTAACATCTAAAATCCAAAATTTTTTGTATTTTTGTTGATATCCTTCTTTAGTCATCTCCCTGGATTGAGCAATGTTGTTTAATCAAGTTTACCTAAGTTCTAAAGAGAACAATGGCAAATTAATTTAGGTTGATCAATGCAATGAGTATCAGGCCTTTTCCAAGAGACCTCTGTGCTGGGGACAAAGACCAAGCCTGTTAATAGCTTTGTCGAACCAGCAAAGTTGTTGTAGACATTGCATTAAGACATGGCGAAAGTCATTATTAATACTCTTACTGCAACATTTTTGTTTGCTTTGTGATTGTTTAAAGGGCACCTTGAATTTAATGGAAATCGTAGTCATTTTCCACTGTCATGAAGCCTCACTAATGTCATCCACTGACATGATCACCTCTAACACTATTATCCCAAATATATCAGCACCTTTGAAGAAATTGCATCACAGTCTCTTTCATTTGTTGGCTGGTTACATGCTAAGTTTGGGATGGCCAATTCATAGTCAAATATAATTGATTTGTTTCTGCTACTTCGTGCAAGTTGAAGCAACTTGGAAGTGAATTTGAGTTTAATCATATAAATAACCTTTACATCATTTGGCACCTAATTGTTTATTCCTAGTTATTACTCAACATATTATTGAGAGCATGCTTCTATAAGTATTAATACTGATATTTTATGCTTTTAAGGCTGAACTATGTTTTTTGACTAAGAATTAAAACACAAGCATAAAAACTTTTGCTTTGAAGTGTTCTTTTTGTCAAGCTTGATTATTATGCAAATTTTGGTGTCCAGATGCAACAAGAAGAGCTTAAGAAGGAGATGTTGAAAAGAATTCACTTATTCCTCTTTGAGACTTAAACAGCAGATTGCTGTCTGTAATCTCTAGCTTTCGACAGGTGGCCAACAAAAGTGTAAACACAGTAGCTAAATATACAATCACACAGTTAAGAAGGCAGGCAGCCTATCACTCGCCCACTCTCTCTCCCTTGTATCTTTGGCAGAATCTGCACAGCCACATTCAAAAAATAGTTAGTGACACAAATGTGGAAAATACTGTTTGCATGGTTATTTGAAGAAACATCTTTCAAAATAGCCTTCACTTTCTCAACCTGATGCAATTCTGCTCAATTTCTTACAAGGGCAGCCTTAAAATACATCGTTATGTTATAGGAAGCGTATGAATGGTGCCTTATTTTGGGGCAAGATGTCATCCCTTTTGCTCTACGAGGAAAGACAGGGATAGCGTTGAGCAAATTTTAAAGAAATTCAACAAGCGATAGTATATTACTTTTTGTAAGCAAGTGCTTTATGAGCAAGGCTGTACTCAGCACGGCAAAATTAAGGAATTCTCAGTACTGGAAGGTCGACTGCTAAGGAATTTAAAAAGATAAATCCTGTGGAATTAACAGGAGAAAAGACACACATTCAGCCTCTTGTTAGCGCAAAGAATCTGTATGAAATCAGTGTCATCCCTTGTCAACACTAAACAATTATCAAATCAGTTTTTTGTACCTAGAAGTCATTCATATTTGAACTTGAGAATCCATGTACTTTTAGAAAATGTATTGTTTTGTTAATAACTTTGATTCTTCTGACATCTTCACGACTTATAAAGTTAAGGAATTGCCAAGTAATTTTACTTGCTTATAACAAAATGCGTGTGTAAAGCCGCCTTGAGGGACATTGAAAACTTTGGAAGCACAAGGCAACTGCTCGGATCGGAGTATGATGCAACTGCTAGGTATAATATAACTTCATATCTACCAATCACCCCGGCAATTTTGCACCAAGAACAGTTACTCATACTTCATACACGTTGACTGCCGGGGAGTGACAAATACTCAACGCTACTTCATTTTCGAACTATCCCTCTAGTTTAATTCCTTCTAGTGCTTCGCTTTTCATCCATTCTCTTTTGCTACAGACTATGCAAGACAGACCATTTATCATTTCGCTTTACTATGTCAAGATTTGTGTTGGATTTTCCCTCACTTTTTTAGTACTCTGCAGTTATGTATGGACATCTCTTTTATCACAAACAAACGGCAATTTATTTTCTAAGCCCTTCTCTCCTGCATGCCCTATCAGCAGGATGCACTGCTCGCTTAAATCTAATTGCAGAGTAGTGCAGTGATTATAACTACACTTTAATTGGTCTCTTGCATCTTTTTTGCTTTTCTCGTTCCATTTTCTCATATGCTTAGCAGATAGCGATCTGCTTTAGTAATAAGCAAATTTGCATTTTTGTACTGACTGATTTGTGTACAATTCCCCGAAATAAGAAAACAAGTGTTGCATCGCTTCAGTGAAATGAGATTTTTTGGACACAAAGAGCATTCTTCAAATTGTGTTAAACAGTCTATCGGCGGGAAATACCTTTTCAAAACTGTTACCTAGATGAAGAACGCTGCCCGCGATTATCTTAAAGTTTCTCAAATAGTTTTCGGGGAAGTCAATATTGTGGTTGATTAAATCCGTATCAAGATCCAGTACAGTATAGCACATAGAACATTTCAAGTACCGGATAGGAGATCTACAGAGAGCTCAAAAATCAACTAGAAACTTCATATTCTACCCGATGAAAAGGAAGCATACCAAAATTAAAGCATAGAAATTCAAACTAAACTCAAAACATTGTAATAACAGCCAGCTATCTTCTCTGCCTAAAAAGCAAATAGCGGTTTGCCTTTTTAAGTTTAATTCCCGTTGAGGTTCAGATGGAATGCACAGATAGAAGCCAAGAGCAGTCTCTGAAGAAATATCGGCAAAAACATACATTCAAACCCGGTCTTTCTCCAACTACAGAACTCCAATGTATGCTACGACAATTTTTAAGTTTTTACAAGCCTTAGTTTCAACACCCAGGATCAATAAAAGATAAAGCTTCTCTTGTTCTACACCCTGTTAAAATCACCAAAAATAACAAATTAATAAACTCTGAGTACATTTTATCGCAAATTACATATTCCCTTCCTCCTTCTAATTACAAAAAGGGTGAACTCCCAATTAATCACCTTTCAGGAAAACTGTGATTTTTCATGCTTAAAAATTTTCCTGCAAACAGCAATTAAATGTTCTACTTTGAATAAAGTCTTTCGTAACTGCTTCTGCATTACTTTAGCAACAATTGAAAGCAATTTTATACATACTGAAAGATCTCAGCTGTGCATCCCTAGTCAAAACTTTTTTCATTATTAACAACCCAATGCTTATTCTTATGTACAGGAAATTATCTGATTGTAACAATACAGTCCTTACGCGGAGGCTTCCTTTTCCTCCTCGACTTCTACCTCCGATTCGCTGCTTTCGTCCAAGTTTATCTCTCGAGGGGCATGCTCATTGTCTTCGTCAGCTGTGAGTGAATTGTGAGAGGACGTAGACCAACCAAATCTCGAAGAGGAAACGCCGTTCATTCTCCACACACCATGCATGGAGAACGGTCTGTCGTCGCCGATAAACTTCACCTCTCTGTAGCTGTCTCGCATGTCCGATCTGTAGTGGTAATGCGGACGAATGCTCTCCGCGTACTTCAGGCAGCAAGTACACCCAATAAAAGGCACGGCCCGGGTGCAATGTGCCGTGGGGTATTGAAAGGGTAAGTCCTCGGGAAGCACGGACGACCGAGATCTCGGCAGCACGAAGTGAGCGGGGTAGCGTGGTAGCGTTGAACCCGTAGCCAGCGATTTGATGTGGGAAGCCAGCCCAGACGTAGTTGCCAGAGACGAACGAAGGGAGCTCAACTCCTTTAGGGCTTTTGTTAGTTTGTTCTGGCGCGGTTTATAGTGGTAGTCTGGATGATCTTTCTTGTGCTTCTCCATCAGCATTTTCGACTGCTTGATATAGGGATCCTTCTCTCTTGTAGGCAACCTCTTCCACTCCTCACCAAGGATCTTACTTATGCGCGAGTTATGAAGGCTCGGATCGACGCTCGATATCTTCCTTCTCTTCTCCTTCGACCACAACATGAAGGCGTTCATTGGCCGCTTGACCTGCAACTCTTGCTCTTGTTGTCGCTCCCCCTCGACTTCTGCTTTCTCTGGGTTGCTCATTTTGCAGCAGCAAATCCTAGTAAGAAAAGACTCCGTCAAAACTTGATTCGTGTATTGTTGAGGAATTGTGAGCCGCAGAAACGAACAACTCCTTAGGCCATAGATTAGATTTCTACTTTGATGCAAAGGCGACCGAAATCTAATCAATCACATCGTAAGTGAACTTCAAGCGGCGAATTCTTAAATGTAATGACTCCTGTATCGGCCTGTGTGCTTTTGTAGAAAAAATGAAAGTGGTTACCAGGTGCTCCCAGCAAGGGTTCGTGAATAATACAAGAACGATATGAAAGAGAACTTAGCACAGACATCAAGATTAAGCACAAAACTTCTCCTGCGTTCTCACACTTTCGATATGCACTTTTCACGATGAAGAACAAAAAGTCGGGCTTTTGAAAGCCATCTAGAGCTGGCAATTGTAAAAGACATTCTTCTCCAAGAGCAATGAGTGTGTGAATCTGTAATTGCGAGGATTTTAGTTTCAGAATGTTGTGTCAGAAAATGACTTTCGCAAGATATGGTGAGTGTTTTGCCTAAAAGGTGAAACAGCTTTGTTGATTTGACCTAAACTTTGACAGATGATTGCCTATGGCCATCTGCTTAAACAGCGTTGACGATTCAATTTTTGCGATGCTGGAGAGCACAACAACATCTAAATGTTGATATTTTCAAATGAATTGGAAATCGATTCAAGGTAACATCGGGTTGCTGTGTCAAATCTGAAAACTTTACTTAGCATATTTGAAAAAGCTTTGCAGGAAGGTCAAACGGGTTTTCACCAACTACACCTTTAGACCAAGTATAAAAAAATTGTGATAAACTCCATTTTTTTACTAAACCTGTGAAATGTATTTTTCACCCACTCCCTTCATTTCTTATCAATTCTTTATGGAAAGGTTCCGTGCCTATTTTCCCAAATGTTTTCCCTGTATACCCACATATTTCTTGTTGGTATCCCCTTGAATGCTCATTGCATCGATGTTGGTTAAAACCATTTAAAAGCAGTCTTTCATAAGCAGCTTTCTATCGGAGAACACATCTTGAGGTTTCAAGAAATGTTGTCATTCAGAGGGCCTTCTTTTCTAGACAACAATTATTTCAACTATTAACTGATGCTCAAAACAGTAGCCTCCTTATATTATTTTAGTTATTTCTAGCGAGTTGAACATCGACCCCCTCCCCCCCCCCCCAACAAGTGACATTATTGCAAAGAGTCTTTCTGAAAGTTGTCACGCAGTTAAAATAAATAACTTATAGAAATGTAAGCTCTTTTGCTTTTTCCTCTGCAAAATTTGCGCAAAGCTTTTTTCTTGCATATGAACAATGTTAAATTAACTTTAAATGAATTATGGCATTTATTTGTAAATTAGAAAAAGCTGAAACAAAATTACAACCTAGCACTTCTATGCGTGTTTGCAGCATGTAAACTATGACTTTTTACAATCTACTTCATCTATCTCATAAGAAAATATATTTTCCAGCATTTTATCAAATATCTTCATCTAACGAGTCGTTTTGCATTTAACTAGAGGAAGGGTACATGCATTTCCCTGATTAGCCTTACCCACTAATGCGCTGTCAATTTTATGCTGCCTTTTGCTTTTCTAACATGCTCAGAGAAGCTGCCTAGAATCCCTTGAATGTCGTACAATCTATCAGGTTATGTTCTTGGGAGTCGAACGACAACTGTTCAGAAGTTTGATGTGAGAAGAAAATGGAGTTGAGAAAGTTAATTCCTTTTTCGTGAGTGTTTAATGAGTCGGTGAGATGAAGTTATGATAATTTGGCTGAGCATTCGTTTAGATAAAGTTCCTATCTGTGCCTGTAGGTGGTTTTAGCGATCGCTGTGTCGTATGGTCATTTCTAGTATTTCGGTTGTTTGTATTTCATTTTTTCACTGGCTTCAGAATCTTCGTCGTATTCTTCTGGTATTGAAAACCACTTGACATTCTGTCGGCAAGTGTTTTTCTATTGATTCCGTAAAATCATTCTCTCCATCAAATCAACTTTCACTTCTCTGCTGCTTTAACGAGGTTATCGTGGAAGATAAGGAAAATGAATAATTTTATTTTTGAAACAAGTGAACTCGTTAACCGAAAGAGTTAGGGCTGGCTTTGTTGCTTTCTTCCAATAGTAGTTTTTGCTCTTCAGAAAGCTTTCGCTGCATTTTTATCACAGTGCAAAATTTCTACTAAACCCTGACTCCAAAGTTGAACTTATGTTCAGTGTCTCATCATTTCTACAATTTCTGACTACGTTTTTGGCTGAAACGCGCCTACGGTGGATGGAAACTTTTAGACAATATCATCTGTCTTTTATGTTTTGAGGGTCTTTCCCACCTGTCTCAGGCGACGATACCCCCGGCTGAAAAGTGTCAACACGCTAAGATAAACAATAAAAATGGCAGAGAACGCAGGAATGGCCAGCGTACACAATACGTAAAGAAAGGAAATGATGGGCTCATGTCAAAATCTTAAGCATTTAGAAGTGAAAGAGATAGCTGAAAATTAAGCCAGACATTTGCCAATGTCATGCTGTGGACGAAAGTACGTTTTTATTAAAGTTTCAAGTACTCCAACGCTAAACTTCGCTACCCTTTGACTAATCTCCAGTTCGTGGCCAAATGATAATACTGGCGGGAGGGTATAGGGAAGCCACCACAAGACTGTCTTTTAAGTCTTGAAAAAGAAGAGCTATCAAAAATGAGCTTGGAAGAACAAAACATCCCATACGCAATGGAAAAATCATGGCTTCAAACTCCCAGTAGATCATGTTCTATACATTCGAAACCTTTCAATGAAACAGTTCGATAGGGTCTAATGTTATTTTAGCATAGTTATTGAAGTTTGGATATCACTCACATCACTTTTCCTAATGAAAACACGGCAAAAACAGGTGGATTTAGTTGACTTACTTTCACGATTTCTGATGCTTTGAAAAGAACTTTGAAAAAATCGAATACTTTTAGAACACAGCATTCAGAATTCAAAGAGCTTGAATTGGTTAATCTGCAAATTTGAAATTGATTTGGGCCAGCTTCAGGCAATTAAGAAAGCAACTTGAACCGAATGAGGATGTTTATGTATCCTATGAATGTCAGTTTTGCCGCTTTTAAAATCAACCTATCGAACACTTGTGCTTGAGATCTTGTATTCTCTTTTCTCACTTTTCGAAAACCGTACCTTCCTATCCAGTTAGATGTCTATGAAAATTCTATTGCTTTTTGAAAGATCTTATCAAACGATAATCAAGTAAAGGCAGACCAAGTTCGCTCCCGCTTGCTTATGAATTCGATTCTTTTTACAACAATTTGCAAACTATTAGGCCATCTAATATTCCTATAAAAACCCCCTACGTTTAATTTCACCATAAATTAAAGCTAATAGTCTCTATTGGTTTCACAGGTGCTTGGAAAGAAAACGGCAGGAATATCAGAAACATATTTTGTTAATGGCTAACACGTGCTCGCAACAACCCTAGGAATTTTCGAAAATGTGTAGAACGAATTTGCGACTCACCTTCTTCGTATCAGCTTTGCTTCAACTGCCGGGGATTTTCATTCGAGAGCAATTATTGAATCGAAGAAATAGGCAGATGTTTTTATGTCATTTCAAAAATGTATGAACATCTCACACCATAGCATGCTTTTATATAATTAGTCGCGTGTTACCTATGCAAAGACTTTACAAGAATGGGAGCACAAATTCATCTTAATTATTCACACCGGACAATGGAAAGTCCATAGATCATTATTGTAATAACAATTGTCTGTGCGGTCGCTCGTTAACCCTGACGCTGATATGTGTGAAGGATTGCTATACAAATGATGGCGCGCGATCCGCAGATTCAAGAAAACATTCTCAACAGTTCGCGGCTCCCGATAACCAAAGAGCACTCGTGAAATGTCGAGCAGAAATTTGTGTTTGTAAATTTGCAAGCAGCATTTATCCTGATGGCTTGCTATTGTGCTTCCTTGCTGTTGTTGCTGCTGTGCATTGCTGTTATGTTCCCACTTGTTGTTGTTGCTGCTGTGCATTGCTGTTATGTTCCCCCTTGCAATTGTTGCTGCTGCATACAGCTACGATATGACTGATTACTGTTTTGTTACCTGAGTAACATACAATCAAGTCGACTTCTTAAAGTAGGTAGTTCTTTAGCGGGAATTTCAATTTTTCTTTCAGTAAATGCAGAGAAAGCCTATTTACTAATTTCTGAACAAAAACCATTTGGTGTGCAGCATTTTGTGTTTCTTTAAGATAAAGTCTGAGATATTTGGAGAAGTGAATGCAAATCTTGTGGCCGAAGATGCTTTGCAGCTGTCTTTAAAAAGGAGACATAGGCAGTGAATCGACTGATACGCGACTGGCTTAAATGTTTCTAATCAAAAATACGACAAATTTGTGTAATCTTAAGAGTTTAAAAAAGTCCACGACAATGTTAGAAGCTTCAAAAATATGCAGAGATAGATCTGTTGCGAGATGACAATTAGAGACTTCCTTTTAATACGTAATGACTTGTTTGCTTAGGTTTAAAAACATTATACTCAATGCGATATCTGGTATGGAGTATTAAAGAATCTTGGATGCTAACGAAACAAAACATTCATCTGAGATCCTTTGCTAAAACACCAAAACTTACTGTTTGAAGTGGATTCAATTTCCACTTTAACACGACTAGGCACCCGGATGGGGCAAATGAGGGCAAGATGGCAAACTGGAAACCATTGAGGTTAATTTCACTGAATCAAGTGATTCTCGCAAACGACTAGCGGGATTCTGCCATATTCTTCGTCTTCTTAGAGAGCCGATCAGTTTATTTAACCGTAAACAGGGGAGTGTAGAATAAAGCGATTGGCTCGATCAAACTTGAGTCTGATGCAAGACAGCAACTGACTCAATCTTATTTCCGTATTTTCTTAAGCCTAGGCGATTTCAAGCTACAGTCAATTTAGAGGCCGACGTTCTACGATCGAAAGTAAGTTGTTTTTCAATTCGGTAACGAATTCGTTCTATCTTTAATCACTGCACTGTCACTGCTTGATTTTGAAGCTTCAACACATTATCGTCCAGCTTAAAATCGATGGCTGAATCGTATAGCGGCGTTGATCACAAAGCTAGCACATTTTGCAAACAAAGCATGTTGTCTTTCTATACTTCAGAACATCTAGCATAAATCTGCATCTAGTCACAGTACAAAGATGCCTTTCAAGCTAATTCTTTGCTTTGCTTAGAAAACAGCTGTCATCTATGGTGAGAATTATCCAGAATTTAAGACCATAAAACGAATTTTCATCGCCTGCCTACGTGCTGACCCAGATCCAGCTTTCAATAGAGATTGATTTTGCTCTGCTGGTCACAGAACTTTAAAAAATTGCCGTAAACAAATTGACAGTTCCCTACTTTGAAGACCAGTCAAAGCTTTAAGGCCGATATTTGTGCAGGTTGACTGCCTGTTAGTTTGTGTATTTTGTATTAATTTCTACCTAGCTTCCGAACGTAGTTTTTATGAACACTGAGAAGCTTAAGCTTATCGAGCAGTGTCCTGGTCCTTCCCCTCGATGTGACCACACCTCGTGATTCCTTATGCCTGGAAATACAGAGGCAACTCTCCTCACTCTGGGTGAAAGTTTAGTCATGCCAGGGACTCCAACCAAGGACCCCTGTGTCAGCGCCTCTAACCACCGAGCAATCCTCCGGTCTCTGCATCCTAGCTCTGCATCCTTTGATAAGACATCAGAGGCCATTCCAGATTGGTGTTTGTCACTGGTTGCTGCTTTTATGTTTCATCCTACTAGTTTTGGAGCTCACAAAATAGAGGCAGGTAAGGTACTGAATGCCAAGCACGAATCTGCAGACTCTTGCACGTATCTAACTGTGTTTTCTCTGCCTTCGGCAAGGATCTATAGTGCAAAACTGTAACTAGTCAAATCAAAACAAGAACAGATAAGCAAATTGCTTTTTAATGTAGAATGTAGCGACTCTTCATGTTGTCTTTGACGGCGTCAGCTTTGTACAGGGTTTCTCTTAGATATCTATGTATACCTAACATTTCGAAACACCTTTTCTTGGTATTCGGCTTTTAGAAAGGTTTTGACTCAATCGACCACTTTTTTTCCACGCTCAACGTTTTCAGAACAATGTCAAGCATGTTAGCTTATCATGCTTTTGAGATCATGAGCCTTCAACACTCTCTGAAATTAAAATTAGATCATCTGCATATTGAAATAACTTTTGAATCGCCTAAAGAAGCACCTGAATAGATCTAAATGGCAAATGGATCTTAATAATCAAAATCGTAAAAAGCATAGGGCCAAGTAACTGTGCTTGTCATACCCCTCTTCAGCAGCCGAAACGACTCTCACTACCTTTAACCAAAAATTGGCCTGTCAACAAAGCGAAGACATTAACAAAGCCGAAAAGGGCCCTAAATTTTAGAAAGAAAATTCCAATTTTTTGCAGCAACATCCTATAGTTTATCAATGAAAATGGTGTGTTAAAGCCAAACAGATTTTTATGATGACTTTATGCACTTCAACTCAGTTTATATCTATGTCAATCAAAGACGGTGTCCTAACAAAATAATATAAAAAGTGTTGAAATAAAGTTTTCATTGTCCCTAGTTTATAAGTTACTCTTTAATTTCCTCCTTTTTTTCTTAACCTTATGAGAGCCTACAATTTTCTTAGGTTGTCTTCTTGCACTTGTTTACACTCAGCCATGCACGTGACTTTCATGCGTTAACTGCTTTACCCCCAGGAACCCCTGAAACAGTGGTGAGAACTGCCTCTCCTGCCCCTGTTAAACTAGTTCAATTCTTTCGTTTTGCTATTATTTTGCCCCATTATTGTGTTTTTGCCAACTTGTCCTGAAAATGCCCCTTTATACACCCTTCACTACTAAAGGAGCATTTTTGTTTGATAGGAATGGCGATGATGTTTCAATATCAGCCAATCCTCAGGATCCATTAGCAAAACAAATTGAAAATTGTCTTTGGTGGTAGCCGGAATTGTTCCAAATGCCTCTCATTACATGTCTGGTTCTGCTGCGAGCCAGAAAAACCAGGTAAATATCATTGCTTCACATCCTTTGCGTGGTATGAAAACGCTTTCATATTTAGAAACAGTAGCCAACCTAAGGATACCCAATTAGCACTAAGCACACCTTATTAGAATTCCAATGGAGGTAGTTTTGGCATGGTTTGATTTGTGATGTGACAAGCTTGTTCTAATCTTGCACAATTCTCAATCACCCACTATCACTTTCATCTGATATTGGCTCATGGAAAAAATTATTGCAGGACATATTTAGGACGTCCTGCCAACTAGAGCACACTTTTACACCACGTTTAAATTTTTTTGGATCGTCATCATTGAAAGTCACTCCTAATGATCTAACAAGAAGCGGAAATGGTGCTTATATTTTGCAATTAAATGTATGAGTGGGTTGTATATAATGACACTTTTATTAATCTTCATAGAAAACGAGTTGCATTGCACAAAGTGGTCTTTTGCACGAGCAAAATTACGAGCTCTTGATTTCTTTAGTGCACTCTGTTAATCATTTTCTGAAGCTTTCGAAGCAAATTGCTAATAACGTAATAAAGCATGAAATAGCAATTCATGCAATTAAGCTAATTCTAAAGTTCTGAAGACCCTTGGTGCGTCATAGCCTGTAGGTATCGCTCAGGCTACCTCAACTGCAGCCAAACAAAACACCACATTTTTGAAGGGAATATAGGCTTTGACGTTTGACAAACACCCTCACTGAAGTTCTAATGGTACCTATTAAGAAGAGATATTTCAAATTGTACTATGGCTAAAGTATTACTCAGGGTCTAAGTATACTGGGGTGCGTGCCAAAGGGCTTTTTAGGCGTTGATGTTACTGCTTGCTTATAAGTCGAACGGATCATAAAATTCAGATGATGGAAAAGCATTGATCCACTGAGTTCAGCGGCACATACAGCCCCTATAAGGTGAGGGGAGCCGGAAAACTCTTGCGACCACGCCCTTTAGGATCTTAGAAAAGAGGAGCAACGCCCCTTTAAGCGTACTTTGCGCAAGGCAAAATTCTGCTGCAGGTATAATAATTTGAAATTTTTACTGGATCTGCCCCTAACCCCTCCCTACGAGGTACTGTTTTATTTCGTATGAGGGAACATTTAGAGGACGATCTTTTTCAAAATTAGGGGATCAAGACAACACCACCACTCCCCTCCCTTATTACCTCCCTTGGGTATGCCACCGACCAACGTGTTCTGCTGTTTGCTGAAAAAGCTGGCTCTCGATTTTTGTTTTAAAAAGTTGACTCTCAAAAATAAACAGAACTTTGGATATCACTTGGGTACGATTTTGCCGCAGTATTGGCATCCAATGGGGTAAATGCCTTTTCGGAACGCTTCTGCGGCCACTCAAGAAGTAAATATTCAAAATTGCGTGACACACTGGAACTATAATTTTTGCATTCTACCATTAGATGAAGGGATGTTCTGAATTCATTCTCGAAGTAAACATTCTGGGCTTAGAAAGGAGATGCCGAAAGAACAAAGAAGCTATAGGCCCATGCAGAGCAACAAAAAGGCACAACAAAACTAAATTGCGTGTCGAAGTATTTCGGTTTTTAGCGCGAAATCGAATATATAGATGCGCGAATAAGCTGGTGATTGCTTCGTTCTGCATTGAAAACTTTCTCATCTCTGTCTAGCGTGTTTACAGTTACCAGCACTCACCTGCCATGTCTAATCATTAGCGGACATTTTGTGTGAATAGTTAGCTCATTAGGCCCATAACACCACCCTGTTTCGATTGCCAATGGCGCTAATTAAAAATTGTATATCTTCGTATACATTATAATGAAATCTAATCACGTGCAATTGAAATCAGAAGTTACTGTTAATGTGTAAATCGTTAACGAAATCATACAGCAAACGATTATGTTACCTATTACAAAGGCCGAACTTAGTGGGGATGCCAGAAACAAAAGCATTGAAATCATATTTCGTTGGGAGCCAAAGAACTTTACATAAACACCACACACCCATTTGTAGAGTAATATTTTTTGAAAGCTCATTACCTAATGGTTTTTCTATTGATTTGCACATTAACGGTTTGCACAAAACTTAACGGGAAGTTTGTTCTGTATTCTCATCTTTCAACAATCTTCTCGTCTAGCAACCTACTTGAGACGCGAACTCTCTCTTCCGATGCAGCAGTTTTCTCTCTCAGCTGACTGTGGTAAGAAGATTTACTGTAAGAAAATGACATGTTTTTGGAACAAAATGAAATGCCCTGTTCAAAGCATATACAAAAATCGATAAGAAAAGGTCTTACTAATGCAATACTTCATAACCTAATTAACTTGGCTCTAGGCAGAACCATTGGGGTGGCTTGCCGCATGCCTTTTCACTTAATCACACGCTTTTCCGAATGGAACAAGTTGTAATCGAGATCAAGTTTTTGGCTCAGAAATTGCCACGCATGAGAGTAGGCCTAAGCACTACAAGGAAACACTACAGCACTACAAGGCCATTTAGCTCCAATTGGGTACCAGTCAAATTTGAAAAGTTAAGAATCAAAATGAAGAAGTCCGCACTAGACACAATCTAAGTCTGTGACAAGGTAAAAGAAATTTCCTTTAATTTCTTGGTGTTTAATTAGCTAGTTGTTGTGTTTGCTTTTACGATCAAAGAAATCTGAAACTCACTTTGATGATTAAAAACAACTTTGTGCTCATGTAACAGATGCGATAAGTTGACACGCACTGTGATTGTAATTGGCATAAACACACCCACAAGCAAATGTATGCTCTCAGCCTTCTAGCTCGTAGTTCCATCTGGCCCAATATTGGCCTTTTTTTAAAACAAATGGGTACTCCAGATCCAGCAGAAGATTGAAATCATTAAACATGCAAAGATTTTCGCGGATGTTACTACCCTTTCTTTCTCAACCTTGAATTTTTACTAGGAGAGCTGGAGAAAGGATTCTCGTCCTAAGCCTGCGAAGTCATGGTCTTGATAGAGTGGTTATTATACGAAGTTAAGATAGGTTAGCGAAGAGATACGGCGTTCCTGAGCAAGTTGCTTGCCGAGGATACTGTCCTTTTAAAAAAAATCCAGGCTTTGTAGCAGAAATGAAAGATAGAAAGGATAATGGTGTCCGAATTTACGATTTCGCCTGAAACAATTTCATGAAAGTGATTTGAAGACCCTTTACCCCAACCGCTATAAGATCGTAAGATTACAGCAATAGTCTCTTTACAACAGCATCTCGCAAGAGATGCTAAAGCAAGATTAAGGAAATATAAAGTTTTCTCCTAACAACAACGAGTGGAAAAAGATTATATAATTTGGCATTGATAAGTAATGAGAGGGACATTTCCCCATTTTTGAGCTGCCAGTGCTAGCAGATCTTTTGCAACAAAGCCAAAGAAAGGGATAATACAGCTTATAATTGTCATGTTAAATAGTTATGATGATCTGAATTTTCCACTCATTCCTGAGATATTTCATTAAAAGTGTATACTGTGTTCCAATCTCAGTTTTATTGTAGATATCCTTCTAGCCTAAAATTGGTGCAAACTTAACCTTCTATCCTAAATTAGCCTTCCTACAAAATCAGCTAAAGAAGGGGCGAATACTCATTACTTTTCACGAGCTGCGTACATCCTTGGCCAATGGTGACTTCTGATGAATGGTAGACCTTGTTTCGATGATCTGGCAGTTTTTTGGAGCAGCGAAAATCCAGCCGATTGTGTTTGATGAGCTCCGAGTTTCAATGAAACTTGTCATTTGCTTCTACCTATAAATCGTCACAGTTCTCGTGGCAAAATTGGGACGATCACAGAAAAGCATCTGTACTAGACGATCATCTAGAAAATTATCTTGTGAAGATCCGCCTTTTCGCATTAGTTCATAAGTTCTGGCTTCGATTTGGGCCAGGTGGCTTAACATTAATACTAAACTCAAAGAGGATTATTTTTACATTTGCATTTAAACGCGCAACGAAGCAATAAAAAGTTTTAACAAATATATGCCCCTAATTTCATTTATTTAATTGTTCACCGCAAAAGTCAAGGCAGAAATGTCACATTTTAGAACTTTGAAGCATAAATTAAAAGGCACAGCCTTGAAACACTAAAGTCAGATGATCATTGGTAGAGATACTACAGCTTTTGTCCTTTCTTGAGACCGCTAATCAGAATCACTGGAATAGAAACAGTCTCCTTGAATTTTGAAACAATATCCTTCCAATATAAGAGGCTTCTAGGCAAAAAAGCTTGCTTCTATGAAAGAAAACTATAGATTCTTCCAGATAGATCATCCTCACTAACTGTTCCACCCGGCTTACGATAAAACCATTGATTGGAGCTACTTTATCTCAGGGATTAATCCGTCGCCCTCCAAAAACTCAGAGCAGATTTTCCAAAAGACGATGGACATTTGAATCACCGGACGGTGACAGGCGTTTATCTCTTTATAAATATAGATGCCCACCTTCTTCTTACGGTAATCATCAGCCACGCCGTGTTCAAACAGAGAATGATGAAGAGAAAAGTATAAAGCAGGTCCATTTTGATGGTGCTCGAGTCGTCAGTTTAGCCCAAATTTAACACCAATTAGAGTCATCTTATCTAAAGCACATTCCCTATTTCACTTAATTATACTATCACACTACACCCTTTTTGATAAGATTAAAGTCTACAACAATATTGAGGCTCAAAACTGCTAAAAGTCAAGAATACGTTGAAACAATGCCAGGCTCAACCTTTATCAAGATTAAAATTTCTCCTTAATCTGAGTTTTCTCCCAAAGCAAAACAACCGTCATTATGATCGTATTAGAATCGGTTTTGTATCATTATAAATGGCATTTAAATATCGAATTTGTTGCTTTATTTGCTCTTGTTGAAACTGATGATGAAGCAACTCAACAAATATATTTACATTTTTCTTTCATCTTTCTTCTGAAGACAAATTTACAACTTTTGTTGGGCAAAAATAATTTAAGAATTATCTTAGGCTCAGGATCGAATTTTTTTAGAAAATTGAGTCTCGGCAAATTATTATATATTCCTATAAAATAAGCTACAGCAGCTGGCCGCTCTATTACTTTACCTGCATTGATCTTGCATGTAACATTTAATGATGAAGATTTTAAATAGCAGCTGATCATGTTTAGTTACTGTGTGTAGTTCTGAGGATTCGAAGTGTTGTGAGCAACGATCGTGGTATGCTTGGCACGATAAATATATCATGCAGAAATAAGCTTGACTCTATGTAGGCCGTGGGTTCTCCGTCCACAAATGGTGACAACTGAAATCATAGCTACTGGCACCTGAAGAGTTCTTGATGGTTGTTGCTCATACCCTGCGGGTGGGGTGGGGGTATACTCCAAGTAAGGCCCGACGGGGGAGTTCAGTCGGTTTGAGGGTGCTACCCAATGGCTATCAAATGTCCCAATTTAGAAAAATATCAATACCACTTTCGGTATTTCAAATAGTTGCTTTTTCGTAGGGGGTATTTCTAATTGACTTCTTTGTTGGGGTTGCGACTTACTTTGAAAAATTATCTTTCTCGAATGAATGACAGGCAATGCGAAGATTGTTTATCAAAGAAGCACAAAGTGAACACACAAATTTTTACAATATATTTAACACAACCCCAGTTGAATGAAAACCATACAACGGTGACACAAGAAGGGTAAGGTGGGGCTTTGTTTGGGTCTTTGATTGATGTACTTTAATTGTATTACCATGAACGTAACTTTGCTCAAGGGTTTCTTAACCAATATCACTAAAGAACGTTGGCAATGCATTTTGTCTACCAACAAAACTTCATAACAAGCTTAACTCTCTCTCTCTCTTCTCTCTCTCTCCTTTCTCTCTCTCCTCTCTCTCTCTAACATTTGTTGGTAGTCAGCAGTCGATTTTGAGCCTAAGATTATTCTTAAATTATTTCTTGCCCAGGTGTAAAATTCGCCTCAGGATCAAAGAACAATATTAAATCTATTTTGGTGCGTTGCTTCATCATTAATTTCAAGAAGAAAAAACAGAACAACAAATTGAACATTTAAATGCAAGACCTTATGACACGAATATGGTGCTAATACAAGGGCATTATTTCAATTCTTAAATTGTCATTCTGTTTTAGCAATTTTCAACCTGAATGTAAATTTGTCTAAGTTGACAGTCGATAATAACATCTTTAGCCACATGCTTTACTTTCACAGATCGCCCCATTCCAATTCTTTATCATTCTTGCAAATTTTTTTTAGGTTTTCCTCATATTTAAAAGCTGTATGCAAACCAATCCAGATTTGTGTTCAAAGGGATCTAATACTGTTTGATCAAAAGTCGTCTGCTTTGGTCAATGATGAATCACATATTTTGACTTCCCTTCAAATAGACTGCAAAAGTATACTGACATTATTTTGCTTTCCCTGGAATAATGTTTGGCACCAAAAAGCTGCAAGGTGGTGGGGTAGATTTTGGCTGAAGTTTTCCAAATAGAGTCAAAGGGCAAGGGCGCAAATGCATTATGGTTTTTAGATTGTCAAAAAAATTTGTCCCTCTTTGAGGTTTTCTAAAAAATAGCGCAATTTCACTTCTAGTTTTTCCTTTTTTGAAGCAATTTAAAAAGTGAAAATAAAAATCAATTCGTTAAACAATCGACGGAAAAAATCTAAAATGTGTATCGTTTTGTTAATTTTGGCCTGCTTTTAACAATGTTGCATTATTTTAAGATCAAATTTTTTTTGTGCAAAAAGTTAGGCTCTCATCGAAAAATCGCGGTCCGTTGAAAATGAAATGGATTTGCGTCCCTGGAAGAGGGGCTCCGGCCCCAAGTCCCAAGAATTCGTCGCTAATTGTTTGAACACTTGCTTGTAGCTTTTCGCTTCAAGAGTAATATCCCCAATTACCTGGGCAAAACTGAGTCACTGGTAAAATTCCCAGGGCAAAACTGAGTCACTCTGACTGTTTAATGAAATGTATGTTTTTCGGGCTGGACATAGCTAGACTTTTTGCTCCAATTTGCTTCTTTTGCAAATCCTTTTTCGGCTAGATTAGATATCAGGTGAAATCTCTGATTTCCGCAAAATCACTCAATCAAAGCACTCATGTGTTTATAGTGTCACCTAACCTGAAATAAATATGCGGGAGAATTTGCCTTGTTAGTTTGATGAACAAGTTAAAATATTTATTCAAACTTTTTCGATGTGTTTAATCATACCGTTTAGGGGGGGGCTATGCCCCCCCCCCCCCGTAGATACGCCCCTGGTCACACGATAGATAACAGATTGGCACCTTCATACGCTGCAGAGGAGGACTTCATCTCAAATCCTGGAAAACATGGGGTACATACCCACTTTCCCCCTTTTCAATCCCTAACTCGATAGAGCAAACGTGGAAATGACACCAACAAATCAGGGGTTATTCTAAGAAACATTATTATAACTCCAGAAATTCAATCACTGGTTTTTTCTTCGTTACATTTTTAACTCTACTGTTGAGAAAAACTAAAAGCAACGGTAGTATAAGAGCCACTGGCCTGAGTCTTTTTTAACCTCAGTGTAAGTATTGGCATTGGAGATTGTAAATTTTTAGGGGATACGGAGGATAGTGTAGTTTTTATAATAAGAAAGCAAATACTAAAAAAGCAGTAGAACTCGATCTGAATAACAGAACACAGAAAAGTGCAAATCTAAAATAAAATTAGTACCTCCGAGGCGAGGAGGGGGGATGTTAGTTTTCATTTTGGACAGTATTAAAATGTTTATAAAACAAACGACTGTGTGAAATATTCTGAAATATATCTTAGCTAATCTAAAGGGGGTGAAATGTATTTTAAGTAATCTTTGCTCCAAGGTGAACAGACTTTGCTTGAAATATTTGAATACTGTTTGATGTTTATTGGGCTACTTTTGAGAATCGGTTTTACACGTAAATCATTTTCTACTCGCCTCGCTTTATACAATTCAGAATATACGAGTAAGAGGAATTGTACCCCGCTTGCCAGAGTCTGTTTTTATTCCCCTTTGCAATTCCTTTCCCCTGTTCTTCAGCCTTCGACTTTCTGAGGATCTGACACCCCGGTTAGAAGATTTGAGAAAGAAAAAGACAGTTGTAGGGGTCAGTGACAAAAAGCTGCATATGACTGTTGTGTTTAATTAGCCAGCCATCGCTACAAAGAAAAAACCATTGCTTTTCCAAACGCATTTTCAAAACTGGGTGTTTTCCCAAATTCTTAATGGTGTGATCAGCAAACATTTTCTTCTCTTTGCCCATCCAATCTTTCAACCCTGGCTATGCCACTGCTTTTGATCTTCTTTACCTTAAAGTTAAAAATCGAATTCTATAAATGGGCGTTTCAATCATTTACCAGTGACCTTAAGGGTGTGGCACAGAGATCCAATTAGTGTCTAACACCCAGTCATTGCTTCTTAAATCCGTACTTGCTGACTATTTACTATTATTCTTCTGTTGTGTTAAGTTTTTGTTTTGATTTGAAATTCTTATAGTTTTACTAAATAATTCCTCAAATTTCACGAAAAATTGTTCCAGTGAGTCAAATTTAAAATCACCACAAAATTAAAATCATAATACCACAAATCAAATTTACAACACCACAAAACGGTAACAAAACCACGTTAGAATAACCCCTGCAACAAATCACCAGTTGTGTTTACACTAGGACGAAGGAAGTATCTAAAATGTGCAAGGTGTGATAACAAGATAACAAGGGGCACATGATCAATCGTATTTTTGATTTGGAGGGAGCACTTTTCGGCCTTATAGGCACAATTGGGTTTGGAATGGGAGAAATATCACATACTCGTGCTGCAGGTGACAATAGTTCAAATACTAACCTTAGACGCATTGAAAGTTATTTAACAATTACCAAATTAATTAGAGTGAATACAGCCCCCGTTGGTCTCTCTTTTAGGGGCGTCTGCTTTTGGTTACCTGGCTGTTTCCTGTTTGCTGCACTGGCTTCTTCACTGTTGTCGATGGTGATTGGCTTGATTTATCACGTGATTTCTCGCGCTCCTCCAACGTTCTTGCTGCTTTTAGGCCCAAGTGTTATCCAGTATCACGAAATAGGTTGTTTGTGCTTTATAAAACAGCCGTCTTGTTGATTTGGTGAGCTCGGGCAGTTTATGGATAATGGCACCGATTCAAAAGCAAGGTAATCTTTCCTTCACACTTATCCGATTGTCGTAACTGCCTTCTCTGATTTTTTTCGACTCAAGCCCCACCTCTCTTTCCAAACTCAAACATTAAACAGAAATTGGTTTTTTCCCTCATGCAACTGATAAGTCTAATAAACATTTATTGCTTACTTTTATTCGTGTGACTCTTAAATGCTCTTGTTGCGATAGGCAGTCGCATCAATACATAAAATCCTAGTTCTGCTGTTTGGATAATGGTCGCGATCTACTAGCTGTGTCCAAAGAAGCTTTAATGGTTGATGTTTTGCTGGAGCCGATCCGGATTAAGACTGTGCAGATATATTGCTGTGTTTGCAAAGATCCGGTCACGATAGCTTTTAGGTGTTTAGTCAATTCATGGTTATGAGAAATAAGCTGAACTTTGCCTTACTGAAAGCCGAACTTCGACGTGCAACTGTGTTTTTACGCAAGCTAAAATTATTCATCCTGCAAAATAGTGATCTTTAACAGTAGAAAAAAGGTTACGTTTCCAACTGCAAGCGTGCATAGCTGTACCATCAATTATGTCCAAGTACACAGAAATGCTGTTAATGTCTTGTGAAGTTTCATACTGAAATAGTTCAAACAAATCAGATGAAGAAAAGAACGCGACCTTTGGTTCTTTTTCCAGATTTCTTTGGAGCTAACAATTTTTGAAAAATGGCTTGAAAAATAATTTGAATGGGTTAAAAAAATCTCCGGGCATGTTTAAATTATTTATATTTAAAAAGATCATCATACTTCTTTCCTTTGTGAATATGATTAGGTGAAATTATTGTGTTTACTGGTTTATAAGAATACAAACATGAACTCCTCTATATGTGAAGACTAGAATTGTAAACACCATTTGTAGATCAAAAAATCAAATTTATGTGACCCATTTTGAAAATCCATACCTGGTCTTTGTTATCCAAGATATTTTTTCTTTCAAGAGGGATATCTAATTTGACCCACTTGTATATTCCACTGGGTGCCTGCAGCAAATACTTCTAATAGTAAGCTTTTATCTTTGTTGGCTGGAGTTGCATAGGCAAATTGAGGACAGAGGTTATGCAACACCATTTAATGACCACAAACATGACACACATGTTTTCCCTGCCATTTCTAGATTTTGTCTTGCAAGCAGCTATCACATCCTCTATGTAATTTCTAGTAATTATTATTTTTTGCTTCTTTATAGATATATATTTATCATATTATTGTTTACAGATGCAGACAGAGCTCTGAGGTTATTGGAAATATATCACAACAAGCTCAGTTCACCTGAAGATGTTGCACTTCAAAATGCTATTGAAAGAGTAATCAAGCTTTTCAGGAGTAAGCTGTTCTTTGCACTTATTGGTAAGTACAAAGCTTTCAACATTGATTTAGGTGGAGATAAAGATTAATTTTGCATTTTATTGTCAATTTGGCATTGTGTGTTTGTCTGTTTAATGTTTTATTTTATCAGCTAGTTCAACTGATAAGTGGAAGTTAAACAGTGATGGAGAATTTGTTTGGCTTAGGGATCACATTGTCTTTAAACTTTTGACACAGGCATTATCAGGGCCAGATACATATTCAACATAATCATAAAAAGGCATTGCAATGTTGTTACTAGCATGGACTCTGCAAAATTGAGTAAAATGTATTACTACGCCTATTATGCCAGCTGGTATAATGCGAGGCATGATAAGAAAAGGCTAAATTTATGCCAATCAGGATATGATATTTGATTTGAGCAATTCTGTTCCAATCTTTAGGGGGCTGGATGGAAAAGGGTATGTGGCCTGCATTCCTAGTTTGCCAGCCTCTGAAATAGAGTTTGTAGCTGAAAGTAATATAAGGGAGCATTGAAATCCACAAAGATATTAAACCATGATTTTTTGTTGGCAGATATCCAAGAGTACTATGAAGAGATATTGCAAGGTGTTGTTCGGTCTCCTGAGCAGGTTGCTCAAGAAGCAGTTGTGATTGCAAGGAAGTGGGAAAGGCAACCAGCTCCTGCATCTCAATTTTCTGTAAGCAAACACCACTGATTTTTAGCCCTTAATTATTGTTTCCATTAGTTTTCTAGATATGTTAGTGGCTTTGAAATGAGAATTATAAGCCAAGTAGCTTGGAATGAAGAACTGGGGGTAGTGTGCTGTTTTACGTATGTGGTTTGGAAAAGTAAATTTGTTTTCAGAGACTGAAAATGTTGAAGGTTAAGAACGCTCACACTGGTTTGCCAGGGCAAGTTAAGGACAAAAGGATGTAAAAATGGATTTACTTTTACCCTAAATAAAATATTTGAGTTAGATTGACTTATAAAATTGGTTGAAAAGAAAGAATAAGAAGGTTTTTTTACATTAAAGTGAAATGTCTACTTTATTCCAAATAAGTTATTTTAGCTTTCATAGTTGTTGAACTGTTACCCTAGATTTTTAACAAAAGTAGAAGATAAATTTGCTATGAGAATTCAAGCAGAATATATGTTGTCTCAATTTGACTTTACCTGCAAACACATTTGATCTCATTTTCTAAGGAGAGGATTGTCTCTTATACTATTCTTGTTGTAAATTCAGAATTTTACTTTGCCTCATAGCAATAGTTTGAGACAAAATCGTGGGTAACAGTTCACAGCTTGGTTGTGTAAAGTTATTTTTAAAGTTTTAAGCCTAAAAGTTTCATTTAAAGTTTAAAACTTTCAATGATCTTGTCTCAAGCTAATGATGATAAGCATGAAAATTCTGTCTGGTTCATCAGGTGAGTGTTTCCAAAGTAGGATACAGGGTTGGGTAGTTTAGGATTCTGTTTTTAGAAAGATGTAATTCCATGTAATGCTGTTGGTCCAAGGTCATTGGTCATTATTTATTTCCAAGGAGATAGTTAACTTGAGTTAAAAAGTTTCATTTAGTAGCAGGGCTGGAAAAAGTTTTCAGATCTAGCTTTGCAATGGAGGCACTTACAACATTTTGATTGAGTCGTACTTTTACCTGAAGTTTTCATGTTTGATTCTTTTAAAGATTTGTAATATGTGGTTTCTTTGAAGTAAATCAATTAAGTGTAAGGATGGGGTTGTAACTTGCCCTTTTTTATTTCATCGTAAGGCTTTTTTGCAGTATACTAACTGAACTCTACAGACATTTATCTTTACATACAACCCTGTAATACCTGGAGGCATTTGGCAACAATTTTCCACGGTCTGAGGCATTAAAAAATTTCCAGCCCTGCTTGGTTGGTTGCTGAACTAATTTAAGGAACAAACATCTTACTAGTTGTAGCAGCTACAAATTAAGAAAGCAAAATCCATCAACAAAATTGTTGAGATGACTGAAGTCATTTTATTTAGGAATGCATTTTTTCCACATGCACGTACTTCTCAACTATTAACCATAAATCGCTAGTTTTTTCTGGGCATCCAGTTCTCATTTTTTATAACAATCGCAGATACATGCTTCCGGATACTTCTTGTACTCTTCCGGATGTCAGATGCATATACCTGTACGTCTATTGCATGCTTCCGGACCTCAGTTGGAAGTATCCGGTCCGGTTCTCCATGGATCAAATTCCGCGTCTTGTTAACATCAACAACGGCCTACGGTTCACTAACTCCTCAAACATTAACCAATGCCGCGAGGCAAAGAGGGGGGCCTAAAGTAATTGACCATTTTTTATTAATCCTCGGAACGGATCAATTTCAATGTTTTTATACATCAATTTGCTAAACAGAATATTGCCTGTCCCTTTTGGCAGCAACCAGCTTTTTGTTGATCTGTTTATTTCTGTTATTCAAAATACTTGTCACATCTTTCTGTTGAGCCAATTGATAAGTTTTCTTTCTGACGATTTTCACTCTGTAAATATTACCGTGCTTTATAGCGAGTGCACACGCCCCTATCAAATGTTCAAGCAGCTCCTTGTTTCGGCCCCCTCTTCGTCTTAATCTGCATTTCATTACAAATGCACCGCGCCATCACATTAGGCACCTAGTTACTGCGTGTTTTCAGTGCTTAAATTCAGCTTTTTTTAATCCTATAAGGTATTATTTAGGCGATAAGCTTCGCGACTGTGCCAGAGTTAATATTTCAACAGTTATAATTCCTCGAGTCACGAAGCATTCGTTTGAAACAGACCCGAGGACATCTGCGCATCCTTTCTATACAATTGGCCAATGCAACACGTCAATATTGCTGGGAGTGGGCCATATTCGTGTTCCTAGGAGCTGAATTCTCAAAGACCTTCCCAGCCAACTAAACTGATTGGTTTGAATGAATTTGGACAGGTAATTTGAGTTTCATTAGGGTTTTTAGAATCATTTTTAATCATTTTAGGCGAATTTAGACATCAGACCAATTTTTTTCGCTTTCCTTCAGTGGCATCCAGTAATACTAGCGCAGGGGAAAGCGAAGCGATTAGAAGCCAGGGGGTTATTTCCCTGCTCCATGTTGATAAAAAAGGATGACGTCATAAATATTTACCTCCCAGGTCGCAAGAGTACTTTCTTATCAAGTTGAGCAAATGCATTTTGGTAAGGCTTGTTTGAAAAATTGAAGTTGCGAGCTAGTATCAGGCCTTATTTATTACAATTACACACGAGGTTTTTGCGGATACCCGTATCAAACGTCATTGTGGCTCCTTGCAAAAACAGGCACAGCGTTTTAGTCTCACACTCTACTAGCTGAAATACGAGAAAAGCTAGAGCAAGATTTGTACCGGCCTCAAATATCACGATACACCCATTATGTCATGTGAATTAGCATAATTATCGTCGTTTCGTCTTGTTCTCGTCAATGGGTGTGCCCCAGGATGTTGTGGCCCGGCTTGCCTCTGCGCAGGAGCATCATAGCTGCCCGAGTGAGAAGCATGCCCAATATTTAATCGGATAGGTTACGAATCTCAAAATGGCTTCCAAGGGCGGGAGACCACGTCGAAGGCAGTCAATGAAACTATTTTCCTGCATCGCACCGTGGCGGAGAAGAAAGAAGGAAAGAAAGGTTAAAATTCGAATCTTACTTTCTCTTCTACAAGTTGTGTACTTTAGTATTTTCGATAAATCTTCCGTGTTTTTATCTAGACCACCGGAGCGTGTACTAGGCCAAAGAGTATACGTGATGTTGTGTTCGGCGCTTCATATGCACAAGAGACACTGAAAAAGTGATGTGAAAGTACTTTAGAATTTCCTTTTATGACAAGAACCTGTTTTGATACGTTTTGAGGACGCAGTTTTTGCCCGATTGCTCATTTGGTACAGAGGAGGTTTGCGTTTGTGGAAATATGCCAACTGCCCTGAGAAAGCTTCGTTTGGGTCCGCTCATTTCCCCTGTGTTTGTGGCAATAGTGTGATAAATATACGCCAATTGGCAGACAAGTATCTGCAGTATATTGCTTTATTCAAGATCTGATTTTGTTCTTAAAACCTATGAAAGGATTAAATTATTTTTGTTGTTACTCGAAGTCTTCTCCGATAAGTGGAATTGCGGCTTTTTGGGTGTGAAATTATAAACCGCAACCAGGCACTCGAATGTTCATACACTTTTTCTGATTATCTCATTTTTATGTGATTAGTCTTGCGAATGCGATTTCGTGTATGCGATTTTGCTTAAATTCGCTCATGATCTTTTCTCAGGGCAGTGTCAACAGGCTAATTGTACACGCAGATAAGACGACAATTTGTCTGCACAATATTGGTTGATAGCATTGCCTGGATAAATAATGTATCGTTTGCCTACCGGCATAAGATTGTTTTCTTGTAATCCTTAAAAATAAATGGGTGCCTTTCAGTTAGCAAGTTTATTCTAAGATCACATTTTAATCCAATTCTTAGATCCAAAAGATCAAAGTAAATTTAGTAGGAAATGCTTAGATCCAAAAGATCAAAAGATGGTAAATTTTTTACCTTCTCGAGTAACTTCTCGAGAACTTTGCCCAGAAAACTTAATAAAAAGAAATAGATGTGTCTTTGAATGAACTATTCAAGTGTACAGTTTTTAGCAAGCTGGTTTCACCTGAATAATTTTGTTCAGACACTAAACTGTGGCTTTTGTCAATATACCTGCTTGTTTGCAATTATCTTTCATGCAGATGGCAATGTTTTTGTAAGTCATTTCTATCAAAAAAAACTTAGAGGATAGAACCAACAATTTTACTAAGTATTTTTCTAGTAGTAAAAGGATTTTCAAAAAGGTTAAGTAGTAAAATGTGGCAGATACTTGATTGTCAGTGAATTCAAAGATGAAATGCACACAAAAGGCTGCAATTGAAATTTTATAAATTACTTGCTAGGGGTATGTAGGTGCTTCTTAATTCTTAATTTTTAATTTTTCTCAAGTTTCTGTTACTATTTTATTTACATATTTAATTGTTGCTCTTATTATAGAAACAGTGAAATTTATCATGCCCTAAAGCATTTTTTCATTTTTTTAATTATTTGCTTTTTCCATGTTCTATATTGATTGGAAATGATAAACAGTAACAAGATTTTGTTACAATGGGTGGTATTAAATGAAGCTTTTGATGGCTTTGCCATTTTGGGTATGTTAAACTTTGTTGTGATTTGAAAATATGGTTGCAATCTAGTAATAAAAGACTAGGTTAAATTCAGTGCTTTTGTGGAGTGCTGAAATGTGTTCTTAGTAGTAATGCATATTTTCAAGGATTTTTCTTGACTAAAAATGTTTTTCCTATAAAATTCTTCATTTGTGTGAAATATGCTGTTGTTTTGAAAAATTGAGATTGCATTATCTTTTTTTAAAGGGACTTAAGGCTGTCCTATTTACGAAAATGTTCAAGGCTGTCATAATAGCTGTTTTGTTAAAATTCAGATTGATTTATTTGAAAAGTCAATATATATAAAATTTCTGTGCAAATTTTTTTGTGGTACAGAACTTCACAGTAGAATAAATTGGCAGAACCTAGATTTTCACATTTTTAAAGTACTAACAAGAAACATATCAAATTACCAAATTAGATTGGAGTTTGCTTAATATTGTAAAACATACATAGCTGTATTATTAGCTGTAATATTATCATTGCTGTTTTGGTACAAAATGCATTATGGAAATTTAAGACTATAGTGGTAACATGTTTCATTGCTGCTGTACCATGAACTTTTTGTAGGCCAATGTGTTTTTAGGCCGATTTCTTTGTCAGTTTGGTAGCTTCATTTTTTTGCACAGTTTGTGATTAATGTGAATTGGCTTAATTGTCGCCATTCTTCTTCATTGCGAACTCTTACAACCTTTCACAGCTCTGCAAAATAATTTGGATGTGCATTTCCATAACACGGCTTTCCATATGCTTTGCCTTTCCACATATTGCTATCTTGTTGAAGAATATTTGAAGTTGCTCTTTTCTTTTTGATGCTTAGAATGTTATCAAAAAATCAACATGTATATATTTTTATAGACAATATGTAGATTTTTACATAAGATATTGCGAGTTAGAAATCTTCAACATTTGCTCTCACATTCACTATCCCATCTTCAACTCTGGTTTGTTGACTGTAATTACCTTCATAGTTTTTAATTTTATGAAATATCTGTGAATGGTTAGCTCAAAGTCATAATGTGTTTACCAGGAATTAGATCTGTACCGAAGTGATCCAAGTTAATTGAAGTGTCTATTCAAGGACACAGTTTGACATGTTCTGCATAAGGGAGTTGCATAACCTGAGTAATGAAGCTAATTTCTTGCAATGAAAGATAATAAAGGTTAATTATAATTTGTGCCCACATACTACTGACCACAAAATAATGCTTTTTCCCATAACTATGCTTTTCCATACAGGGACAAAGTAAACCATAATGCAAAATTTGATACTTGACCAGGAATTTCAATCACTACAAAGTTATTTTACTAGCTACCACAATGCCCTTTGATGGCCAACCACTGATAGTTTACTGGCCCTTAGGCCATTTTAGGTTACACAAACAATATTGACCTTGTAATTCTTCAATTGTGGGTTTAATCCTAAATCTTTTTTCGAATAAGTTCTTAATGAATCTTGAAGATGCTTAGAAAATATATCAGCAGGAGCACTTCTATATCACATATTTGATATTTTCTCACAGGATGAAGTGTCAGATGAGCCCTTGCCCCCACCCCCAGAAGATATCAAGCCTCCAGAGGATGAACCTTTGCCAGAAGCCAACGCTGTAGTCACTAGTGAAGGTGCAAGGGTATGTATAAAATGTTTTCCTTGTAAACCATCCACTTTATATGCCTACCAGTTTTAAATACAGCAAGTTGTGGCTTTCAAAGAAGCTTGAAGTTGGTGAACAGAGACTCTTGTTTTTAGCCTTGTGAGAAAAACCTTAGCTGACCAGATTTTTAGGCGTGCATACTTAAAACACCAACCCTTTCCAAATCCTGAGAATCAGGAACAGTGTAAACATCAATTTGATGTTTTTTGTGAAGTTACATACTGCCTTTAGGCAACAACAATTCATCATTATATACATTCTATATTATTCAAAGCGTTTCGAACCGAAGTTGCTGTTAATTTGTTTATCTCCATATTTGACCTCTTGATCAGTGACATACTTGTTAGCCAGAGCTGTCCTCTTCACTCAAAGCAATGAATTAAACTAATTAGCATATCCGACGCGGGTCTCCTTTGGATAGTTGTTTTCTTTTCTGTTCTGCTCTGTGTTTCCCTCCAGATTATGTCTGGACAGGTGTCTTCTGGAATAAACTCGTTTTGATCACCTGATTAATCATTAGCCTTTTAATTTTGTTACCGGCAAATTCCACTTAAAATCATGGAATTTCCTCAAGTTTACAGTGAAACAGTGGAGAGCTTTCTCACGAAACCATTATCTCATTGTTTATCGAATGAATCATTAGCAAACGATTCTTGTCGAATCAAAGTTGAAATATGTTTCGCCAGTCTGCTGAATTGATGGTTTCAGACTGACTCGCATATGTCGAGCTATTGGTTCCCCCTTTACCCTGTATTTTCACCCATATCGTGACGATCCTGTTGCGTTTCTTTGCTTAAATTTGTTTGCAAACGATTCTTGTCGAATCAAAGTTGAAATATGTTTCGCCAGTCTGCTGAATTGAAGGTTGCAGGTTGTTTCGCATATGTCAAGCTATTGGTTCCCCCTTTACCCAGTTATTTCGCCTTTATCGTGAAGAATTTCTTGCGTTTGTTTGCTTGAAAATGGCTGGAGCAACCTCTGCATATCGGCCAACATTTCGGAGGATATCGAATCATTTTATTTCTGAAGTAATGGCGCCAGTTTGTCCGTGTCGCAGGTGAAAGATGTTTTAGAATGAAACGCGATAATTTACATTGGCCCCTTTTTGATCCCGCGTTCCGAGTCGTTACTTAATTTTAGGCCTGGCTAACCTTCTGTTTTCATTTCGGATGTTGAACTGTGTCCCGAAGAGATGCGACAAGAAACAACAAAAACTAGAGAACGGAGGTTCCTTGCTAGAAATGCGTTATGATAACTGGGTTCTGTGTTTTGCTCAATTTTCTTCTGCAAACTGGTTTTTATAATGAGTGAATTTTATTAACTTTTTCCATCCAGACCGATGAGCTATACGAAGAAGAGGAAATAAGATTGAGGCGGGTAAGTAGTTCCGGCGACTCTGGTTTTAGTTTGCTCCGTTCAATGTTATTTTTTCTTGCTTGCTGCGACCCTGATCAAATTCAAAGCAACTTCCGCCATAAGCACATTTCCTCTTGTCACATCCCCTTAATAATCATCAAACACGCACCCTTCTAACAGCAATATTGTCTTCAATTGGTGGTTTTTTGGTCAGATTTGTGTGAATTTTGTTTGCATACTTCGTGAACTTTTGTTACATTCACAAATGGGATCCCTAAATTGTAAAAATGAATTGCCGTTTGTTCGTTATCCATTTTATCATTTGCCAAGCCCGTGGAAATGTTACGCATAAATACCGCAATTGACCACATCGTCTGGGGGTATAATGCATCATCTTTGCTCTCTTCATATCTGCTCAGACCTTATTTTATCAGAAGTCAAGAATGATATCGAGTCATTAACCACTTGCAGGCTAATTTTAACTGCGCTCCATTAAGCCGATGCTATAGGGCCAGCGATGCCTCGCCCTGACAAAGGGCCATTGTTGCGCTCTGATTTTTGGTAGCCTCGTTTGCGGTCTCCAAACAGTTCCAGTCATATTTCCCCGAAGCTGATTAGCTCCAGAAGCGCATTAGTCTGACTGTAATCTGGGTCAATCAAGCATTATCGCTTGTTGCTCTGTTGCTGTTCCTTGCTACTTCTTTGTTTGGCAAACTGTTAAAGTTATTCAGATGAATCACAGCATGTCACTGGAGGACCTCTTTGTATCAGACGTGGAGACCTAGCCCCGAATCAGGCTGCCATGCCAAAACTTGCTTAAGTTGAACTCAAACCAGTCACACGTGCAGCAATGCTTATTAACTGTTGGACAAGCTAAAATACTTACGCACTAGTGAGTGCGCTTTTTTACTGAATAATATTTCAGCAGTTTCACGAGTAAGGTTCTGCCAGCACGCTCTGAAAGCACGCTCTGAAAGCACGCTCTGAAAGCACGCTCTGAAAGCACGCTCTGAAAGCATGTACCTGGTTGTTTTCAAAAGCTGTAGGTGGAGGGACTAATTTTCCTTGCAGCCCATGTAAGATCGATGTCCCAGCTATAGATTGTTTTTTGAATTCCTGATTATGCACTATACCCAGAACACAGCGTGATAGCGTTCTGTCGCCAAATACAAGGACTACTCCGGTAGTTTGGTAATAGCAAGACAGATGTATTTATGGTTTGACTATAGATGCTCGTGGATGTTACCTTTGCCTATGTGTGACTTCACGAGTGCCAACTGTGCTGGCAGTGTAACTTGCTTTGGTCCTTTTCCAAATAGCGTGAACCAGTATCAATTGGTTCTCATTCCTTTTCTGTTAGGGTGGAACTGGTCTTGGCTTCAGCATTGCCGGGGGAACGGACAACCCTCATATTGATGACGACACAGGAATCTACATTACCAAGATCATACCGGGGGGTGCCGCACACCAAGATGGCCGCCTACGGTATGTGAACATGTCCTCTATCAAATGCATTGAGGCCGTTTTGTCTCCTCAGTTGATTATGTTTTATTCAACGCTCAATTTTGCACGGTGTGTCCGTCCATTAACTTTCAGCTCGTGATTCTGATGCAACCTTTTGCGCCGCCATCTGTAATCGCTTTGTATGCTTCCCATCTAGAATTGGCGACAGCATCCTTCAAGTCAATGATGTGACGACGGTCGATGTGGAGCACTCTGTTGCTGTGGAGGCGCTCAAACTAGCTGGAGATGAAGTTTTCCTGGTAAGTGACCCTCTTCCTTTGTCCTTTGTCCTTTGCCTTCACTGCAAGTAGAGAACTGCTGCGTGATTTATTTTTGAGCCTCACCCAAACTCCACCCTTGAAGGGGACCAGAAGATTCATTGGGTAATGCTACGGTGATTGGTGGAAGTATTGGCACGTGACATTGCCTTGCTTGTCTCATATCAACACCATTTGGCAATATCTTGGTGCATTTTCTTTTGGCCTCAGGCCTATGTCTTGCCATACAATGCTTTGATTTGTTGGCTGAATTCATTCCCTCACAAGTTCACTAAAGACCTCCACCTTCTTTTAAGTTAGTCCCGCATTTCATTTCTGCTGAATGCTTTCTCTTAGAAAGTGAAGAGGCAGAAGATGCAGCTTTCATCGGTGCAGCAAGTGGAGATCACGCTGCACAAGGGCGCTACCGGCCTAGGCTTTACGATTGCTGGCGGCAGAGACAACCAACACATCCCCGAGGACAATGGTGTGTATGTGACGCGGATCATTCCAGGTGGCGCTGCGCAGCAGGATGGAAGGCTTCAAGTTGGGGATAAAATTTTGCAGGTAATTTTTTTAGGCCAGTCGTTGCATTCATTTTGATCCAGCCTCCTCTTCTCATCTTACCACGGCCTTCCAGTATTCCACCTTGTTTCAAGTAGTCATCACATTTTGATTCACTTAAGTGTTTGCTCTCCTTCGAAGAACAGAAGCTAACTGGGTTTAGTTTCAAGCGAATTTACAAACATTTGCAAATTATGTTTTGAATCACTGCATGTGAAGGCCATATCTTTAGGTCATTGCCTGCTTTTTGGAACATGAATCAAACACTGTTTGCGTTTGTTTCAGGTGGATGGCAACGACCTCAGTGACATAACTCACGAGGATGCTGTGACTGTATTAAAATCAACTGGCCAAACAGTAAACTTGGTCGTTTCCAGGGGGGTTCTTTTGGACGACACGTTGGCCAGCACCCCGTCGCCGTCATTTGGCGCCAAAATAAGTGAGTAGCGTGCTCGCGTCATCTTAGATGGTGATGTCATCTATTCGAAGCCACGCTGTTTCTTCGTTTGCAAATAAAGACAAGCAATCGTGAATTCTGCAGCATTCTCTCCAAATTCTCATTTGCGGCGAGACATGCATTGGTTATTGGACTAAATACACGAGTGTCTATGTTTCAGCCTCACAAAATCCTTGGAAAGTACTAGAAAATATTTACTTTGTGAACTGAAAGATTATGAACGCGTCGAGTCAGTTGTGGGCTTGGGTATTCCAATAAGAATTCCAATATTCCATGGAAATATCAATGTGAAATACCGATTGCTTTCACGTTTTGATCAAGAACCTCCCTGAAAAGTGTTTTAATACCAGATGAGACAATCTAATTGAAATTTATACTTTAATAGTGCTCCGCGCATATAACTGTGAGAATGACATGAGAGCTGATCGTCTACCCAGTCCAGTTCTAGTACAGCTCTAATGGGGGTGTATGAACTATTCAATGCGTTTAAATGCTGAAATGTTGTTTGAATCTGGTATATAGCTATGCAAGCAAAAAAACAGACGAAATTAAAAATGAGCCCACAGAATTCCTTGGAGACTTCCACACAATGGAATGTAACTAAACCCTTTCTGTCTCCTGTGAATTGGAAATCCAAATGCTTGGCTCTTATGATGAGCTCTCCGCCTTGTGATAGGACGTGTTCAGATGTTTGCCCAAGGCACTTTCTGTCTATTTGGCGGAATTCCAATGATTTCACTATTGTCTTGTCTGTCAATACGAGCTTGATCTTTTATTGGGTAAAAGGGTGAACCAAAGTATTTTAGAATTTCATATATAGCGTCCTTATGTGTTGTTGCTCAAGTTAATAATTAAAATTTAAATTGTTTAAACTAGTAGAAGCATGCAGTCCATCTTTGTTTCCAGACAATCCTGCTCCAAATCAAATGACAGTTAAATCCTTGTTGAAATGCCACTTGGATATCCAGTTTCCTTTGGTTTCAATTTTGAAACCCACAATTTCTTACTGTATGACTCAGTATTAAACCAGCAACCGCTTTTCTTTGAAGGCGAAGAAAACGAGATTAGCAGCGCGCCAGTTGTCATATCCCAAGAGGAAGTAAGCAGCCAGGATATTGTTCTACTGAATCCCCCATTGTTGGACCAAAGCAAAGAGGACATTGAGGCTGAACAAGTCAGTAGGTCTGTATCAATTTCTAAGCGACGTAGTGGAACACTTTGCCAAAGGTGTCATTTTTGTTTCAGAATGCCTTGCGGTCGAATGGAGCCCAGGCTTAAAGTAATAATGCTTTCATTGTTCCCTTCTGTTTTGAAACGTTTTTAGTGCATATGCGAAACCAACTTTCCTCGAGTATAACAACTTTTACAAGTCCAAGATTTGATCTGTAAAGTGCAGGTGCAGTTTCAGTGATTTATTGTTTGCATCCTGGTAATTACATGCATCTGTATTAGATTGCCAAACAGCGAGCGGACAGTGTTGGCTCCAGGCATTGCACCCCATTTTTGCCTGTAGCCCGTTTTAAGCTGAGACTTGAAGTGAACGCCCTTGTGTTTCTCTAGGGAGCAGCGCACCGTGGTGTTGATACGAGGCCCATCTGGCCTCGGCTTCAATATTGTCGGGGGTGAGGATGGCGAGGGCATTTTCATCTCCTTCATCCTTGCCGGAGCCCCGGCAGATCTTAGTGGCAATTTGAGAAGAGGGGATCAGATCGTTTCGGTACGTGATGCTCTGCTTTATAGAGAGACTTTGCTATGGCAAGAAAAAGCGGAACTATTCTATGCTTACTTAAAGTACTTTTTTCGTCAGACACTCCTCAGAGTATGCAAACGTCGAAATATAATCAAAAGCTGACAGAATAAATAGCCAGTTGTGGATCGAAAACACTAGAGGGTGATTGGTTATAATTGACCAATCAGCGTTACTTAACACCTAACTTTAGAAGAGCCCAAAATAAAAGACGAACTCTTGCTGTCTACAAATAATGGGTCTTTTCGCTAGAAACAGAAAGATCTTTCTAACCTTTATCTTTGCATTAGGCATGCCATTAAACCATGTTTCCATCGAGTCCTTGTCCTCTCCATTTTGGCGCTCAGCCGTGGCCTCACTTTGAACTTCGTTATTCGACAGGTTAACAACACAGACCTACGCGCAGCGACCCACGAGCAGGCTGCGCAGGCGCTGAAAAGCGCGGGAAGAGAAGTGACGCTTGTCGTCCAATACCGCCCTGAAGGTAATTGCCGAACAGATTTGCAAATGGCTGTAAGCACGTTGTATTTGAAATAGAGCTGCTTGAATTTTAAGGCATTGGATAAAATTGATGCAGGCAGCCTTTGTAATGGAAAGGACACCTTCGAATTTCGTTAAAGTTTTGTAATAATCACGTGTTTTATTTGCAGAGTATAACAGGTTTGAGCAGAAGATTCACGACCTGCGAGAAAGGATGTTAAACACAACGGGCGGTGGCAGTTTAAAGACATCTGCAAAGAGGACCCTTTACGTCAGGTGATTTTTCAATATCAACAATCATATTTTACAATTGCAAAAACATAAATTTGCCAAGGGTAGCGCATTTATAGAAGTTAACGCATCAGAAATCACAGGGTAACGATGCTCTTTGTGTCACCACTAGAAATCACAGGGTAACAATGCTCTTTGTGTCACCACTAGAAGATACAGGGTAACAATGCTCATTATATGACCACTAGAAGACACAGGGTAACAATGCTAATTGTTTCACCACCAGAAGATACAGTGAACAATCCTTATTGTGTCATCAGTAGAAGACACAGGATAACCGCCAGTCAATCAATGTCTTCGCTTTCATTCCAGGGCCTTGTTTGATTACGACAAGACTAAGGACAGCGCCTTGCCAAGCCAGGGCCTAAGTTTCGGCTACGGCGACATACTTCATGTTACGAATGCAAGCGACGAGGAATGGTGGCAGGCCGTCAAGCTAAATAGCGAGGGAGGCGAAGAGGAGCGGGGTGTTATCCCAAGCAAAAAGAGGTGAGTTGTACCCTAAACAATAATGTGTTGCGTGGTTTAAAAGGTTACACGAAGCAGAAGTCTCTTTTAAGTTTTTTGGAGAAATGCTCATCTCGTGGTGGACAGGGGCTTAGCGAATGTTGGTTTTGGCTTCACAAACTGTAGCCTCTGTTTCATGGCAGCCTCTGTTTCATGGCAGCCTCTGTTTCATGGCAGCCTCGATTGTACGCGTTGTTTATTGATGCTTTGTTTGCCTTTGCCTGCCGTGAAATCATTTCACTTAATTGCAGAGTTGAGAGAAGAGAAAGAGCTCGACAGAAGACAGTCAAGTTCAAAGCTGCGGCAGCCGGAAATGAAGACAAGGTAACTTGAAAATTGGGTCTGCCTATTTGTATGAATACGTATCAGTTTGGTCCTTTTTATTTGAACAAGTTACTATTATCTGTCGTCAGCCATAGGCCCTTCAATTAGCTGTAGAAAATTATCTGTGCTTGCAGATACGTTTTATTATGACATTGTTATATGGCCAAGAAGAAAGCTAGATATCTTGTAGCCACAAATACTTCCATCAAGCCTAATTTTGTGATGCAGCTGGTCCACTTCTTCCGTAATCTTTTTGTTTATTTCCTAGACTTCGCCTTCTTTGCTTGCGTGTTGTGTGTGCGTGTGTGGCATGCTTACCGTTTTCTGTTATAGGGGACATCCTTTTCGGCCAAACACGGTAAGCGTAGTTTCAACTTCGCCAAACATTTTCCTTTCAAGAACAAGAAAGAGATGGACGGGGAGGGAGCTGATGCTGACGCCACTTCGAATGCGAGCGATAGCGAGGCTGGCGGTCGCGCCGAAGACACTATTCTCACGTACGAATCGGTCGCACAGCAGGAGCTGAAGTATACCAGGCCAGTCATTATTCTCGGGCCCTTGAAGGACAGATTGAACGACGAGCTGATACAAGAGTTCCCTGACAAGTTTGGAAGCTGTGTCCCGCGTGAGTGCTGTTCTCCTCTCTCTCTCCTATCTCCCTCTCTCTCTCCTCTCTCTCTTCATCTATCTCTATCTATCTCTCTCTCTCTCTCCATCTATCTCTCTCTCTCCATCTATCTCTCTCTCTCCATCTATCTCTCTCTCTCCATCTATCTATCTCTCTCCATCTATCTATCTCTCTCCATCTATCTCTCTCTCTCCATCTATCTCTCTCTCTCAATCGATCTCTCTCCATCTATCTCTCTCTCTATCTGAAATAGTGGTGCCTTTTTCTCCTCTTTCCTGAAATTCGTTCTTTCAACTTGGAAAGTTGTTTGATTTAATTGAAGCTGCTGACGTTTCTGTCGGCTATTTGCAAGCTTCAGGGAAGTTTTTGCCGGGATACTTTTAGGCCAAGACTAGACTTCGCTTTCTAATCGGTTCAAAAAGGTTAATTCCACTGTTTACCAACATGTTTTTGCTGATTTTACAGACACAACGAGACCAAGGCGGGAGTACGAGACGGATGGAAGAGACTACCATTTTGTCGAATCTCGAGAGCAAATGGAAAAAGATATTCAGAACCATCTCTTTATTGAAGCTGGTCAGTATAACGAAAATCTCTATGGCACAAGTGTGAATTCAGTGCGAGAAGTCGCGGAAAAGGTGCGAAGTCTACTAATTACAAGCTCTGCTCTGGTTTTTTGTCCTTTGAAGATATTTGTCATTTTTGTCCTAATTGTCCTAAGCTGGTTGCGGTGGAGTTGTGATATAGAAACCCAACATTATTCTTTTAACTTGATGCTAAACCTGCCAGGAAACTTAAGTTGAATTTGGTTTTATTTTGCAGCTTTTAGTATTTCTCGTTATATGCAATTTATTTAACTTCTTGTGGGAGAAATAAAATATATCAGAATTGAAAATAGCGTGACATGACATAAATAAGTGACAATGACATCAATTCACTTTTCTTATTTTTCTAGTTTTTCTTTGGTCTTCCTAATTTTTACCCTTGCATAGTCAATTTTTTCTCTGGATGGCTAATCATTTGAAATTATTGATGCATATCCTCGTCTAAAGAAATATGTCTATATAATATATTTAATCCTTTAATAAACTCTACAAATATTCTTGTAAGTAGAAAATAACTTGCGCTATGCAAATGCGGTTATATAGCTCTCTTGTCCTGTACCTTTGCCAATTGTAAACAGGCTGGCATTCTTCTTTAGGACAAACACTGCATACTTGATGTGAGTGGTTATGCAATTAAGCGACTGCAGGTTGCCCAGCTCTATCCAGTAGCGATTTTCATTAAGCCGTTGAATCCGGAGTGGATGATGGAAATCAATAAACGGCTAACCACCGATCAGGCTCAGAAACAGTACGAAAGAGCCTTGAAATTAGAACACGAGTTTGGGGAATTTTTCACTGGTGAGTGCTTCTACTGTTTATTTGGCTCCTCGTCTCTTTGTTACCTGAGGATGGGTTTTTAGAAATTTTTCACTGCTGAGTGCTTCTCCTCATTTCTTTGTCCCCTGAGCATAGGCATATAGTAGAGGTCCATGTTTATCAAAGCTTGGGTTGTCAATTGGTTCCTCAAAGTGTGTTTTGGGACAAACGAGCTGAGGGACGCTTACAGGGATGATTAGACAGGGGGCGGGGGGGGGGGGGGCGACTGCACTGATGTGGGAACGAAATTGTTTGGATCTTGATACGAGTTCTCGTACACGAATTGACTTAAAATGCGGCATTGCCTAGGAGTTTGTAGCGGATGACGAAGCTCCGTTTCGTTTTGCAGCAATCATCAGTGGAGAGACGTACGACGAGGTGTATTCATCCGTGAAAATGGTCATTCGTCAACAGTCCGGTCCGGCTGTCTGGATTCCCACCCGGGACAAGTTATGAGGACAGTGACATTACTATTAGAGGGGTGTGTACAGCATCCATGTGTTCTACGTGGGAAGATATTTGTATTAATACTGTTGTCTCTGTTTGGTCCATTATAGCAGTGTCCTCGCATTTCATTTTTGATTCGTGCAATGCAGGAAAAAGTCGTCCCTTTTTCACTTAGTGCTGTAGATATTCCAGTCTGAATTCTTTACGACAATTGCCGCCTGAAGATAGGTGTATTTTCTACCATTTGCTGCTGATAGATCATCAGGGGCACATCTTCCGTGACCGTGTATATAGACTGAATTGGAGTATCAATTGCTTAAAACCGGTTAAACGAGTTTTGTTGTCGTACACAGTTCAGACATAATCGTAATCAGAAGCTTAATCATTTTAAACACATTCTAATGATGCTTTGTACGCCTTAAGTTTGTAATTGATTCGTTTTAATTTGTCATATTTTTCACAATAACTTGTCATGCGGTCGAGATCCCTGACTTTCTCCTCAAAACCTGGATGTAGCTATCATAATCACCTCGCTATCATTTCGAGGCTCAGATCGAATTTAATTTTATTATTTATATCTTAAAATAGAATGCTAGTTGATATTTTAGTCAACCGTTTTATCTTGCTATCTTGAACAGGGAATCGTTAATTGATACTCCTATGCTACCTAATTTTGGCCTCTTGCGTAACGCATGCTCCAGCCCTATTCGAGGCTGCATTCTTGCGATTACCACGTGACTTTCACTTCCTTAAATCCCATGCGTCTGCCAATGCTCTTGTTTTGGCTGACGAAACTTCCGTTAGCCGTCTCTTACGTTAAATCTAGACAGATCGCGCATAAAGCTGAGGCTTGGTTCCGCCAGAATGCCTTGCCTGCATTCATTGTCACATTGCCGTGACGCGGTTTATGGTTAGTGACCTTTCCATCTCGTATTACGTCACTTAGGCCTATCTTTCCGCCCAGGCTTCTGCACCCGGCATCGCAGCGTCAGCAAATAAAAGGCTGCTACGTACATCACCGGCATCCAGTTTTTTAGTTTCTTAATTGGTTGTATCGAAGATAATTTAGAAGATTATAAATGTCACCTTTCATTGTAGAGCTATCTCATTATGGTGTTATTTTTTAATTTATGAACATTGGTTGTAAGCAAGGATTCTTTGTGACCTGTTGCACTCTTTGAATCAGCACTTGACATAAAGAGCAGGAGAAGGAATGCGAGGAAAGGATGGCGCTGTAGGTCTCTTGCGTCCACATGCTTTTCAATGCATCGTAATTCATTCTCAGCTGAACATCTTCGGCTACTTTCAACATACACCCAGACGTGTGAAAGAGAAATCCCTTTAGGAACATTGTAATATCCTACAAGTCGACATGGATACGAGGAAGGTAAGCGAAATATGTTAGAATTCAGCAAGCCTTGATGGGTCATTTGTAGTTTGGTTCCCCTTGCCACTCACTAGACGGGAGTGCATAAACATCAATGCACCCCTATTGCAATGGATCTCAGTTGTTCATGCCCGCCGTTTCCGGGTATCCCACAATGCAGCTGGGTCATTGCATCTATTTTCGTTCAATCCTCTCTTCGGGACTCTTTTCCCGCATTACGCGCTAATTTTTGTCCAAGACTCGTATATAACTTTTAATCTGCCACAAACTAACAAATATGCCTTACTTCTCGTCTTCTATCGTGAGATGACCTGGGTCCAGCGAACATAGCAACTCAATAAGTAGATTTTCTCAACCACAAGAACCCTCATTAACACCCGTTTCTATGACGAAAACATCGCAACTAAGCAAACATCTCTAATCACTAGCAGCACATGCTACAAATACATCGATTCCCAGCCGTAAAAAGTTTAAAATATCCACCCAAAGTCATTATGGTTAAGGCCAAACTACGAGGTGAAAGGATTTGTATTTTGAAACAAGTGGATCTTTTCTTTACCTCAACTTCAAGTTATGAAATTCGTTTCCAAATCGAGAACCATCGTATTCGGCAGCCTATTATTATCCTAAACTTTTGATTTCACATGAAATTGAGCGAACGAAAAATCCACCCAAAATTGCCCTTTTTGCAAGGTTATAGCCTTGGAGTTTTGCAACGGATAGGCCCACTTTTTATTTTCCGTATTAAATGTAAAAATTCGTTTCCAAATCGAAATCCATCGTATTCAGCAGCCTATTATAATCCTAAACTTTCGATTTCACATGAAATTAAGCAAACGAAAAATCCATCTAAAATTGCCATTTTTGCAAGGTTATAGCCTTGGTGTTTTGCATCGGATAGGCCCATTTTTTTTCCGTATTAAATGTGAAATTCGTTTCCAAATCGAAATCCATCGTATTCAGCAGCCTATTATAATCCTAAACTTTCGATTTCACATGAAATTGACCGAACGAAAAATCCATCCAAAATTGCCATTTTTGCAAGGTTATAGCCTTGGAGTATTGCAACAGATAGGCCCACTTTTTATTTTCCGTATTAAATGTAAAATTCGTTTCCAAATCGAAATCCATCGTATTCAGCAGCCTATTATAATCCTAAACTTTCGATTTCACATGAAATTAAGCGAACGAAAAATCCATCTAAAATTGCCATTTTTGCAAGGTTATAGCCTTGGTCTTTTGCAACAGATAGGCCCACTTTTTATTTTCCGTATTAAATGTAAAATTCGTTTCCAAATCGAAGTCCATCGTATTCAGCAGCCTATTATAATCCTAAACTTTCGATTTCACATGAAATTAAGCGAACGAAAAATCCATCTAAAATTGCCATTTTTGCAAGGTTATAGCCTTGGTCTTTTGCAACAGATAGGCCCACTTTTTATTTTCCGTATTAAATGTAAAATTCGTTTTCAAATCGAAGTCCATCGTATTCAGCAGCCTATTATAATCCTAAACTTTCGATTTCACATGAAATTGAGCGAACGAAAAATCTACCTAAAATAACTATTTTTGCAAGGTCATTTTTGATTTTGTTCTTTCAATTTCTCGCTGACACGAATCTTGAGCTTCCGCTTCAATCCCGAGAAAACAGGTAGAAAAAGACAGATTTCTTGAAATTAATCATGATTTGATGCCCCTTAATTGATACTATTTCCCTGAACCACTGTCACTTTTTGCGATTCCTTAAACTTGACTGTATTTTCTGGAAAAGAGAATAGTCTCATTTAAACAAGACAAAATCCACAATAGATAAAACGGAAAGTTAGGGTAATTGAACCTTCAAACAAAATATTGTGGCAAACTTTCCTCGTCCAGATTTGTTCCAAACGTATGATTAGTAAAGTCAACAGGTAGTTGTGTCTCTTTGCTAAAAGCATTCAGATTTGAGTGTCTTGAAATAAACCAAGGCATATGAACAGATTCAGAGAACAAGAGGTTAACTAGAATCGCGAGTGTTGATACCAATCGAAAACATCCATTGAAATCTTACTTTCTCAAATTGTTTCATTTTCTGTCGGTTTTCTTTCATTATCTCTTGCTTGGTTGGGTTCTTCTTGGGCATCCTATCATTTAAAACATTTAGCGAAACAATGAACGGCTGTTTGAAATCACTGTTTCAATCACTGTTTCAAACACTGTTTCAAACACTGTTTCAAACACTGTTTCAAACAATGTTTCAAACAATGTTTCAAACAATATTTCAAACAATATTTCAAACTAAGGAAAACTGTTTTCCTAATTAAACTACAATGTATAAGACCAATTGGTGGTGGCAATGTTGCGGGAAAGGAAGAAAAGTTGGCGATTGTAAAACAGCATCTTTAAGAAACGTGTAGTCTCAAGTAGAAACAAAGTGAGACATGGGAATAGCGCCTATTTGAGAAAAATTTTGAACTGCTGTAAGACGACGAATTCTATAGAGAGTAATGAGACAGAGATCATTGGCTCCTTCAGATAGAGAGCATACTAGGCCAATTCTTCTTTACAACCTGCTTGAGACTTTGCAACAATCGAGAAACTTCAAGAAAGAAACTGCTGCTCTTACGATTTTGGGGCTGACGGCTGGGTGCGACTTGGGCCCTGGACAGTTCTTTTACCATTGGTTCCTCGCCTGGCCTGGGCGTCTACAAAAGGAACGGTTAGTGATTACAAGCATTTACAGTGCAGACAACGAAACATAGACATGGATCAGAAACACTTATTGGCTTACAGAGTCGAAGAGTGGCCTAGGTATTCATACGATTTCCATACACACAAGCATTTCCCATGGACAAAGAATAAAAAAGGCCACTTTAGGTCAACCAAAACCATAATCCTCCGAATCCTTTGAATCTTACTTTTCTGATTTATAGTATTTGCGTCAATAAAGATAAGAGAAGGACGATTAGAAAGTTTTCCACTGTTTTATGGTGTCCCTTGTCAATGATTTACCGAATTAAACATCTTATTGCTATCCATCTAAATCTACGTAGCAAAAACCACAACAAAGCAAGAGAGTTTTTCTTTTTAATTGCCACCTTCCGTCTGCTCCAATATTTCCCAGTAGTTGTCAGGCACATGTAGGATTATATAGATGTTTTGATTTCTGCACAATTAAGTGTCCATTTAACCTCCTGCAATCAGAGAGACAACAACACTGCTTCTTCGATACACACCTTTACTCCCGGGGGGTGCCTTAGCAGCCTTCTGTGGCTTTCCTTCCACCTTACCGTCCGCTCTGAACTTAGCAATCCGTTTTTCGCGGTTCGCAGCATTATCCTTCAGACTATGTAGCCTCTCTTTCGATCTCTTCATGAACGCATCTCGTTTAAGCTTGACTGTCTCTGGCAAATCAGCATCAGATTCCTTCGCAGAGGATACAGGTGCTTCTTTTGCAAGTAGATCAGTCCAAGTGCTAATGACGTCATCATGTGAATTCTCACCAAAATGGTCCGAGTTGGTAGAATCGGCAGATTCGTTTAAATGAAGCTACAAAACAGCGGGAAAATTGACCACAAATATAGCTGTTCAGCTAACAAGCAACTAATACTTTGTGATGCCAACAACAACAAATCTGAATATCATCTCTTACTTCCTTTTCGAGGCCTAAAACGTCTGTTCACTCCTAACTTATAATGATTCAAAATTATGAGAAACAGCAAAAAAGATCACTTTAGCATACAGAATAATCTAAATTGCATACTGATGCATGCAAAACTAATGCTGTCGATTTTTCTAGCAATTTTGAAGCTTTGTACAGCGAAACATTTGATCACTTATCACGATTCGTTATGACGCATGCTTGCAGGCATCTGAAAATGCAGGAAAATGCGAAAATCAAGCTGTGGCTACCTGATCATCCACTGAGGAGGCGGAGTGCCGACTAGTGCTTGAAGAATCCACAACATTATCCTTCGCAGCGTCTGGTCCATCCGGCTGCGCGCTACTTGAAGGCGAGGCATCGCGTCTCAAACTTTCAGAAGGGAGCAACCAGCTTGTTTCCGAGTGTCCCAAGTCAGCGTCATAATCAAAGTTACTAGTGAAGATCTATTCATTCCATCATCGCCCAATGGCTCGAGCGAGGTCTCACTAAAGGAAGGCGATGAGGGCCTATCCAGTTTTCCGATTCTCGTTGATGCGAATTTGGGCATGGACAGCATGCTAAAGCTGCTATCGCTTTCGTCTTTGAACGAAGTCGACTTGCTACTGTGGCCGGAGATCGTGGCCTTGTCACTTCTGCTTTTCGGCAAACGAGGCACTGTGATGTCATAATCATTAGGGTCCTTGAAGCCGCTCGACGTCTCTCCGGAGGAGCCAGGCGGCACGCTCGCTCTGCTGAGACCGGTTTCTGGCGCCACCCGGTTGAACCGACCATCAGCAGCCGAGGATGGTTGTGGATCGCGGGCTTCTTCCATTGTTGTTCTTGAAGATGGCCATAGACGCACAAGCTCCGATACAGTCTCATCCGAGCGGAATTCAGACGAAAACTGACTTTTGGTTCTCTGACTGGAAGAATTCGTGAAGGAGCTGTTGGTTGCAGAACTTTTGATCAGATTTGAGAGATAATTATCAAGATACCGGCTTTGAATCATCTCAATATCATCAAGATCCGCCGGAGACGTATAGTCCTCCAAAAGCCCGCCAACTCATTTGATGATCCCGTGGCTCCTTCACAGTGGCTTTGACAACCAAATCAGCACCGTCGGCGTTCGATTCTTCAGTCTTACCCGTACTGCGTTCCGGTTTCTCGGTACCAGGTGTCCCCGTCGAAGCAGGGCTCGTCACATAACCGGTCCGTTCAAACAACTTCTGTTCCATCAGCTGATCAGCTACAAATGCTCCTGGTATATCAACATATTCTTCGTCGCTGTAGGTTTGCATCGTTGAGCTGTCCCCATCATTTGGGGTGACGTTGAGAGCAGCCTCGCGCCCCACCGACTTGCTGACGTCCCAACCATCCGGTAATGTCCCAACGCCCATGAATTCACTAGCTTGCCACGTCATAAAGTCATCTCTTGTCTCTTTACTTGTCACTTGCGTCCCAAGGGCATCTTCCGGCATGTCCCTAACCGGCTCATAGATAGTCACCTGGGATTCACTTGGGCCTGTCTCTGGAGACGGATGCCTTACCGGTCTCTCATGAGAAGCTTCATATGTAGTTTGAGAAGTCCTGGCTGCCAAAGAATTATTTGTTTGATAATTCCTTGCGGCTGTCTCCGTCATGACCTCATTCACTCCATGTCGCTTGGCCGGGTTGTGTTCCCGGGCCGAGAATAATTCATACCCGGAAAAAGGATCCACCACATCCGGGTGCAGAAGTGGCTCTACGGCTTCCTTTCGCCAAGACCGGTACGATTCTACTAATGCTTCGTATTCTTTCTGATGTTGGTACGGCAGCATCCGCACTTTTTCTAAAACCTCTTCGTACCGGGTCATGTTGGTCGAGCTTACTTTGGACGTAACCGACGAAGGCGGCGAGTTTTCAGTTAGAACCGGACTTGTCTCTTGCATTGAAGAGGCGGAAACTGAGCTTGCGGTACCTTGGTCTTGCTTTTCAATCCCGTGCGAGGCAGGAACACTCGAAGAAGAAATCCCTTTCATTGTGCTTTGTAGTTTTATTGGGCTAAAGAGGTCTTGTTGGGATGGATCGTAAAATCTTGCTTGGGTATACTGTTCCAATTCAGTGCCGAGTGCATTTGTGGACAGTTTCTCTCTTACAATCTGGCGGTACTTTTCTTCATCAAACGCAAACAAATCTTCTTGCACCTTTAATGGCCTTTTCCCATCACCTAAGCCACTATTGTTTCCTAATACTCCAGCTCCCTCCATGCCTCTCGATTCTCTTTTCTCAACATCCGAATATTCTGCAACCAGCGGCGTCCAATCATCAAAGCTGGATCGCAAATTGGTCATTTGTCGTTTACCGAAGGAGCGTCCTGATTGGCTATGCCTTTCAAGTACTGCTTCTCTGATTGGTCCAGTATTGACAGCCCCGAGAGCTGACGGAAGTCGTAGAAATTCTGTTTCTGTGAAATTTGATATCAGTTCGTGGAAACTGAGCCTTGAGGAGGCGTCCGACCTACCTATAAGACAAATTGTAATAATTTGGAATTTACTATGAATCGGAAATATTATAAATACATCCATAAGTATCTAGTTTGTTGCAATTGTGTGAAGGTCTTGTGATAGAAGTCAGCCTATACAAAGGGAACTGAAACAGAAGCCAGAGGGGACCTACCAGTGGAGCTTCCGCTGTTTCGAAGCGAGCCGTTGCTGCGTGCGGAGGAGGATCCAATGGATATCGGCTGCTCCTGCTCAGTAAGGGAAGATATGCTTGCTGTACCTGCACAAAAAAATATGGAGAACATAAACAATCCGGAGTGGTACCATGTTCTGATAGATGTCATGTACTTAGTAGAGCGTTCCCTGACTCCAGGCGACCTGTGATTCGTTGGTGCAGTCACAACAACTCCTCGACGTGTGTGACACGAGGGTAATCGAATTATCCGATTCAAAACATAAACCATCGTTTTTACGTACCTCAACGGATACTGATGCGGTGAATTAAACACTTAAAATATTCATTCTACATTTCTGAATACCTATGATGATAGTGCTTAAAAACAATAGATACTTTATCATGTTAGTGTTAATCCCAACAGGCCATGACACAAACCTTGAGGCACCCTGTTCTCGATGCTCCGCTCTCTAAAGCTCGTTTCCTCCACTTCCTGAATCGGAGAGAACGTGGGCTTCCCTGACACGAGGCGTTGGCTCTTTCTGCCTATGTCCTCATGTGCTTTTGAGTCATGTGACTCCAAAATCGCTGCTGGACCAATAACAGGCAGTGAATCCATACTCGCCAACAAACGACTGACGTCATTACGCACGTCATCTGTAGGTAGTCTCGTTTCAGCTTTGACCCTCGATCTGGGGGCGTCGAACGCAGCCCTGGACCCACTTACGCTACTTGACTCGCCAGACACATATGCACCATCGTGTAATTCTTTCACGTAATCCTGCCTTTCAGGTTGATCTAACTGCGGAATAAGCTCCGTGATGCTGTTGGTCTGTCTGTGAGAGTGTTCTCGCCCACCCGCTAAACTCAACTCTCTTAGCTGCTCATAAACGGACTGCCTCTGATTCAAAGACGTCGCCTCAGATAACAACGTCGCAAGATCTGGCAAGGAAGCCTCGGTATCAGCTTCGTAATCCTCCGCAATCCCCTGTTGTTGCGGCTCTTGTAGTCCTTTTCCATCATCGTCGTCAGCGCCTAAACGTTTCAGCTGATCGAGCAGTGTCTCATCCATTAGGTCGTCATGTATCTTAGGCCTCGCCTCTGTGGGGTCTTCGCGCTGCGCAGCACCACCAGACATGGGCTGGGCATTGCTCACCTCCCGGGAATTTTCGCTACCATGGTTACCGTTATACCCGTCTTTAGTGCTCCCTTCCTTCTCAAACCGGCCTAAATCTTTACCTTGGGGCTCATAGCGTTTTTGCATTACCTCCTGCCGACTTCTTAGCCACTTTTGCTTTTCAAGCAACTGTTCCTGGTACTTTCTTATTCTATCGTAATCAACTCCGGACTTTGAAAGCCGAGTTTCTGCTTGTTTCCCAGGGGGTAACTTGACATCGGATGTGTTTGACTGTAGGGTGGTTGTTGATGCTGCTGAAGAATGAGTTTCGCCATGTCTTGCTTTTTCCTGTTCGCCACCACCAATTGGTCTCCCATCATTGGCAAGAAGGCCATCGACGATGTTTGGATATCTTCTAGCTAGATCTGTTTGTTGTGAAGCTGACAATCCACTCAAAAAGGTAAGATCCTTCGCAGTAAGCAGAGTATTCTGGCCAGAAATTGTCACACCGTTTCGATCATTTTCGACCGAAATCTCACCGACGCCAAGAGAAGACTCAGATGCGGAATCTTGACTTTGTTCCACCACCACCTCGAGGGTGGCACTATTTTCGTCGTCTCCTTTGATCAGATCGTCCAGCTCCTTACCTGTCTGCTGAAGATTTTGCTTAAGCAATTCATTCTCAAATCTCTGCCTCTGGATTTTGAGCAAGTACTTCTGATTCTCTAGCGTCTTTTTCCGCTTCTCAAAGTCTGAAGTAAGTTCCACGCCCGCAGACTGTCCAACGCGCATTTTTTTGCCTTCCTTGGCATTGGCAGATCTGACGAGTTTCGCCTGCTCAAACGGATGCAAGAGAGGCCCTTTCTCGGGTGTACCTTCTTTGCTGTTTACATTCTTCTCCGGCTGCTCCTGCGAAGTGGCAGGCTCATTGTCATCTTTTTCTGCAAGGATGATGAGAAACGATGCAGCTAAATAACAAATATGTTCTTCACAATTGCAACAAGCAGCGGAAATATGGTTTATGCATACTTAAAAGAACGTTTTCGTTTGACACTCCTCGGAGTATGCAAACCTCGATAAGTGACCGAAAGCTGACAAAATAAATAGCCAGTTGCGGATCGAAAACACTAGAGGGTGAAAATAATTGCGTATGATTGGCTATCTAACGACCAATCAGCATCCACTTAAATCGATGGCTGCAAACAATGATTACTTGCATACGTACCATCTGGCACACTCTCCCCGCCACTGCTGCCGGCAAAACGGGCACTAGAAAAAAAACGTTCACACATCATATGCTTTCGATTTACAACCATCAATTTACCTGAGACTTTACATAGGATACTTCTTGGTTATTTATAACTATGAATGAAAAATCTTTCTCACGTTTGGCGGCACTCTTTAAATCTGTATCTCACAACCTTAGCACGATACGAAAGCCTGTATTTAACAATTATGACACATTACACACCGATAAAAAATTGTCTTTATTAAGATGCAAACGTGTTCCAATAAGGACGTCCACAGAGCCTTGCTTATCCAACCATAGACTATTTAGCAACGTATCACAAATAGCAAATAACTCGATACTCCTTCGGTTCATATCGATGCTGAACTTACCTCTCAATATCAGCAGAAACAAGACTGCCTGTAGTTTGACTGGCGTTTTCATGCTGCCCTGCAATCAACAAGAAACGTAACGAAATGCAACAGAATCTATGAAACAGACAAATCAAAGCATCTAATGAATTTCAGAAACAGAGTAAGCCTCAAAGGCAATCTGAAAATGCGCTTGGTTACATTCATAGGCAGTCTAGCTCAAGCTATGGTTTAACAGAAGTTCACACTTGAATTAGGGAGGAGGAGGGCAATTATCTAGTTGCTCCTAGCAACGCCCAATGACTGAGGCAGATTCTATTCATGCTGTGAAGGTCCTGTACCGAATTGAGAAGAGGAACCAATTACATTAAAGATGGTACCATTCTCATCTTCAAAATCCTCGTCGACTTCAATCTGATTCTTTCGCTCTGCCTTCCGCTTTGTCCAATCTTCTTGTTGCTTACGAATTCTGCTCAACAAACTTTTCATTCGACTGAAATGATCTAAAACCAACCAAAGCAATTAGTAAGTCGTGAAAAAACAATCGCTAGTCATAAGGAAAGGAAAAGTAAAAACGTAGATTGGTCATTTATAAGTTTCGAGCTACTAACTCGAGTTAACTGTTGAAGGGTTGCGTGAATGGTCACTTTTGAATAACTACTGAATATAGTTTTCTACCAACACTGTAATCTGTAGAACGATGTTCTTGATAATCTAGAAGAAGGATCTTGGATATAAACAACACACTATGAGCTAATTACCAGCTCACCCTAGTGACAGAATCCATACCTCTAGGGAGTTTCTTTGAAGGCTCAACACCAGACTGTGTGGGTTTTTCGGGCTCAGGTATGACTTCTGCCTGAGCTGGACTTTCAGAGATTTCATCTTCGTTGTGATCCGTCGCTGTTTGGCTGGGTGACTCGTCAAGATGATCCAAATCCTCCTGCAACTGTAAATTAACAAAGTTGCGACATGGGACAACTTTTTCTGTGCTTGAGATAGGTAAGGCAGCTTAAACAGAAAGTATCAAACACTGGAACAGAGAAGTGAATTAAGGAGAGACATTGGAGAGGAATAAAGTTAAAAGAGGTACATGAAATTATGCCATCTCGATTATTGTAGTAATGAAGAAATACGGACCTTTAGAGAGTCATTTTTAAGGACAGAAGCTTCAAAACGAAGCTTAAAAGTGTGTAAAACTGAATTTCTGCTCTTAATTTGGCAAAATTATTCCGTAAATTTTTATCAATAATCTATACATAAAAAGACATGATAGTATAGAGGGGCTTCTAAAAGATTGCATGAAGCAGTGCAACCATGTAGGCTTTGAAGCAGCATCCGGTGAAAGAAAACTTGGACACATGGACAAGCTAGAAACAAACAAGTGAACATGGACAGGCAAGCTAAAGCAAACACGGATAAGCTACCCTGGATGGTATCTTTGCCTGTATTGTTTCTGTCGGTTGCAAAAAATCTGAAAGAAAAATTCTTCTTAAAAAAGGTCGATTACCTATAGGTTTTGAATTTAATTAAAGAATTTGCAAAAGCAGAAGCCACGCCTCATCAAGAAGTCAGATCGCCAACTTAGACCACCCGTTAGAAACAAATCATTGTTTACAAATCAATGCGTGCATGTTAGAGGGTGTGGCGTTGATCAAATTTGAATAAAAGCTTGTTTTCTTGCAAAAAAACACAAAAATACAACAAATAAAAAGCCCAGGATGTAAACTGAAGCTCATCTGAAAAGTTAGCAGCAGTACCCAGAGACGGAGGAGGGACAGAGGAAACATCAAAATGCTTGTTAAACTGAGGTACCTGTCCCAGTTATGTCCAAATTGCTGTCCAGATCCAAGAGAAGCTCCTCACTCCGTGCATCTAGAAGATGTTTGTTTATTACTTGGGCAAAACTCGGTTAGGGTTTGTTCAGTTGGAAACAGGGACCTGCCAGAGTCTGGCAGACGTCAAAGCAAAGATTGCGATGGTAAGATTCCTGCAATTCATTTCATCGGATTCCATTCACAAATGATCATATGAAGCTTTCGTAAATTTGATGTCATTCTAGGAATATATTCAGAAACAGAACAGATCCCGGTCAAGGTTCCAGAAGTAGAGCAATCCAAGACATCATCCCATAACAAAATTTCCAGCTTCTTTAAAAAAGTTTGAAAAAACCTAAAGTACTGAACAAAAGCATTGATATTGCGAGAAACAGCGTCGTCAAATGTAGCTTCAAATAACCATAATAACAAATTATGCATAATATTGAGACTCTTAACAATTTTCCATACACATTACACAAGCACCGATCCATGTTTCGTGTTAAAGTGAGCCATTTAAGAAGATGCAAGGTTGACTAACCTCGTTTCGGCATGTGAGCATTTTCAAACGCTTCCTCGAGCACCACCTGCCTCGATCTGGCGTCCTCAACCCTTTGATATGGAGGTTGGAAAACTTGCTTCTGTTTGCAGATATAAATTCAAAAAGTGTTTCAACATAAGCACACAAGGAACTAATTCCAAAAAATTGTTCCTAAAACCTGTGTTTATGTAAAAGTGGTACGTGGTTGGAAGAATTCTTTAAATTAATCAAAGTACGGATGGCCTAAATTACCGGAATATTCTTCAAAACTTGTTGTCGCCTGACTCTGTCCTTGTACTCCAAATCTTCCAGTTGTATCAACAGCCGGTCTTTGGACTGGAAAACAATTTACGGAGAACAATTACAGAACTCCTAAAAACTTAACTGAGGTAGCCAAAATCACTACATTGAGAATTATTAATCATAGCACAATACGACTTTTCACTCAAGTGGGAGAATCCTTAACATAAGAAATACAGCAAAATCTTAAGGAAACGAAATGAAACTAGGCAGCTTGAAAAATGTCCGGGTCAAAATCAAGTGGCCCTTCTCAACCAACAAGACAGGTTCTCGTTTCATAGTTCAACTGACACCCCTCGATGGGCTATTCCTTCTTTTTGTGGCATTCCTCACCTCTACATACAGCATGGTGACATTTGGACGCCCGGTGGTAGTTTTTTGTTGACAAAAATGACAAAGGTAAAAAATGACAAATGACAAAAATGACAAATGACAAAAATGACAAATGACAAAAACGAACCTGGTCCAAAAGGACTTGCTGCCTTGCATGTTGATGTCTCAAGTTTGCCTTTTCCTTTCTTTCGTTCAGATCTTTGTCGTGAAGCTGCAGTGAAACAAAATAAATTAACGTACAAGATTGCACAAGACCATCCCGTTCCTGCATTTTGTGGAAGTTATCTCACAGCAGAAGAGAAGATCAGCCATCAATTGACGGTACGTGCAGCGGAGTAAATAAATGGCTTTGAAAAATAAAATCCTGCCAATCTCCTTTGTTCCAGAAGCTTATCCACGTAGTCATAGTACACATATAAAGAAATTAGATGTTCTAAATCAACAGTAATTAGAGTTTCTGATATCTATTTGCAACACGTAGAATAACACAGAAGTAAATCAGTAACGAATAATTACTTCTCTTTCTTTTAAAACTCTCTCTTCGTGTTCCTTCGCAGCGACTCTTGCATCCACCTATTCAAAAAAACAAGAACTCTTCTGATTTGCGGAAATAAAGATCAAATTTTCGTAGTACCAAACCTTAAAAAGGAAAAATTGAGCCTTAGATTTGCAGAATTAAAGTACGATTTTCCCTGATGCTCCTCAGAATATGGTGATGTCAATAAAAAATTAAAAGCTGGTAGAATACGTATCCAGTTGCAGTTTATGTGAAGGCCAAGTGATAGGTTGTCGGCTGCACCCAACCCGTCTTTTGTTGAAGGTGTCCAAGTGACAAAACGAGCTCATTTCGTCCACACAAAAAGGGCACTGCATGGGCATGCAAACAAAACTCCATGATAAAAATCAATCTTCCTCGAGTAATCAATAATTCGAAAATTTCCATCAGCATACTTTTCGGCACACTTGGTCTGCCTTCTCGGCGTAGACAATGGGCATGTGGAATCTCGTACTACTGAAAGTGTCGATGCTCCTTGATCTGCTTGAGACAGTAGAGCCACCTTAAATTGAAAAAGGCCATCAATTCGCAGATCTTCAGATCTTCACAGTTGGATATCAATGTCATTCATTAGGCTGCTTAACAATTCGCTTTCAAAATGTTTTAAGGTTTTCGGCCCATTATCTTGCCGATTTCATACTCCGTCGGCTCATTTGACCCATCTATACATTAGCGGAAGAGCTCTTCAATCAAACATTCGATATTGCCTATGTTTATCAAATCTGCAAAGGGGTAGAAAATCATAGTCCCTCTGCGGCCGTTATCCAGCTTTTAATCTCCAGGATAAGACGTAGAAGAGCCCACTTATACTGCAAAAAAGTGAAAACCAAATTCTCGAAGAAGATGAATGAAGAAGAAGATGAAGAAGATGTTTTTGGAATTCTTTGAGAAGATGACTGCACGTGTTACTTGGTCACGCTGTTAACTATTTTGGCTTGAAATGAGAAAACAATACTCACGACTCTTGTTCTCTTGCTTCTAAAAGAAATAAGGACGATAAAGAGTTTCTACAACTAAATTAGAGTTTATTGACAATCATTAAGCATTTAAGCATCAACAATAATAATTCTTACCCATAATCGCGATTGGAGGTGGGGACACGCATAACCAACTTTACATCAAAACTTTGGATAATGCTTGCATGAAAGCTTAGCATTTCTGTGCAACTGGTAAAAGAATCCCTCTAACACTACTTGTCATTTTCGTTTTAACATTAGACAAACCTCAACGTAAGGTACCTGTAAATAATTTGATAAGGAGTCTGTAACTGTAGCTGACAAAACATCAATAGTAATTATTTTTATTCAAAATCGAGATTAGAGATGGAGGCATGCACGTTACAACAAACATGCTTGAAAGCTTAGCATTTGTAGAAGGGCATTTCCTTAGAGACCTTTAACTCACATTGTCATTTTCATTTTAACATGCAACAAACCCGCATCTCAGCTATCTTTTTCAGTAATTCAGAATTTCATATGAGATAAAATATATGTAACTTTAGGGGCACTGAGCATATTAAGGGGGCATTGCAAGCGATGGAGCACATTTTACAATATGACAGCTCTGAATTTTTTGAAAGGGGCAAATTTACTGCTCAACAAAAATTTGGGAAATAATAAAAGTCAATCTATTTATGCATGCATATTCAGTACAGGACATGCGTGTTGGCATCTACTCCAAAAACCTCTTGGCTGGAATATTAGGCCGGCAAAAATAGCAGTTCAATGAAACAAGACATGGATGAAGTTAGTAAGGCAAGTTTTGGTCAACATCGGAATGAAACTGGATAGAAAGAGCTGGCGTGAATTGTGAGACGTGCTTTGCAGTATGAACTGCGTGTGACTTAGTAAATGTGGTTAAAATGGCTCTAATGACGTCACTCTAGCAAACAGAACGGCGTCTTCAGAATACACTATGCTTTCTCTACGAACCCTAGGCCTTCCAAATACATAGAGGCGGTAAATCGAGTAGATGATCACACCCACCAGTACAAAGTCAGGAGCAGATTGTGGCCTCGAGGCCATCATAGTCGCGCGTGCGTGCTCGTCTGTTGCTACTTTAAGCCTGTATTTAGGAGAAAACATTATCAAGGAAAGCAATCCCTGGAAGCTTTGAAGGTAGTCAAAGAGAGGTTTGTCAAATTTTAGCATCGAGCAGTAAAATTGTTATAAAAATAAAATCTTTATTTTGTACATATTGATGATCATTGTACGATTCTTGAAATTTGTCATTCAAAACAACAGAACATGTAACTTCTACCTGTCTTTCTATTTTAGCATTTTCTAGATGTTCCCATCATAATGTTTACTCGTACATATGAAACGTAACATTCAGTGCCTCTACTTCAACAGACCTTAATTTTGCCTTTTCCTCTTCCATCATCTTTGAAGATGCTCTTTGTTCTGCGAGCTGAGGGGAAATCGAGGCGATTATTACACATGGGGAAATTTGTTTAACATTACGGCAGAAGGAAACTGCTCTGTTTACCAGTGCGAAATAAAGAATCTCCAGTGCAAAATAAGTGACCAGCGAGTGGGTAAATTTTGGCTACTGGAGAGTGGGTACTCTGCTGTTTCACAGTGCATCATTCGTAATCAAAAATTGGTCCGTTGAAGAAATGAAATATTAAAGATAAAAAATGGCCAATTGGTGATTTTGGCAAAAAGTTTTCCAACCTACAAACTAGAGCAACCAGATTCTCCCTGTGATATATGGTGCTGCTAGGTAGCAAATGAAATTAAAATTTAAACCTTTCTCATGGCCTCCTTGTGTCGTTCTTTTGCCCTGGTTGAGAAAATAATAAAATATTTAAAAAAAATACGAATGCTTGATGAATGGCTAAACAACAACATCAGACTGATCTTTAAAAGTAAACTAGTTTGAAGCTACAGTTTTGTCTCAGCTTGGTAAGTCGAAATTGAACTGCATCAAAAGTATTTATTCTATCATGTAAAACTTAACAATTAAATCCCTTACAAACATTAAATAAAAAAATGCTTTGCAGGGCTTTCAGAGGGGGGCACGCGATAGCACTGTCAGCAATATACTTTCAGATAAACGCCTTTCTATCTCTCACAGTACTCTTAATGATAACTTGATCGTTTGTGGCAATGATTATCTTTAGAGTAAAAATGAAAAGGAAAAATTCATCGAGAGAGCTGTGGATATAAATTTGAAAACAAAACGAAGAATGAAAACAAACATCCAAGAAGCTTCATCAACGGAAGATCCGTCAGAGTCAGAGAGTGATGACGAATTCGAGTCACACATAGCCTCTTTGAGGCAGAACGTTGACATGTTTCATAATCGATGTATTTTGTTCATTTAAAATAAAGCGATTCCGTTTAAAAAAGCTACATTATTTTGTGTTATCAAATAAATTGGAATCGTGCGCCCTACACTGATCACGCGCGTTTTTTGTCACGCGCGTCAATATCTGAACGTGAAAGCCCTGCTTTGTCACATCGCAGCCAAAGTTACACGACCACCTAGAGAAGCTGAATTTTGTTTATCAACTTAAAGTAATTTTCTGGATATTGCCTCTAAAATTAAATTGTAAACTAAATCTATTTCCAGGAAGATTTACTACCTTTGATTCATGAGCTCTTGAGATATTCCCATGTCACTTTCAGGTGCCTTTACAAAAGAAAAGAAAATTCATTTTCAATTAGTTGTGAACAAGCGTTTCTTAACGAAGGGTACTATGTGGGTGTGCTGCTGTTTTAAACAGAATAAACTAGTATAGTATTTAAATTTTCCCAGTTAAAAACCACTCACCCACACATTTTTATGGTATATTTGTAATGGAACAGCTGTTTCATCGTACAAAATTTTTACGATGGCAAGAAACAGGAGAAACATGAACTTTGCATACTTAAGTACTTCCTTAAGCACTGGTTAGTCGTTAAATAGATAATCATGTCCATTTTCACATTCCTTTAGTGTTTTTTCGATCCGCAATTAGACTTAAGTACTTAAATAAGGGTTTTAAAATGAATTTCTACAACCCTTGCTCTCTTGTTAGTGCTCTAAATAAATGCTTATTTACAAAAGCACTTCAAATTAGCGCCAAAAAGGCCTTCGCAGTATTTAGAACTGATTCCAAAGCTGCTTTCCTTGTTAGGTTAACAAAGTTTCATTGTTCAACACCCCAAAATTCGCAGAGTTTCTTGATTGGTGACGTGGCATGCGAAAAAGCCGCGCAAATCTGAGAGGCTTGGTAACGAATCAAATGACTTTTGTGTTTGTGTTTGACGCTGAATAACTTAAGTGCATAATTTCTACACATAATTCACTGTGATGTCTCCAATTTCTAACACAGTACCAGAGAATCTGTTTCAAGCATGACCATTTACAACTATTTTCAACAATATCTGCGGAGAGATTGCATAACATTAATAAAAAAGGCATTTAAGTCTTAATTTTGGGTCCTACCAATTATGTTTCTCCTTTGTCAAGCAAGGTCTAAAACAAATTACACCTTATGTATCAAGTTACCTTTGAGACAGATCTGTGTCCTTCTCCAAGAGTATTTATCCTATTTTCATATTCTTTTTCAAGGTCTTTGAGTTCACAAGCAACTTTTCTTTCCCATTCATCCTATACAAAGATAGAAAAGGTTTTTAAAGCGTACTCACTAGCAAACAAAATCAAGTAACTGACAGCTACAGTTTAGTCTGCAAATCTCTTTAAACTACAAAATAAAAGCGAACGTTATCAAATGTCAAAACAGGAAATAAAACTATACTGGTTATCTTAAAGCTTGTGAGTACTATTCATACCAATTACTACTAGTTATGTTCATGGTGTACTTTATTGAACAATCGAAAATATGTGGTTGTGTTCTAAACATACCTGAAGCTGCATCTTTATTGCATTTACTTCCTTTGCTCGTTTGCTCTTGACGGCATTCAGTACCTTTCCTGACAACTGTTTATGCTGTTTGCGGACCTAAAAAAAATTTAATTTTCAATGACCTATTACACCTCCATATCAGTATTGTTTTGTGTTTCCTTTTGTAGTATATTGTTGTTGGTGTTTAGAGTTGTATTTTTTAGTATTATTACATTCAATATGGATTCAATTGGCATACTCGCATTAGCAAATAGGTTCATTGGTTTGGTCACATACTTTAGTCGTTTTGGGAAAAGAGCTGTTGAAGTTATATGGAATGTTGGGAGTTGATGTGGATCTGTTTCATTTTTTGAAGATTTGCTTGTCCAAGTTCAAAAAGCTTGCAACTTCATGAAGTGGGCATCATTTTCTGAAAATTTTAAGCTGTCTAAAAAACTTTGTCTCTAGTCAGTCTCAGGATTATATCCAAACATGGCTGCGTGAAATGTGAAGGTTTTAGAAACCAACCTGAAGTAATCTTTGCTTCTTTCTTTCAGCTAGTACTCCTTTCAGGATAGCTTCCTGTAAGTGGAAAATTCAGAAACTCATGACATAAACTGCATCATACTATACATTATTAGTATGCAAATAGATTGAAGAACTAGTTGGGCCTAGGCATCAACTGACCATCAATAATCTAATTCCTCTAAATAAGGAAAAAACAGGGTAAACCAGCAGGTTTGATAGCATGCTCATTGTTAAAGGTTTAGACTCACACCATTGAAAAAGCTTAAACTATGCATTTCTGCAGATTGGAGTTTGGCTACCACAGCTTTTGAATAATTGATATTTCAAGACTGAATAGAAAGTCCTAAATAAATAGACAATCCTGACAAATAAAAATAGCAAAATGGTACATTGTGATAAGCAATTAATGCATCAAGTATTGTGGATTGACTGCAAAGGTATTCAATGGAAATATCCAGGTACTGAATGGAAGAACAGCTGCTATTAAGTAGATTACCATGATTTTGGATGATATCTAAGCAGTTGAATCTAGTTTATCATAGGGAACTATCCTTGAGGTTCCAATGTAGGATTTTGCACAGGATCATGCATGGAATCCAAATTTTGAATTGGCAATTCCAGTTTGACAAGGCAAAACTAATTCTTGCCCTTTTTTCAAAATTCAGTTAATAGTGAGTGGTGTACCTCTTCATTGGGACTAGGCTTTAAAACATGTGATGCTACCACCATCTTTCTGTTTTCCTTGTTGGAACTTTTCATCTTCAAAATAAGAGAAATATCAAAGCATGTCATGATATGTATTCTAAGGCATGCAATTCAGTAACATTTTGAAATAATAAACCAATGTATTAATTTCCCAATAGCTTGAGCTTAGACATAGGCCACAATTAATAATACGTATTTCAAAAAGGTCTAGAATGCAGAAAAGAGCAGTTTGGAAATAATCTTGGATACATCCCACAAGTATTTGCTTTGGCATGAATGTGCACACAAAGAATACCGAGCTCAACGTAATTTCTTCATTTGGAACTACTCTTCTGTATTCAAATTATAATATTATGATTATAAATTCATATGAATTAAGTTGCTCTAAAATAGACGGACTCGTGTCACGCACATGTTTTCAGCCGTTTAGCACACACTCTACCGTGCTTGCCAAGGACACTTTGAAGAAAGAACACCAAAGTCAATATCATCATTATCACATTTCACTTAGATGACAAACAGATGGGAAAAATGTATTTAATATATCGGCTCAACAAATTCTGAAATACCTAAACATGGGATCGTAAAAAACCGAAAGCATTTTACCGTGTTTTTCTGCATAGCTGCATGTGAATTAAATATTCTTTACATTGCATCACCAAACCTATAATCAAGTAAATTTAGGACGCAGTCAAGTCTTTGCAACAAGGCAGCCATTTTCTTCTCCGTTGTTGGCGCCTTACATTTGAAATACTTTGTGTACAGCTTGAAATTTCCCAGAATCCTCTGTTTCGGTTGTCTTGGAGGCAGATTCGGCTTTCAAGATGGCGGGAGATGGCCAGGAAAATACGTATATGATCAGACCGAATTTTAGGAACAAGTAAGACATCTATTGTATTGTTCTATACTTGTTTAATGTCTTCAAGGCTTCTTACTTATGAAGTCGTATTTAAGCATAAACTTCTAGCATTTAACCGTGTAACAAGATGAAAAAGTTATTTTGAAAAAAATCTCCCCGTCAGGCTTTTTAGATACCCAAGTTGTCTCTAGCTCCATAAACATTGTACCTTCCCAAACCACCTAGTTTATGACCTAAATTATCAACGCCATCCGCTTTGGTCAATTCTTTACTATTTTATATGATTCAAAGGTGCTACCAATATAACAAAGTTAACTGATTCTTTCCAGATTTAGACCAGTTGCTGTAAAAAATCTTATTCACGAGATTCTAAGTGAAGAACTAGGAGGGAAGCAATACAATGCGGAAGAAACAGCCACTTGGACAAGAGCCGTTTCAGATTCTATTAAAGAGAAGCTTAAAGGTAAGTAACCTTAACGTCGACTTCGAAATATCAAAATGTCGCAGTTTGACCATGCAAAAACGAATTGTTGATGAGCTTTTTGTCTGTAAATTTTTCATACATGCAAAGCAGAGACAGATTTTGATGAAGTGGGTACCCACCATCAGCTCTTCTATTAAAGATGTTTGCAACACTTTGGAGAAGGCTAGACTGTCACAACCCTTTCGTGTTTGTCATCATTTGGAAATGTCAGTGCAGTTTAACACCATAATGGATGTTGATGGGTTTTTGTTGTAATCAAAGTATGTTATAGCTAGGCTAAGAGGGAGTCCAGTTTGAAGAAATTATAGAGAATATGTCAAAAAAGTAAAAGATAGAAAAGAAAAACAATAGATAATAATTTTTAACTTGCTGGTTAATGCTGTCAATAATTTCTATTTTAGCAGTGAAACTTAAATATTTTTAAAGGGAATAAGGAAATCTGTTTTGTTTCTTGAAACATTCATTTTCTGTGATGCAGTAAGAGTAGAGTGAGCATTAGGAAACTAGTTTAATTCATGGTTCTAGTTTTAAGGCATTTTAATAAATCTAATTTTTATTTTCTTAATTCCAAGGTTTTGGTTTCTGAGTTTTTAAAGATTTTTCTCCTTACAGGAAAGTGTCAAATGAGCTCCAGCCTTCAAATTTCTGAGAATCATCCAAAAGAAGTGTATTAATTGAGTTCATTTTGTTTTGTCTCTTAGAAATGGAATATGACAGGTACAAGATTGTTGTCCAAGTGGTAATTGGTGAACAAAGAGGAGAGGGTGTAAAGTAAGTTTTGATGTTGTAATTTAATTAGTTCTTTTGTTTGAGTTTTTGCAGATACTCAGGGGCATGTTGCCTTTTTGATGCCAAGTGTGTCAAACTTTGTGGTGATGCTGTAATTTCAAATAACTTTTACTTTTTACTTGGTAAAGACTTATAATAAAGTAAATACATTTGGTAAAGACAAATGACTATTGCATTTAACAATATTTTGTTTTGAAAAATATCTGAACCAAAGATTCTAATAGCCTAAAATAGGCTCTTATTCAAAATGTAGCCCAACAATTTAGCAATTATTTCTAATAAATGCTATTCCTCGATATTGGAATATGACTTTCATAGTTTTGTAAGAGGCCTATGATTTCCTTCGATATTTGCATAAACATTCATTTTGCATTAATGAGGGGACAATTTTTCTTGAAACATAGGTTTGCAGCAAGGTGTTTGTGGGACTCAGACACGGACAATTACGCTCAAGACACATATACGAACGTATGTATTCACGACATTTTTCCTTGCAACAGTACGAGAGACAGCCAAGTTATCATAGCAAGCAGAAAACAAATATATTAGGAAGGGATGTGCCGATTGGGGGGAGGCGTGGGGGGGCGTGACGCCGATTTTCTGTGGCGAAAAAGTTGGTCAAAAAAGTAGTTGGTCACGTTTTTTCTAATCTAAATGGTCTAGGCACATCACTGATATTAGGCCAAGTGTTAGGGTGTTTAAATTCTTCTCGGGCTCGAAAGCGATACATGGGGTAATTGATAAATAATTTTGTATATATACACACTTTTTTATAAGGAACCTACCACAAGGCCTAGTTCCAAAGTTCCTTATTCGTAGACCTCAAGTCATCATATTTTAGTACCAAAAGTTCCTTAAAAGTTCCTTAATTTTCACTGCACATCAATAAGCCTTAACACTTAATAGAGAGAGGGGGCGAGACAGCATATGTGGAAACTACGCAATAAAGCACTTGACTCACGAATAGCAAACAATCTATGGGAGTATTTGCTGCAAATGAATGGAACGGGCTTTTTAGTTCCACCCGGGTCAGTAACGTTACCTGACATATACGGGCGTGACATATACGGGCTTTTCTGACATATACGGGCGTTCAGAATAAGCGATGAAATTCATTAAATATTCACCCTAGCTTTACCAAAACTGAATTTTATTCCATTTTACGATGTTTTTCCTTGTATTAACGTTCATAAGAAAGCGTTATCACTACCAACTAATATATTACTGGCCGACCTGCAGGTTTCCACAAGTAGGCCTGTGAAGTCAAAACACAATTCTCGGTGGATTAAGCATTTATCGACTTGAAAAAGTAAATGAAGTTCAAATCTCAACGACACTTTCGCTAAATGTCATATAATTTTTCATAAACCCCCAAGCCGGCTAGCCCAAAACATTAGGCACGTATGCGGCAATTCTGATCAAGGGCAAAGCCCGAATTGACAAACGCTACTTGTCAGAAGGGGATTCCCAAACATACAAAGCTTTTCATTTGGGTAGTAACGGCGCTGCGGTGAATCTTACATATACGGGCTTTTCGTTTCAAGGCCAAATAACAAGAAAAATTGGGTAGTAACGGCGCTGCGGTGAATCTTACATATACGGGCTTTTCATTTCAAGGCCAAATAACAAGAAAAATTGGGTAGTAACGGCGCTGCGGTGAATCTTACATATACGGGCTTTTCATTTCAAGGCCAAATAACAAGAAAAATTGGGTAGTAACGGCGCTGCGGTGAATCTTACATATACGGGCTTTTCATTTCAAGGCCAAATAACAAGAAAAATTGGGTAGTACCGGCGCTGCGGTGAATCTTACATATACGGGCTTTTCAGTGGCGGAAATTCGGGTTTTTATTTTGGGGGGGCTCAGGCTCACGATTTTCCGACAAGTAGACAGACACAACAAAGTTTCATTGGCGTTATAAGACAATTTCAAAACTTTAAGAGCAAACTTTTATTAACAAATGCAGCTAAAATTAAAGGATATTCAAAATTATTTGAACCCCTGGTTGCATTGGAAACACAAGAAATTAGTAAATCAAAGAATGTGGGGAACTTAAGCTAATTACAAGACTGAACAATGTATAAATTTCAAGGGCAAAAATATAAAACTATATTTGGATAAGCGATCAAAGAGAAAATTCTTTTCGTCGGTGCATCACTGATTCAGTAGACGTTCTGGGATCAAACATTGGATAGACCGAAGGATGTCCCTGTGGTTACTGAATCTGTCAATCATCTGCTGCTTGATCATATCTAATGCGTAGTAGAACACATCGGTCTTAAACGATTGCTTAGGGTCTTTTGCTGTTTCGTCAGAGGAAACATCATCAAAATGTCGCTTTCTCTTTTGAGGCCTTTTCTCTTGAAAGTCGGACTTTTCCCCGCCATTGGCAGCGACCTTTCTTGCAAGTTATAAAAATTCTTCCAAATTTCTGTTTATTTCTCATTTCACTGAGGTTTTTAATACTTGAATCTATAAGGTCAAACGCTTCACCCAAATCAATGTCACTTTCCTGCAGAGCTTTATTTACGATGTTTGTTGTCTGAAGAATTTCCTTGAAAATGATTGTCACCAATGTGAATTCAAATTTTTTACAGAACCTTAGAAGTCCGCTTGCTCTACTGACAACCTCTGTTTCAGTTTCCACGTCTACTACATTTTCTAACATGACAATTATTGCTGGGTAGGTCTCCATCCCCTTAACAACTTGACTATGAGACTCCCAATGTATAAGTGTGTGGCGTTTTAATTTTCTGATGGTGTCGAAACCAAGCTCTTTTTGGACCCGCTGAAAGTGCTCGTTGCACCTAGGGCTAGCCTCTATAAAGTTGTACAGCTCTTCCAGGTTTGCAAAAAAAATTTAAACTTCACATTTCCATCTAATGCCAAAAGAAGGACGAGGTTAAGGGCATGACATGCACAATGTACACTTTTGACAAAGGGGTTGGCACTGATAATCCTTGCTTTCAGCTCTTTATACTGTCCTAGCAATTTAGCGGCTCCGTCTGTTCCAATTCCTCTCAAATCTTTCGAATTTCAACCAAATGATTCGAGCTGCCTTTTAACTTCAACAAAAAACGACTCCCCGGTTGTCGAAACAATATCTTTAAACGTGAGAAATTCATCATTCATCGTCTCATTAATTTCACCTTCGAGAGCATACCTAAAAATAAAGCTTACTTGCTCTTTTTCGAAGCATCTACAGTTTCGTCTAACAGCATGGAAAATTTCTGCAGATCTAATCTCTTCCATGATCTCCCTTCGCAGCACCTCAGCAATTGTGTGGACCATTTCATTTTAAGCAGCTGAACTTGTGTAGCATTTCATTTTAAGCAGCTGCTTTGCAAGAGTCATATAATACATTGCTAAAGTTCCTTTAAGTTTGCATAAGTTCCACAAGTTCTTCAAAGTTTCCTCTGTTACGAACATGGACCTTTATTATGACCTCTGAATGCAATATTTTGGCGTGCAAAAAATAGTGACAGTTGTAGGAGAGAAAACATTGATTTTCTGTTGGCTTCCATCTTCTTCTTTCTTTGGATGCTTGCAATTTTTGCACTTGATGAGAGGAAATTCTTGATATTCTGCCCTGATATGTAGGTTGAATACTTAAATGCTGCCGTTAAGTGAATGTCAGTGTTCTGGTATTGCCTTATTTTTGTTAGAGCTTTATTCCAATTGATCACGCCTAGTTGTGTCCAGTTTTTTCATAGTATGGCATCATTTCTGGGATGAATAAAAGACACCAAAAACAAAACATGCACTTTCGCCTTGGTTATAATGGTGTGCATGCAGCATCCCAAGAAACGGCCCCTATTGTAAATTAACAAACCCTAGTTTTCAAAGTGTGGGACACAAAAAATGTCAGTCAGCGCCGTTACCACCCAATTTTTCTTTTATTTGGCCTTGAAATGAAAAGCCCGTATATGTAAGATTCACCGCAGCGCCGTTACTACCCAATTTTTCTTGTTATTTGGCCTTGAAATGAAAAGCCCGTATATGTAAGATTCACCGCAGCGCCGTTACCACCCAATTTTTCTTGTTATTTGGCCTTGAAATGAAAAGCCCGTATATGTAAGATTCGCCGCAGCGCCGTTACTACCCAATTTTCTTGTTATTTGGCCTTGAAATGAAAAGCCCGTATATGTAAGATTCACCGCAGCGCCGTTACTACCCAATTTTTCTTGTTATTTGGCCTTGAAATGAAAAGCCCGTATATGTAAGATTCACCGCAGCGCCGTTACTACCCAATTTTTCTTGTTATTTGGCCTTGAAATGAAAAGCCCGTATATGTAAGATTCACCGCAGCGCCGTTACTACCCAATTTTTCTTGATATTTGGCCTTGAAATGAAAAGCCCGTATATGTAAGATTCACCGCAGCGCCGTTACTACCCAATTTTTCTTGTTATTTGGCCTTGAAACGAAAAGCCCGTATATGTAAGATTCACCGCAGCGCCGTTACTACCCAATTTTTCTTGTTATTTGGCCTTGAAACGAAAAGCCCGTATATGTAAGATTCACCGCAGCGCCGTTACTACCCAAATGAAAAGCTTTGTATGTTTGGGAATCCCCTTCTGACAAGTAGCGTTTGTCAATTCGGGGTTTGCCCTTGATCAGAATTGCCGCAGACGGGCCTAATGTTTTGGGCTTGGGGGTTTGTGAAAAATTATATGACATTTAGCGAAAGTGTCGTTGAGATTTGAACTTCATTTACTTTTTCAAGTCGATAAATGCTTAATCCACCGAGAATTGTGTTTTGACTTCACAGGCCTACTTGTGGAAACCTGCAGGTCGGCCAGTAATATATTAGTTGGTATTGATAACGCTTTCTTATGAACGTTAATACAAGGAAAAACATCGTAAAATGGAATAAAATTCAGTTTTGGTAAAGCTAGGGTGAATATTTAATGAATTTCATCGCTTATTCTGAACGCCCGTATATGTCAGAAAAGCCCGTATATGTCACGCCCGTATATGTCAGGTAACGTTACTGACCCCGCTCTTTAGTTCTTGATGCTTGCAATTATAAAAAAATTTTCTAAACGAAAAGTTCCTTAGGGATTTCGTTTTTAGTAGTATAAGTTCTTTAAATATTTCGGCTTTCTACATGTAGGTTCCTTATAAAGTGGTTCCTTATAAAAAAAAGGTGTAGTTTACATTTAAAAACTTGTGATAGGGCTTGCAGCGAGTGAAAAGTATGAATCGCGATATGTGCTTTACATTTAGTATTTAAAACTCAGCATAAAACAGAAGGAAATTCTTGATGTAATAATAATTTAAGATGTAAATAATTTAAGATGTAAATAATTAAGATGTAAATAATTAAGATGCGAAAGATTAAGATGCAAATAATAAAGATGCAAATAATAAAGATGCAAATAATAAAGATGCAAATAATAAAGATGCAAATAATAAAGATGCAAATAATAAAGATGCAAATAATAAAGATGCAAATAATAAAGATGCAAATAATAAAGATGCAAATAATAAAGATGCAAATAATAAAGATGCAAATAATAAAGATGCAAATAATAAAGATGCAAATAATAAAGATGCAAATAATAAAGATGCAAATAATAAAGATGCAAATAATAAAGATGCAAATAATAAAGATGCAAATAATAAAGATGCAAATAATAAAGATGCAAATAATAAAGATGCAAATAATAAAGATGCAAATAATAAAGATGCAAATAATAAAGATGCAAATAATAAAGATAGCAATAATAAAGATGCAAATAATAAAGATGCAAATAATAAAGATGCAAATAATAAAGATGCAAATAATAAAGATGCAAATAGATGCAAATAATAAAGATGCAAATAATAAAGATGCAAATAATAAAGATGCAAATAATAAAGATGCAAATAATAAAGATGCAAATAATAAAGATGCAAATAATAAAGATGCAAATAATAAAGATGCAAATAATAAAGATGCAAATAATAAAGATGCAAATAATAAAGATGCAAATAATAAAGATGCAAATAATAAAGATGCAAATAATAAAGATGCAAATAATAAAGATGCAAATAATAAAGATGCAAATAATAAAGATGCAAATAATCAAAAATAAAGATGCAAATAATAAAGATGCAAATAATAAAGATGCAAATAATAAAGATGCAAATAATAAAGATGCAAATAATAAAGATGCAAATAATAAAGATGCAAATAATAAAGATGCAAATAATTAGATGCAAATGAAAAAACATTTGCAGAAGAGGCAAAAACATGCATTGGCGGGGAATCGAACCCCGGTCTCCCGCGTGGCAGGCGAGAATTCTACCACTGAACCACCAATGCGATGTTTTACCAAGCAAATTTTCAAGAACAGATTCATTAAATGACATCACTCTTATTGTTTTGCTCTACAGGAGTCTCTGTTTTGTGTTGCTGTTGCCTATGGCGTTTTCTACTACTGATAGTTGCTGTTGGAAACAAAGATTTCTGCCCATAGATGAAGCCAAACAAAGCTCCTTTGTGCACTTCTCCTTTGTGCACAAATAAATTCTAGTATTATAGAATATTCTCTAAAATGTTTCTCTGTATATTAAATAGACAGTGCTTACTTTAATTACAGTGAAACACAGCACATTTCATTTATTCGAGAGTTCGTTTCATTCATTCGAGAAAAAAAACACGACAGTTTAACATAGGTTCGCTAAATTGTACATGGAAATGTTTTTTCCTAATTAACGGACTTTCTTTTAATAAACGACATTTAAGTTTATTCCAGGAAGTTTTCATACTTCCACTTGCTCCTCAAACGACAACCCAACCAAATTTGACCATAACTTGCTTCCTTTGATAGGCAAAAGGCAGAAAAGTAGAGATGTTTTTTTGTTCTTTATGATACTAGGTATGTATATTGACAATGTAAATAGAAGGTGCATGCCACAGTTATTGAAAACAATGCCTCTTTTGTTGTCGGTTTTCTAATTATCATATTTCCCTTTCAAGTATTACATTGCATCAAAAGTATTCAGAACCTTATTTGGAACTTTCCCTTATGACTGCAAATGAGACGATTTGTTTCAACTGTCACCTGAACTGTGATGCGATTTCTTTACAAAAGTACAGTTCAGTTAGGTACCCAGTGTCATTAACCAAAATATCAGGCTCTAATATCCTTTTGTCAATGTCCTTGTCATAGTCCAGCTTTGGATTGTCAGTTATTAGATCATCTGTCCAAAATTCCATTATATCTTCCTCAACATCCTCATCACCCTTTGAAGGCATAGCTATTTTATATGAAATTCTCTTAGCAGTAGCCATTATAAGATCCTTGTCTTTGTCAACCTCTACTGGAATTAGGTCAGTAAAATGATGTTGATGTCTCTTGAAGTTCAAAACAGTAGAAGCTTTTTCATTGACAGACTGTAGTGCTCCATCTTCATTAAACAAGTTTTCAGTCAACATTTTTTCACTGCAAACTTTTTCCAACTTTAGTTTTTCCATCTGTTTGGAAACCCCAAATGTTGAGTTCAACTGTGGATTAGCCAAGCTGTGGAAAAATGCAAGTAAATTGTAAATGGAACATAATCGATTATAGAAATTAGATTGAAACTTTGTAGTGCCAGACTACAAAACATGAGTACAAGTGTAAGCCATCATCTTTTAAGTTTGGTGTGTTAGGAACAACCGAAGGGCCTTGAAGTAGTTTACTAGTACCAGCGAGCAACTAGAAGGTTAAAAAGAGGAGGGATATCAAATCATTTCAGTTTGGAATTGCAGATGTCTTTTCCTTGTGGTAAAAAAATTAAAAGCAGCAGCTAACTATTATCTTTTATTACTTAAAAAGCCTGGATGGAAGAAATACCCTAATATTTCCCTATAGAGACACAGTGCCAAAATCATAGTAATTCACTTCCCAAGTTCTGTATTTCCACTTTGAGTCAAATTATTCTTTTTAAAAGCTTCTAATAAAGATTTCATTTCAGAAACAATCTTCAAAATTCAAGCAGTCAAAAAATCCAAACACAGCATGTTGATGCTGTAATATCTGTAAAATATCAAAATGCTCTCTTACCTAGGGTATTGTTCTGGTACACTATCAATGATATCATGTCTTCTACCATCTCCTGTTCTCTTCAATTCATCCACAAAAACAACTTTCTTCCTGCATCCTGGTTTGGCATTATTTCTCTCCCTGTCCCTGTTCAAAGCTTCTTTCTCAGGAGTAACATCTAGTTGGCTCAGGCTTCCAAAAAATTTTGGTTTTGACATAGGTTGTAGCTTTTTTATAGGGTGTGGCAAAGCTTCAGCCATTGCTAATTTCTGTTTATTTATTTTCAATCCAATTTTTGAAATGATCTTCCTTCAATAAAACTTTCTCAGACCTCATCCAGTATTTAGTAAGTCAGCTTGATCAAATCACAATACTGCAAGAGCAAATGAGATGCAATTTATCCAAATTATAAATAAAAAAGATACATACAAATCTTAATGTTTCAATACTAAGATTATTATAAATGAGAGCAAATCACCTATTATCCACATCTTAATCAGTCCTACCAACAAAGAAATAACATAGAAACATGCAGTAATCAAACAGTAATTAATTGAAAGTTGAAAAATATGATGACACTTTTGGTTGATTGGTTAAAGGGCATTAAATAAATGGAATTTATAAAGGACTAACGAAAAAGCAGGCCAGGCTCAGTGCCTGGAAACCAAGCTCTTGATTTGCCATTATTCCATATTAAAATTTTCTTGCGTAGTTATGCAATGCCTTGATATTCAGTTTGGTACAAATTTAGCTGGTCACTAGTCAATGCTGAATTAATGCTAATATTATAATCATTAAAAAAATATATTAAACAGCAATTATCCATGTTTGGCTTTAATTTCTGCTGAATTAAATGCCGGTAAAATGTCGACAATCATAATTATTTTTCGGTATATATAACTTAGGACTATCGTAGAGACTTTACAACCAACATTTGTACTTATCTGTAACAAATTTACCTTCTTAAATAAGCTTTTGTCAGTTAAACGCGTTATGAACCAAGACCCAACAACTTTAGTGCTCCAAATGTGAGTAAAAACCAAGAACAACAGAATAACGTGAAGATTTTAAAATTCGTTGTCAAATAAACCCGCGAAGCAGCTACTCCATGTATAATCCCTCCTCCGCAGCTCATGAAAAGATCGCGGGAAAGTGTTTTGAGGGGTCCAAAACCCGCCAAGCCGTGATAAAAATCAGTCAAAAGCCGCAATGAAATAAAGGGCAAAGACGCCATCTCAACGGGAAACGTCCAGGGACACCAAAAGCCAATTACTTGCTAATACGAAAGAGACTGAAGTGAAGTGAAGGGCCTGGCCGCCAGGGGTGAAACTTCACTGTTTACAAAAGGGGTGTGTTAAGCTCAGATGCCCGACGAAAGGGCGTATCATGCTTGTACAGGGGCGTGTCATGTCTGAACATCGTTTTTAGGGGACATCGCCTCAAGAGTTAAAGACATCAGAAACTCGGACAGAGGGTCACTCAGGGGCGGATCTAGATCAAATTTAAAGGGGGACTGAAAAATTGTTAGAAATTTGTGAGGACTCGCTTCATCTAACAATCTCCAACTTTAACCCCTGATGAAAAAGATCCTTCATTTACATTCTATAAACATTATTTCGAACCAATTACCTAAAAGCAGTACTATAGGTATTTACAGAGACGGCCCCTCAAAATTGAACATGGGAAGGCTAAGAATCAAGTTTAGTAACATAGGAGGACACACCATGATTTCGTCCAATTTGGCAAAATTTTGAAATTATGCCTTTCAACGTGGCTAAGCTAAAGATGCATCCCCAGGACTGAAATTTAAGAAAATTAATACCATTTCGCACAGAATAGAGAATTTGGCGTTTATAATTGATTTTTAGAAAAAATATTTGGGAGGGGAGGGGTCATGCGAAAACTCCAGTGACAGAGTTGACTGTAAAAATATCCGCACATAAAGATAGGATCAAGGCCGTGAAGCCGCTAACCTTTAATTGGCCCCCTTTCGAAGGCAAGGGTCAAGGCCGTGAAGCCGTTAACCTTTAATTGGCCCCCTTTCGAAGGCAAGGGTGAACGCCGCGAAGCCGTTAACCTTTAATTGACCCCATTTTGAAGGCAAGGGTCAAGGCCGCGAAGCCGCTAACCTTCAATTGGCCCCCTTTTGAAGGCCGATCTTAAGCCTGAAATACACGATCAGTTTTTATCAGTTTTTTGACTGACAGTTTTCAGTTTTTCAAAAACTGATGTCCTTCATACACGATCAGTTTTTATCAGTTTTTGACTGACAGTCTTCAGTTTCACAAAAACCGATTGGAATGAGTTCACGTTTTGATTAGATCGGCTTTTTTACAATGGAGCTTGATCAAGAAACAACTGCTGTTGTTCTGGCTGCGGCACTGGTCGTCAAAAAAGGCGAAAATATCGAAAAAAGAAAGCAATGTCTGTTTGGGTAAAGCCATGGTTGAGTAGGAGAACTAACCTCTGTGTTTACGACACTCTTCTACAAGAGTTAAGATCGGAGGATGAAGGAGAGTAATGAAAATTTCTGAGAATGACGCCTGAAAATTTTGACGAGTTGTTGGAGCTGATTAAGGTGAACATTTCAAAATACGAAACAAATATGCGTGATTCTATCCCTGCAAGTATTCAACTAGCAGCCACTGTAAGGTATTTGGCAATCTTGCGCAAGGGGATTATAGGGGCGCCAGCTTTAAACAATGGAGTCTACATCAATGAATAGAAATTCCATCAGTCAAAAACTGACGAAGTTGGACGTGTTCAACTTCTTCAGTCAAAAACTGAAGGTCATTAAAGCATCAGTTTTTATCAGTTTTTGCTAAATACACGATCAGTTTTTGACTGAAGACTGAAAACTGTCAGTTAAAAACTGATCGTGTATTTCAGGCTTTAGTTGCAAGGGTCATTTTGCAGATAGCAAGTTATCTGGAAATGCAAGCCTAACTTTACCCCCTGCTGGATAGTGTAAACTAAAACAGGTATTATCATACAATCAAAGCTATAAAGCCGTTATACAACACATAAGAGGTATAAATTAAAGCTGCTCAATTGTATTATAGAAGCAGAATGGAGTTTTCTACCCCGCTCAAGAGGCCTTCAATGTAATGCGTTGTCGTTGAAATCCTAGTATTTCCCGAGTTCAGTGTACTGTAAACCATGAATGAGACTTTACCTTGATGGATAAGAAAAAATCATCTCGCTGCATTTTTATTTCAAGGTTTACACTTGCCGAATAATCATTCACATACCTGTTACTTTATAATTGTTCTTTTCACAATAACTAGAAATAGCGGAACCAGTTTTTGCATACATAGTATGTTGTGAAGTTTTGCTCAGCTATTCTCTTGCTTTTCGTGAAAATGGCTCACGTGAAAAGCGATTTTCCAAACAATGGCACTGAAGAAGAATGCCTTGGTAAATGCCATTTGACTAAAAAAGGAGCAAAATCTGACAATTGTGTTAGTTGTTTATCCCTCCAAAAGATTTCTGATATCTTTCGATTGTGAAAGCAGAAGTCAAACGAAACAGAATCGAAACTGCAAAATAGGCAGGATTTAATTTGCTTATGTACACTATACAACGGGAACGCTAATTACAAATATACACAATACCCTTTAACGAATATCGAAATTTGTGTGGTGTAAACTATACATCTAGGTTACTGGCGAAGGCAATGCGTTTCCGTCAGCTGATGACGTAATGAATCAGATTAGCCCCCAGGCTGAGAGGGAACCAACGCGCTTTTTTCGAATACAGAACACTTTCGCGACGTCTTGCACACATCACGAAATTGGAAAGGAGAATGTCAAAACGTTAAGATTATACGAGTTGAACTTTTATCATGTTTTTAATTTTATGGTGGTGGGGGGATCAAGGAGAAACGGATAGGGAGGTAGACGAAGATTTCTGGGGTAGCTTGGGATAGACAAAATATACTTTACATTTTATCAAGAAAATAAACAGATCCTCCACCTTGAAACTTAAACTCTTGAAAAAAATTTACTCCGGCCATGCAGGTCCCTTTTACAGTAATAATTCAAAGACCGAAAAGTTTACGCGCAACGAATGATTTTTATCATCTAAATTGCCTATAATATCAATTTTTATCACCTATAATGTCATTGTAGTGGCAAAAGTTTGCCAATAGCTGGGTATAGGGAACATTAACATCTGGCAATATATTTGGAAGCCTTTTCAACGGAGTCAAGCCGCCTGAATAAATTAAAGTCAGCTGTATCAGTTCTCAATTCTACTCATGCGCAGGCTTTAATCGTTTTTTCAAACAAAAAATCATTGTTCTGCAGTTCGATTGATAGCCTCTTTTGTCAAACTATGAATCAATGCTTATAGATGCGAAGAGTCAACGGGGCTAGTCGACAAAAACTTCATGCTGTTATGCACTATCGTAGACACCAGTTAGAGTTATTTAACTATTGCTTGCATTGCTGTGTTGATTTCGATGCCTGTGATCTTGAACTAGTATTCTGTGCCTGGATAGTGGTGTCAAATGGCCTACATCGAAGATTAGGCTCAAATTGGATTGAAATTTTCCCATTTATCTACATGTTCAAATGATGCTACTTCGATTAAATATTTATTTGCCATGCAATGGACACTTGAGGATATCTTTTTGTTATTGTGGAAATGTTTAGAAAGAACTGGACAAAAAGAAAAATCACCATAAAAGTAATGACATTGTATCTACGACATTAAGTCTACGAGGAACTAAATGAGAGCCGACTTTGGGTGTTAGAAGCCCAACTGTTATAAAAAGCACAAGTCTAGATGACCCAGTCTTGTTTTTGAAGACATCTGCCCAATATCTACACATATGATGTTAAGGTTGTTTCCACTTGAGTTTAAGTTAAAAAATGTTCATGGTTTTCATAAGGAAAGGGGTGGTTTCTTGGACAGACAACTGTCCCCAAATAGTCAACGTATGCAAAAAAGTGTAATTGCTTTGATTTCGACATGAAAAGGGTTAAGAGAAAAATGTAAAAGCCCAAAGCATAATGCTAATTATGATCAAATCCGCTTTTCGTTGCATCATGTTTCAGCTTTGCAAAATTTTCAATATTCAAGTTGTTCTTCTTCTTGCCAAAACATATCATCGACAGTGGCCACCTAAAATGCCACCGCCTTTCTAAAGAACCTAATCTTACAATGATTCTGAATTCTGATTTTTTGGGCTCCTAGGACATTCTAATCTACTTGAAGTAGTATACCAGTATAATTCACCAAACAGGAAAAATTTTAGAAGACACGCTGGCAGCATGCTTATCTCCAAATGTAAAAACATTCCAATAACCAATCTTTGTAAACATGTGCAATACCAAGCCGCCGAAAGTTCTATTTACAAAAATGCGCGCGTTGGTCACCGGGGCCTCGTATCCGATTCAGACAACGATCAGCCTTCGCCAATACGCGGTTCGATTTACGACCCCTTTAGGATGCGTGGAATCCAAGGCGTGTTTAAGTTCATTTCTAAACATCAATAACTACCTTGTTTTCAGATCTAATTCTACAGTAAAAACCTTCCACGTCCATCACAGGCATTTGCAATGACAGCTTCTCAAGGTACAGAACGGATTATCCTTCCTTGCTTTGGGTACATTTGACAAACTTAGCCCAAACACTTACTTAAACGATTTTCAAACTACGAAAATCCCAGTCTTGACAAGAGATGATTGGAAAACATTCACTGATGTCCTACTCTTCGCTTTCTTTCGAATCTGAAGCGTATTCAGCGAATTGAGGTTAGCTCACCAATTGAACCAATGTCAAATCAGTGACTTGCTTCGACATAGGCTGGCTTTCAGGTAATTCAATTAACCAAGAGGGAGGGGCGTTAAGGCTAGACGCCTCGCGATCTGAAATGGAGCTCTTAAGGTCGTTTACACGAGAACGGATATCACGTGGGAACATAGAATTTTAAGCCCTTCACATTAAGCTACACTGCAAGCCCAACACGTGATGTGGTTTTGCGACTCGATAGGCATTCGCTGCTTTGTAAAAACCGTCACAGGGATGCAAAGCAAACATGTCCAAAAATTTCATCCGGTTTGTTCTGTGCTGGGTCTTTGGATGCGAAAAAGTGCTACAATCAACCCAAGTTACTCGAAAAACATCGAAATCACGGGCGTCAACACCGACTAGCTAGCCGAAAATCAGCCCGGGCAGTACTCGATGTTGGTTGAAAATTCTCATGTAAATGGCCTAGGCTAACTCATTTTCCGTTAGAGCCGGGGCCTTTTCCCGCGGGATGCTACGCGTGCATGCCAACGAACCTGGGGCAGAACGCAGTAGCTAACCACTTTCCCGCGGATGTCACGCGCCAGAGCCACTAGGCGGCGCGATGCGTTGTCAACAGCTTCCGCGCTTTATTGCAGACTTTGTGTTTCTCCAAATCGTCATCTTGTGGATTCACCTGTAGCCTCCGTCACGCTTTCTTCTAGGCCGCGTTGCAGTAACATCAGTCTATCGCGTAAAGAAACCAGTCTGAATTTGTCCACTTCTCCAATTATGTCCTTCAAAAACATGCACTTCACTTCGCTCGGACCGTCCACCACGGACACCGCTTGTTCGATGTGTTTATAGCATTTGCCGCGATCTGTAAACAGAGAGATACACCGGCCACGTGAGCTAGAGTTTAAGAAGCATTTAAGACGCCTGTTGGTTCAAACAACGCCAACTCTGCAATAAAAACTTGTTTGTGACTCAAAAAGAGAATGCAATTACTTTACAGCAGTGAAAAGAACTTGAAACAAAGAAACTTTTTGTCAAGTGAAAGTCTTTGAAATCAGCTCGGGTTTTGAATATAACTATAGAATTTATCCAAATCCAGCTAAGACCTGTTTTTGGATCTACCTAAAATCTCTGCAAAAAATAAGGGCCTAAGGCAAAAGCCCCTTTCACACAAGAGGTACCAAAACCAACTTTCCACGAAAAACATTGCACGGAAAATGGAGTACTTTTTCCTTTGCTCAAGGTCGAGAAAACAGTTGAAAGCTGCATAACTTATTCAGCCTATTCAATTTAACTGCACAAAGAGATTCGGCCAATTTAAAATAACCAATTTCAACAACAGTTTTTGCGAACAGCCGTAATTTGTTGTTATCTAGAAGTCAATGTTAGTCATTGTTGTTAACTAGAAATAAACACAGGGCGCATAAATCACAAAAGGATAAACACGAAACTGAACAAACAAATATTGGATCAAAATACCTTTGATATTTCGGATTTCTTTCCAGATTTCCATGCGAAGCTTGGTGTTTTTGAAACTCTGCAGCGCCAATCGGCAGCTCTTTGGGCTAAGAACACTCCTAGCCGACCCCGTAGAGTCCGACCTAGCACGCTTCGCAGCGACATCCGCTCTTCTCGGATCCTTCCGCTTCTTGCCGACCTCGACTTCAATCTCCTCCTCCGCGTCCTGCGCCTTCGCAACGTCCTCCGGCCCAAACGAGGTTCTCAGTATCGACAATATAGGTGATGGACTCTCCTCGTCATTAATTAGGCCGCCTTTCGCATTTTCCAATTTGCCGGTCTTCGTGATTTTCGATATTTTGCTTTTACGCATCTCCTGCAATTTTTTCAGTTGCTTATTTACAGCTTTCCCCACAGCTTTCTTGTCCGGGCTAATTCCATTCTCAACAATCTTTTCCGTTTTCTCAGGTTTTTCCGACTTTTCAATCTTCTCAGCTTCTTTTTCCTTCAGCTCGTCCAATTCCACTCTCTCCTCGGAACTATCAACCGGTGTAACGATATCCCTACGCTTATTGACTAAAACCTTGACAGGAGGGGTTGCTGGTCTTGGCGGCGGAACATTTGGCGGGCCCTGTGGCCGTCGGCTTGGCGGAGGCGTTTCGTTTTTCCTTCTTTTCTTGTTGTTCAAATATGAATTGTCGCCAGGTCTCTTTTTAGCGGGCATCCCTGGTCCAGCCATAGCCTCGTTTACGTCAGCTTCGTCTACTGCATAAAGCTGAAAGGAAAACAAATTGTGCTCGAAATTTCACTTGTTCAAACACAACAATAAAAAAGAAGGTTATGGTGATTTTCCAGGTGACGTAAATTTTTCCCCACAATTCAGAAACCTCAGTGAATTCATGGGTTGTGCATACATTGTGTATATCAAAAAGATTAACAGCATGTGGAGCAAGCAGACTAAATATTTTTCTACAAATGAATGTGGAACAAGTGCTAAGTAAAAAGTTTCGTGTTTAGAAGTAACCAAAGGCGCCTCCACAAGGACGCTACCTGGTGGTCTTGCTTTAACTTGAACGGATTGCCAAACGCGTGGAGCCTTGTCTGTCCAGGGTCGACTTCTCTCAGTGGCGCAACCATCTTCAAATATTCCTGGTAATTCCCCATTTGACCGATTGCGATGTAATGTTTCTGTTCTGAATGGAAATTGGGCGTTTAATTTAGTCTCTTACCGTAATCATACAAAATTAGTACTAGAATTAGTACGAGAATGGAAACCCAAAATGCCATAATAAATCAGGAATTCTGGAGAAATATTTTCATTTCCAAATGCCACTGATGCCAGTGTCATTGATAAATAAAGGCATCTCAGTGGCCAGTGTCCTAAGGTGGCCAGTGTCCTAAGGTGGCCAGCGTCCTAAGGTGGCCAGCGTCCTAAGGTGGCCAGTGTCCTAAGGTGGCCAGTGCCCTAAGGTGGCCAGTGTCCTAAGGTGGCCAGTGAGAAAGAAAAGAACAGCTCCTGAATAAACCTTACCTTCATCTTCGAATTTGTTGGTAGTTGCGGGGTGGAAGAAACTAAGACGCATTCTTCGAAGTTGTTCAATCAAGCTGCTTCGTGGAATATCAAACGGATTCTTGAAGCTTTGGGTCTGAACATGCTGGAAAAACACAACAAATGCAAATGAAATGGGAGTTCATGAAAAATCTCTCATATTCAGAAAACTTTAACTCCTAGCTTAGAAAATCCTAGCCCAAACTCGTAGAGGGCCATTGTTGAAAAATGTTTCTTTCTATGTCGCATTTGAATAGTGAAAGTCAACAAAACCTGTGGTGGGTGACGGTGAGGATTTAGTGGGCGATGGTAAGATTCACGTCATTTTTCAGGAAATTTAGGCTTAAATGAAGGGCTAATAAAATGAAAAGTTAAGAATTTATGCAAGGGAAGATTCGGGGTATATGAATTTATGATCTTGATAAGGAAAATCATTTGATTGCCAGCATGAAAGGTGATACAAAACAACTAGCACTTTTCGACGACAGACTCGGTTTATAAGAAAATGATTTCGTTATACGCCTGGTATAAACGGCTAAGCACGAGAGAAATAGTATAACTTATACTCTAGAAGGGTTGCTCCGGATCGACACTTGGTCAGTACCCTAGACTTAACTTTCGAACATAAATAGCTAATAGTTCTCCAAAAGAGAATTTTACGTACTTCTTGTGGAAAAGGCAATCCACGATCTTCCAAATTCAGAGCCATGTCACTGTGAAAGGGGAACGAGGTTATAAGAAAGGAGCTGATATTTATATAAATAAAAGAATGTTTCGCAATTGATGTGCTCGTAGAATTGAAAATGGGGAGAAAATGGAAAAAGTGCTCAAGGGAACATAAAATGAAAAATAAAAGAAAGATGAACTAACCGTTTCACAAACAATCATCAAGCATTAAAAACCATAATAAACAATAATTTTAACACCAAACATCATCACAGTCATTCATTACCCACTAGACACCATCTCAAACAATCACTCGCCACCAATCACCATCACAAACAATCATTAACTACTAGACACCATCTCAAACAATCACTCGCCACCAATCACCATCACAAACAATCATTAACTACTAGACACCATCTCAAACAATCACTCGCCACCAATCACCATCACAAACAATCATTAACTACTAGACACAATCACAGACGATCATTCGCCAACAATCACCATTGCAAACAATCATTAACCACTAGACACAATCACAGACGATCATTCTCCACCAATCCCCATTGCAAACATTCATTAACCACTAGACACAATCACAGACGATCATTGGCCAACAATCACCATTGCAAACAATCATTAACCACTAGACACCATCACAAACGATCATTCTCAACCAATCACCATAGCAAACATTCATTAACCACTAGACACAATCACAGACGATCATTGGCCAACAATCACCATTGCAAACAATCATTAACCACTAGACACCATCACAAACGATCATTCTCAACCAATCACCATAGCAAACATTCATTAACCACTAGACACAATCACAGACGATCATTGGCCAACAATCACCATTGCAAACAATCATTAACCACTAGACACCATCACAAACGATCATTCTCAACCAATCACCATAGCAAACAATCATTAACCACTAGACACAATCACAAACGATCATTCTCAACCAATCCCCATTGCAAACATTCATTAACCACTAGACACAATCACAGACGATCATTGGCCAACAATCACCATTGCAAACAATCATTAACCACTAGACACAATCACAAACGATCATTCTCAACCAATCACCATAGCAAACATTCATTAACCACTAGACACAATCACAGACGATCATTCGCCAACAATCACCATTGCAAACAATCATTAACCACTAGACACCATCTCCAACAATCATTCGCCAACAATAACTATTGCAAATAATTATAAATCATTAAACACAACCTCTAGTTATAAGAAAAAGAAAGGATCAATCCCACACTTTATGACCCTAGAAAGTCACCTTTGAGATTTTCCAGCGACACGAGAAACAGTATTAGGATCGGCGATTGACGTCGTTCGAAGAACTTTTCGATAATCGAAATGTTTATCTTCATTGACTTGAGGAATACTGAAAGATCAAAAATACTTTCATCTAAAAAGTAACTCGAGAAACACATGTGGTGAGAACACATTTAAACAATTAAAAAAGGACGGTGGAGTTGAAATAGAAGCCAAAGATTTGTGAGAAAATTATTCAAACCAACGAACATTTCATATCTCCAATTCGCTGTTTTAAAATTTTCCTTGCACCTTAACGTGCTGTTTCTATTTGGTTGCAATTAGAGTGGGGGTATAAACCAAACTTTATGGTAACAGCCACATGTTATGTCCAGTTCATAATTGTTACCTTCTAAAGGACATTTATTTTCTACACAGACTCTGTAACAGGCAGCAAAAAAGAATAGACAACATTGACCTTATACTGTGAGCATAGAGGGAATAAAAACTTTTACGTAACAGAAAAGGAGGAATACGATTGACAGTTGACATCTGTTTTAACGGAGAAGGAATTCGACTCACGGTGGAAGAGGTCGGCTTAGCGAATCTCTCACTGGCTTCTTGCAAACTAGATTTATAAGGCGATCTGCTTCTAATTTTGCCTGAAACGGAAAATTTTTATTGCCAATTTACAAACATAAAAATCACGGGAAAGAAAACAGTTACTTGAAATAACCGATTTTCGCTTGTTTGGCAATTTAACAAGAAACTGGTATATTCAGCTTGTAGGAAGCTTTTGTAACATGATATAAAGCGATAAGTCACAAACGGACACATGTTAACAATTTTAGAGTCTTGACACCTATTTGCAAATGAACGTAACTACCGCTACGTATAACTGAGAAACCAGGCAATAAATGAAAAAAGTGCCAAAGTGGACTTGCAAAAGAAAAAGTTTTATAAATGAAAGTGAGCAGGAAATCAAATTTAAAAAATTCAACTGATAACAATTTCCATTAGTGCTTTAATTATAAAACATCGCATGCTGTAACTTCAAGAAATAAAACGTCGCAATTTCAAAAAACAGTGTAACTCGCACGTGACCGTCTTCACAAATGTAGACAAACGCACGACTTTGCTTACTTGGTGCTTGATTTTCTTTAGATAGGTGATGATGCTGAAACTCAAGGAGCCATCGATATGGTCAGGTATGAGGTTGTTTGGTGCCTGCATCCTTCTCAGGGCATTACGCAATGGCTATGAAAAAAATACACAAAATTCTAAGATTAAGCGCGTAGTTTAAATGACTGAGTCTGGCTTGGATCTGAGCTTGGCTAGGATCTGAGTTTGGCTTGTATCTGAGTTTGGTTTTGATTTCAGTGAGTGTGGCAGAAACGCTGCTAGGGTTATCAGAAGACCGCAAACATACATTTAGCAAAGACAAATTTAACAACAATTGGAAGCAAAAACGCACTATTGAAGGATAAAAATTGTATGAGCAAATACCCCTGCATAGTAACTTGGCATCGTTTGTAGGTATGCTTCGAAGCTATCTTTCCATTTCATAGGAGGCTTGCATTTATGAACTTTGAAGAGCTCATCTGTCAAAATAAGAAGCAAAAATATAATTATCGAATCTTTAACCTGCATAATATTTGCATGTAGTCAAAACAAAAGAAATGTTTATGGTTATAAACTGAAGTTTATGGTTGGCATAAGGCTTCAAAGTCACCAAAAACTGGTTTCAAAAACTCTTGTAGATTCCTGTATTGGACCGAAAATTAAGAAATAAAACGAATGTTTACAATTATTCCATCAGGTTGATTAGTTAATTTTTGAAATTCCAATGAAACTCAGGAGTTTTAATTTGCTATGAATAATTAATACGCCATCTCACCCAAAAGAGGAAGCAGAACGGGGTAGTTGTACGGCATGACAAACAAATTAACTGTCTGCAAGTTGGAGCTTGCTTTCAAGTAGCCGAAGGGCTGTGGCGATCGTCCTTCCCTTCCCGATCCACTCACAAAAGTCTGCAAAGTAATGAAAAATAATATAAAAGTTTCAAACGGGTCTTCAGGGGGATCGTGGAAAAAATGCACGAGGAAATAGGTAACCAATCCATTTGACGTATTTCAAGAGGCTATTTAAAGGTTGGATTTCTAAATCCAGCTGTAAATACACACTGTCATGGCGTAGGAAGCTGAGAATATTCGAAAATGTGGCTGGGAGAGCTTTAAAATCATCATGTCCCGCAGTTAATTTTAAACTTAAAAAGTAGGCCACGTGTGATTGCATATAAATATTGTCAGTTCTAGCAGGTCTGTGGCAGTTCTGAAATTTTAATGATATAGACACCATGAATGCATGAATCAAACGATAAAAAGCGGAATGGACAGTTGCAGGTAACATGTATAAGGAAAACGTCATAACGCGGAACGCACCTGCCAACAGTTATTAGGCTGCTTCCTTTCCAAAATGAATTGGGTGAGAGGCGAGGGCTCCAACTCGTACTTGTCGAACGGTAAGTTGTCGATGACCATGGGCTCAGCGTTGGCGCAAGTGAACTGCACATTCGGCTGCGCATCCCGCGGTGGCTGCAAGTTTAGACGGGGCAATCGTGATTATTATCGACGTTACGTTGTAAGTGACTACTGGCTATGCATACAGTGGCAGCTTTCACTCGTTATGTCAAGCTAATGAAGACTAAAAGACGTCAGCTTGCTAGGCCCAATCCACTAATGAGCAATCAAATGATAAAGAGCCAATGTCCCTGCAGAGATTCTGTCGTTACGATCCAGGGCTCGGTCCAGGGATGAAAATTAATGGCTTATTCTGTGGAAGGATTACGTCAAATATAAAACAGAAGTACAACCAACTATACGCAAGGCATATTTCTGTTGAACTATCAAATCTACGGGACGAGCCAAACGGTTCCACGTGTACTTGTGCTGGATTTCCAAATGAAAAAGAAAATTCCAACCACTGGGGGGAGGGCGGCGTCATGTTCCCCACACTTCCCTAATAACTACGTACCTGGCTCCGCCTTTATATCAAGATAACTAAGAACATCACAACACCGAAAGAATTGAATCTGCGTCCATGAAAACTTCGACTCACCATAGTCTGGGCACCCGGGTCCGGCCAAAATGCTTCCGGGATTGGCCAGTGGCACATGACTGCCTTTGGGTTAGAGCGCACATATATCATCCTCCTCGTGTTTTGCCAAGTTTTCGAAATTTCTAGGGACGGATCGTTCGCATCGTGCGTGACGTCATTTCCTGCGAATGGGGCCTCGTTCCCTCTTACTGGGTTCTCGTGAGTCGCCTGCGAACTACAACAACAACAGCAATAGAAACCAATTTTACTTGACTCTAAAAGTGGAGGTTTAGGGTGGAGATCTCAGAGTGTTATTCTTGAGTTATTTTATAATGGTTTTTCTATACGTAAAATCGGTGTAAAAGAATCTTAGACGAGTTTATAAATAATCAAGACCAGTAATAAATATACATGATCACAAACTTGCTCTTTCTTGTAAATTGGAAAGCCTAAGAGATGGTGGCGCTCTGAATGACTTATGGTGATAAACTAATGAAATCTTTTCGATGAATGGGGCTTCCGCACAGAAAGGGGACTGTGAATTCCAGTCAACTCACCTTGTTTCCTCTCCCTCTGATTTGATCGGCTGGAACGTCGCGTTCTTTCTCAGCCCTTCGATTGACGGCAAAATTCCATTGACTAGAGTCTGGCCAATCAACGGCTTGTTTTCTTGGTCGAAGTCCATGTGCTCAGGTGAAGGGACCAAATCTTCGAGCTTAGGCGTCACTGTACCCGGTGTCCTTGCACCTGATCGAGGCGAAATCAGTTGGTTTCAAACAAGAGGGAATTCATGGGCAAACTAAGAACCAATCTAATCATATCAGCGATTGAGAAAACATTGCGTCGAAATAGTTGACCAATTGGTACATGGGAGCTTATCACAGCAGATGGTACAGACGGCAATTTAGCGATAGCTTTTATTAACAGGCGCCTATAAAGTAGCAAAAACAGTCGTGGATATGAAGTTGTTGGCTCAGATCGAACAATGACTTTTAGCAACACTCAAAGGTTCCCTGCAAAACATGGTTTAGTCTGGCTCTACGCTATCATTTAACGCCAGTCAGAATCAAAATATCAAAAAGGCACCTTCTTTATTCAAAACAGACTAAGCCCATGTTTAGTTTCATCGTGCTTGTACAATTAAAACTATAACGCAAACTAAAATATTAAAACTGCATCCACAAAAATCAACTCTTTTTGGCCTATCAGTGTTACCTTCACGAATAACTAGCTCGGGGTTTGGTCCGATTTTTTCGAAATTTATCACTACTCCTGGCTGTATTTTCTGTGCTATTGATTCGAGAGCCTGCATCAACATTTTATGCGATGCTACGACGTAGGATCTTCCTAAAATGAGGGGAAAGAAACAATTAAGAGTAAAAAAGAGTGAGAAACAGCATCAGCCCTGAAAATGAATTCTGCTCTACACACTAAAAATATATTGTTACTTATTGCAATTATCCTTGCAAAAACTTTACATAACAAATATATTCATAGTTGCAATAACTCTACTGTAGAATTTTTCAACAATAACAGAATCTATGAATTGAACAATGTATAAGGCCTATTAGGAAACTCTGCCTGTGCAAGTCACTGTCCATTCAAATATCTTCTTGTTTTGTTCTAGCCCTTAATGCAAAAACATATACTAGGAAGAGTACTTGCAACATGGATATCATTAGATCTTCCGATGAAACTCTTTGTTTTCAGGCAGCTAGAGATTAAGACTTGATAAAAGACCAACTAAATTTATTAATAGTGATTCTAAGATCTTTCTTTCTAATGACTGGATAAATCATCCAGGCTTAAAAAATAAGACCTCAAAGCAATTTAAAAGACTGGCTTAAATACCAATCATGTGTATCAGAAGATTGTTATCCACAATGACATGCTTTGAGTGAAGTACCAATTCTAATCAAATAAGGATCACAATTACCTCCTGTCACATCACACATGGCAGTTATTGGGGCATCTTCAGGGTTCACTTGGGTCTGAAGAATCTTCTCACTGGCATCTGGTGCTGTCCCTGGCATCTGCAGGATGAGGCTAAACATTCTTTGGTCCCATCGAAACGGCTCCTTGGTCAGCTCACTGCCAGAAAGCTGGTTGTGCATAGGCAGATGCAGCTAAAACAATCAGAAAACAAATTTCACTTTTCAAAACCCTTATATTGTTCTGAATTGCTGCCTGTATATCTAACCCTTTCATTTGCAGGTTATGGATACGCAATAAAATACCAACTCCAGGTGCCTTCATGTTAGAAACTTAGTATTTCTTAAGCTGGTAATCTGAAACTACTTTGGTCATTGCTTCACAAATTAAACTGCAATGAAGCAGCAATCCTTGTGAATAAGACAAAAAGAATGCAAGTAAGGTGGGATGGTGGTGTGTATGAAAATTAGGCCCAATACCTCAGATAATAAAACACTTGTCAAAGATAGTAAAGGTTTAGATTTAGACCACTACTACCTTCCTACCAGAAAAAAAATGTCTATCCTTACATTACTGCTTCCTTTTAACTTTTAACATGATAAACTCTGCTTCCTTTCTTAGGGAAGTAACATTTTGTGAAGTGACTTAAGGATGAACTCAGTGATGTTTATAAATCATTTCAAATGTCCAATAAAAAAGGGGCCTGAATACATACCTCTGGTAATACACCGGCTGCATTGCTCAATGTGCCATTATCTGTTATGGAGATTACAACTGCTGGCTCTAGATAATAAGGATTTCTCCCCTGCAGAACAAGAATCATGAAGTATTTTAGTACCCAGCCTTGCATAAAAAAGATAGCTATGCCTTAAAATTAAAAACAATTTGAGAAAATATCAAAGAACAGTGCTCCAAAAGTTCAATGGCCTAAAGTGAGGCAATATCAAGTGGATAATTGTACATTTTATTAAAGCTTTAATATCATCTGCCATTAAATGGTACTGAAAGCTTTAAGAAAATTGAGTTAGAAAATAGGCAGCCTACCATTCCATAATTATCTATGCCAGACTGCAGTCTGTGGAGATTCAGGAGGTTGAAACTTTCCTTCAAAGCTGGACCGAGTCCGGATAAACTGGTGGCTTGCAAAGTCTTGAGTTCTTCTAAAAATGTAGCAGGGTTTTCTCTCCACCCAGCCTTGAATTCAAACAAAAAATTATAAATAAACGTATCCAAAACAATGAGCACAATTATACTTTATTATTGAGATTGGCTTGAGATCTGCAAAAAACTGATGAGTCTTTCATTTACAATTCAAAGCAACTTAACTAGCTGTGTAGTATGTGCCTCAAGGAAATCAAAACAGGACATACAACAGTGCAAATTTGAAAGTGCACATCTATAGTATTTGAACAAAGAAGCAAATTTTAAATATCAAAGACTATAGAAGATTGAGGTCTAGTGGAGATAGGTTTACTACTTTTGAGAAGGAACTGCTCTTATTTCTTTAACTAAACAGTTCTAAAACAGCTCTGTCAAATTATACAAGATTTGACATCTTGTACTGAAAAATAAGCCCAATACTACTTAAAAAGAATTACTTAAAAACACAAATCAGGAATGCCCTCTTTCTACTTTATACATCTGACCTTTAGGTTATAACAGTTTTAGCTTATTCAAAATAAAATTGTACTTTGGGGTAACCTTTGGGGTAATCTTTTAGAAGTGCATTGTCATTAGAAAGCTTAACTTAAATGAATAAAAGAAGACCAAGTGCGAAAACTTATGCCATACATAATACTTAAGATAATACAAATTGGCGTTGCCAACCCAAAAAAGGACAGCCACTCAACCACAAAGTTTTCTCTATCAATCTAGTTGGATTTAATGAATCACTCACATTCAAGTTCAAAACCTTCATGATTTGTAAAGTATACATTTACATTTTTATCACTGTAAAATGGTCAAGAAGACTAGTTTCCATTGCTCTTCTGATTTACTTCAGATTTTTGCTATGACAATTCACCATGCATCTCTTTTACTCATTAAAACTCATTGAAACATGGCATTGGGTCATCTCAATGCAACCACTTTTATTAGTCAGACAGGCTGAAATATCTGGGAAAACTGGCAAATATAGCACATATGATATTCTTATAAAACATCATATCATAAATGTATAACATGCCATGGAAATTGTTTAAAACTTTGCCACTAACTAGAAAAAAGAATTAAATGACAAGTAACTTTAAAATAAAATTAACAGAACTATCAGTACACTTAATAAGTAAACAATAAAGATAAAAACCAAATGAATTAAATGCCACTTGATGAACTGATACAAATATCCAGTGATTCCTTCTAGAGGGTGTTGTTCAAGAGACATTATTTCAAGTCCTTTTATTACATAGTTATTATTACATAGACGGCAATTTCTGATGAATAAATCAAACCTTTAAAATCACATGACCAGTATAATAAAAACTCCACACAATTGCAAATTGAGAAGCTTCTTTTGATCTTTTTCTTACTTGCATAAAAAATACAATCTTGATAAATAAGCTCCTTTCAAAGTTCTTGAGCCTTAAGCTGTTTTTAAATTTGTCTGTTCACTTCAACTTAAATTTTCAGTTACTATTTATTCATGCATATAAACATTAACTTTCAAACCCCTACACTGTCAGATTTGGATCAGATTAACTTAAAATCTCAGTCTGTAAAACCAACACTGGCTCTTTTACAAGGCCATTGTTTTGTGAAAATTCAGCCTCAGGATTATTAATTAATAAAACTTTGATTAGAATGTAAAAGTACAGTTGAAAAGTATGATCAATAGTCACAGTTGCAAAGCCAAAGGATTAAGTGTTCCGATATTCCTCTAAAAAGCATAAGCAAAAGTTAGTTAAAATGTTTTTAGGTGTAATGGAAAAACTGATGTAGAATAAAGCAAATTACCAATTTGGAACATGGTGTGGAACAGTAAAAAAGAAAAGAGTTTTTGTTTTAAACTATTGATGTCACACTGTACTCATTTTGAAGACAAAATTGAGTTCACAATTGCTAGAAAAAGCAGAACTATTTTTCGCATACTTAAAAGTACTTTTTTCGTCTGACACCCCTCAGAGTATGCAAACGTCGGAAGATAACCAAAAACTGACCAAATAAATAGCCAGATGCGGATCGAAAACACTAGAGGGTGATAAGCAGAGCGTGTGATTGGTTATAATTGACCAATCTGGGTTATTTAACACCTAACTTTAGAAGAGCCCAAGGGAAAAGACGAACTCTTTTTGTCTACAAAGAATGGGATTTTCCATTGAAATATAGACAGACTTTTTCTAGCAATTGTGAAGTTTTGTACCACAAAGCACTTGTTCACAAAATTGAGTCCCATTGCAAAACCAAAAAAATCACTTAAACAAAAGCAATGAAATTGATCATCATCATCATCATTTCATTTCAACACAAAAGAGTTGTAAAGTTAAACAATAAAATTAATTACATACTTTGTAAATTATTACTTAGAACAATCAAATTTGAAATATAACATGTGTTGGGGACACTAAGGTTTTACAAAATCACTAAGATTTTACAAAATCTACTAGAATGTGGAGCCTAATATCCTTTGTCTTCAAGAGTGACACAGGCAAATACAGAATGGCTTTAACTTGCAGCTAAAACTGTTTTTTTCTTGTTTGTAAAAAAATAATGAAAAGTGTTCCCTTTTATTTTCCTTAAGATATCATTATTCCACAGTTTAACCCCATTATAGGTTATGAAACTCTGAGCAGTTTTGGTTCTTCTGTAGGTAAGAAAATTTTACAAGATTAGGATGACTGCAAGGTGTTGGAGTTGGTAGAAAATATATCAATGATAACATCTGGATGTAGTGCATGAACATAGCTCCACATGAATTTTTCATGCACATACTGCATTTGCTGACAGAGAGGAAATAATTTAGATGTGACAAAATAAGTCACAAAAATGTGTTGCTAACAATTTGTCACCCAATTCTACTAGACCTCTAAAAGTAACGTGATTCTTAAGGCCAGTATTTCCACTAAATTGAAAATTCTTTGCCAACTCAACAGATTTTATGGCCAACTAAAAAATCTTAACTGTTTGGCATAATATCAATTTAGCATACAGAAGCAAAAAATACTGCAAAATGATAGAGGTTTATCAAATTTCATTAATTATCCCAAACAAATCTCAAAGAAAGAAAAATCCATCCAATATTCCCAGGCAATTTTCATGATCATAATGCTCAAAATAAAAATGGTAATTATAATAATGATAATACCACTACTCAGAAATAAAAATAATAAGCATCATGACCAAATTGTTATTTAAAATGGTTTGTATTTGGCAAAAGTTTCCATGATCAAATCTTAAAAAAATGACTTTGATGTAGTGGAAATTTTGCATCTGTATTTTGTACATTTTAACTTAAAAGATGAGAAACAAATTTAGGATTAGGATTTCATAAAATTGACTGTACAAGAGCAGCGACCCAGTATACCAACAGTCAGGCTCCTGGGAAAAGGAGACGGGGGTAGGTGACGAAAAAACCTTCTATGTTTGACAGTCTTGTATTGGTGCGTTTTTAGTTATAGACAATAACGTTATTTAGTCAATAAACCAAAGCGAACTTTGCCACACGAGCGTGTTGAGTTATAAAACTGGAGTGGACATATGAATGGCGTTGAAGCCAATATGTCCTGGAATCAAGAAGCTACACAAGATTTTAGCAGTGTCCACGAAAATTATAGTTCAAACTTGGTCGATAAAATCTTTAGTTTTTTCAGTTACTGTAGCCATGATTTTGACTGACAGAAGCCAAAAGCTAGTTTGAATGCTACTGGCATGAACAGAAAAAATACACGGACCAGGGATACCCTTGGGTAGACATACCCCCGTCCATTTCCCTCACCTTGATGCAGTTTGGCGGCTCGTCGAATGACACCAGCATGTAACGATCTCCTCGAGCGGCCTGGTCCCGCGACCGAACCTAGGCGAAGAATGGAAAGTACTTTCATCACCTTGTTTTCCAACTCTATAGGCAACCATCAATTTTGAATCGAAAGGCCGAACAGCCTCAACGAGTCAAACAGAAATAGAGGGGGCCTACTTTCATAAAGGACTCCACAGCTCCCTTGGCGATATCGAGATATGTGGTGCCAAGGAACGTCCTTTGATTCATAGACGCACTTGTGTCTATAAGAAACAGTATCAGTACCATCGATAAGACTGTTGAACATGATCATAATACAACGTTGGTGTGCTTGGACCTTTTAGGCCCTGTGAAGAGGGGCATACCTCCTACCTCCGACCTCGAGTCAGACACGTATCTAATGAGTGCTTTCTGGGTGCAGCTTGCTAAATTGAATCGTCGATCACGTGCCATTCCAAAACTTCCCATCATTGGCTATTTCATTCGTTACCCAAGTTACTATGCGGGCAGAATTATGAATTGTTCTTTGTCGCCATTAATCCATTGTTAAAAGCAAAAAGCTCGGCATTGATTGGCTAGTCAAACAATCAATTAAAAGTAGTTCTTTCTCCATTGTACAAATGTTGTACTGACCAGGTTCTGCGTAATGTAACAATTAGTTCATTTTCCTTCTCAAATCTAGAGAAGCAGGTAGCAAAAATTTAGGATTGATGAAGAGATAGGACCGGACTAGCCAAGTCCTCTCATGTATAAAGCAAGTATTTTGAAGGCATGCAACTCCATTTGGCAAATTTAGAAATCATGAACAGATATCCCTCTTTTTCTTCTACAAAACTAATTTATGTCGAGAATTCCTGGCTGCGATATGGCGCCATGCAAATTTTTATTTACACCGATTCCCTATTCCTGCTTTTTAAATAGCCTCTAGAAAACTATTTAACCCAACAATCATAGCGTTGTAGAACGGGCCTACGCCACTTTTTTGCGACGAAAATAATTCCCGTATAGCCATGAAGCTACTCAATTCAAGTTTAATTCATAGCCATGGCCCCCTCACTTTCAGGTTCGTGTTGGAAAATAAATAATCTAATTTGATTTTGCCATTTCTCGCTGCTAGAGAAAAAGACACGTTGTACTTCATAGGCCATCAAGACGAACAAAATAAAAATCATTTATAGGCCATCAAGTCGAACATCTGGGAAAACCAGAGTTACTGGGTAAACCTTTTGATCTTTAGAAATGTTGTTATGTTCAGATTGAAAGAAAATTAGACACAAAAATAGCTGTCCTTAATTTTACTTCTATCATAGAAGCAATATAAATATATTTCTAAAATAGGAACCATATTTAATAAACTTACATCCTCAACTTTCTCATCCCTTTTTCCATAATGCTAATATTTGTATGTTTGTACAAATAATTGTGGAGTTGTATGGGAATTTGATTGAAAAATCGGGAATGTTTCACGATAGGATGATATTGGTGTGTTTGAGTTGATGGAGAGAACGATCAGAAGACAATTATGATTGCTTTTGCAAATTTGTCGCAAATGAAATGAAAGGGTTATGGAGCACTGGCTCTACTTTTTGTAGAGCAAAATATTTTTAAGGCATTGTTGAAAAAAATAGAAAGACGTTTATAGGTAGAAAGGAAGGAGGTCTACTATTTTGTAATTTTTTGGTTGGTTTGTAAGTGAATCTCTAGACTGACACGTGCTAAAAACTAAACTACCGTCAACAATTGTAGGCCCCCATTTTCAAATGCGAATCGCTGGCATTGGGCGAAAACATGTAATGGCCAACTTGTCAACTGAATATTTCTACAGTGTTTAAATCCAAAGAAAGTACACAAGCTCGATTAACGACTGTTTTAAGTAGCAATTAAATACTAGCAATTTGTTTCATTTTCGGCCTAATTAGAACCACATAAAGACAAGCATAGCTCATCAGGAAAATAGTGAGGTGTGGTCTAATACCAATCGCAACCTTTATTCGACGCGACAATTGTGCAGAGCACAATCAAGCCTTTTTAGTTTATCTTGAACAAATACATGTAGAACATCTTGAACAAGGTTGTGGACAAACAAAGACTTTGAGCGGACAGAGAGAGGCAAAATTTGTTGATTGGAGGGGGGGAGCAATAGCTCTTCGTGCCTCCCTCCGCACGGGTGCGTTTACAACTTGCCCCGCAGTCATTGCGTATCACAGCGAAGAAAAAAGCAAGGGCAAATGAGGAGGGGGAATAAAAGAAAGCAATAACAGGGGTACGTGTGCTGCAAATTTGGTGTTGAGATGGTGTTCAACGCAAATTTAGGCCAGAATTGCATGCTGTGCGAAATTAGACTTCTAAAACACGTTCGAGCTTTTCGTCTGGTACTCTACATGGCATCAATACGTTAGAAAAAGGGCCGACTGATTATCTGTCGCCGACCGAAATTGGAAAATACTCTCGATGATGTATTTAAATATAAACTGAGATTGGCACACGAGCAATTTAAAGCATCATCTTTTTTTTTAAAATCCAATACTGCAATTTCCCCATGTCATAAAATTGAGTATGCGATTGCTGGAATGTCTTGGGAATATTATCTTTTTCTTCCAAATTTCAATTTATGTCCCTAAAAAGTATTGGGGCAGAACACTGAGAGAAAAAATCGAACGGTATTAAAAGAAAGCTTTGCATTAAAAACAAAAATATCATTTATAAACATAATTTGGTTTGCAAGCTGGTATAAAATCATACTCAGGCATAAAATAAGTATTATTGTACTTAAAACTGCCTCCAGGTAAAAAGAGCTCTTTGCAAATTGAAGGATAATGTACTTGCGCAAATCCTGCATGTCTAAATAGTATTTCCACAAAATTACTTAAATATATTGAGTATTTATATCACGAAATTATTCAACGAAAACCGATACAAATTACACAAAAATTAGTTCAGAATAGAGGGTGGGGATGCCGCTGAAGCCGGTTTGAGGAGATTCGTTGATACCTTTCGTTCCGCTAGGCATGAAAGGATAAAACATAAAAATAAACAACGAAGAGTGAGCTGGGGGAGGTTTCAAGGAAGCTTAGGAAAGCCTAAACCACAGCTAAAACAAAAGAGCTTATGTGCGGCAGACAAGGGGGCGTCTAGGTTATGCTAAAGTGCTCAAAAAGTTAATGAAAAATGAATGGTTAGAATTAATTAATGAGCAACAAGTGGTTCATCGATCACGTAATTGATAGGGGTAATAGTATAAATCATAAATTATCTTTAGCACTAATTCAAATAATTACAACTTGACTTAGACCATCATCTACACCTGGTTGCTCTCGGCACTTGTCAAAAGCACATGATGTTTGATTATTGCATGCAACATCAAAAGCTGTCTTTACTTGCTGCTTTTTAACCTTTGCAACGTCTAACTTAACTATCAACTGTTTAACCACTGCCAACTAATACAGATATTCTTATACAGATATTGAGGAAAATTTGGATTATAAAACTTGAGCTTGGTTAGAAAATATTTTCGATCGAGGTGTTGATAATGCAAAGCGTTATAACAATTTACATCAACGTTTTCTCCACTTGTTAATTATTTATTCTGGTGATCAGGCGATTGTTCGGCGATAGAAAAATAAAAAAGACTACTGGGTATTAAAAAATATCAAAAACAAATGACATTTGATTCAAAAATAAATAATGTGTGAAAATAAGGTGGGTCCAGCTGTGCATTAAAATTACCCTGTTGGCTAAAATTTCTATCACCGAATTCCTCCAAAAAAGTGCTTGCAAAAATACTACATGGTTTAAACAAGTTGAGGGGTGTTTAATCAAGCCCAATTATTATTCACACCTCGTAAAATGATTAAACGTTCTATTTCAACTCGCTGAAAAATGCAAAATATTTCAAATCAATCCCCTGGAAAATGTTATAAATCGAAAGTTGCCCAACGCGTAACTTCATTGAAAATTAGACAGAATCAAGGCAAAGCCATTATGAAAGTAAAATAACGGCAGCTACATACGATGCGCATACCTCAGCAAAGTGTTCACCCACTCTTTGGCCTCTCCAACCGTCTCTGCTTTCAGCTGCCAATCTCTGTCTTCTGTCTCAATGCTTATTACCATGGGATTCTCGAACTCCTGTCGCACTGGGCACCCTCTAAGGTAAATCGAGCCAACTGGCTTGCCTTGCTCCTTTCTGCTGTACACCAAATAACCTGACGAAGTTACCTCAAAGTACCTCCTGTCCCACTTGGGAGCCCTCTTTTTGCCACCGCTCAGTTTGTCTAGATATCCTTGCTTCACGGGCTGTTTGGCAGAGCTCGCAACAGCAACAATGTGATCTTCCGCCACGTGACTTAGATCCTGCATCGACGAATGGTGTAATATCTCGGCCTCTTTCAACTCGTACGACTTCGCTTTGGAGAATACTGGCATAACCGTTTCAGCATCCGCAGTCTGGGACGGTAAGCCGGCTCGCTCATACGTTCTGTTTGGCAAAGGTGGTGGGCTGGGTTCGGGGTTCACCCCATCTTTCGTCTGGGCGCTTGCTTTAAGGGTTCCCTTATTATCTGCAAGCTCCTGAATAACTGGTTGAAATTTCATCGACTCCCCTTTCTTCCCGCTCTTTTCAACCACCGGCCTCTCTTCGACATGCGCATCACCAACGGCTGCGAGGCTGTCTGGTCTTGTCGACTTGCGTTTTCTTCTATTTTCTTCTTCACACACTGCATGTTTGAGTTGCTTCAGAAACTCAGCCACATCATTTAACCAATTCTCGAAATTTGTAGACGGGGATTCCCCAAACTTCGTCAAAAGTGCGGATGAGACCATCTGAATTTCTCCGCATCTCTTGGAAACGTCATTCAGTTTCTCAGTGTAGTCTTCGATAAACGACGAAGCCTTGTCAAAAAACAGCTTTTCACTGGCTCCGACGTTGGCCTTCTTAACAAACTCGATGTTATTCCCTGCCTTCTTCAAATCTGCTTTCATGACATCAATCTCAGCTGCTAGCCCCTTGATTGAGGCATCCATTGGTGCTAACAATCCTGGCATATCTTCGAAACATTTCAATGCATCAAGGTCATTATCATAAAGTTGCTCAACAAGAAAGCGTAGCAAGTTGTGTTCTTTGTCAGAGCTACGTATGCTGACAAGCTTGACAAGGGAGCTCAACTTAAAGCCGTATGCACCACCTCTAGTTGTACCACCGTTTAGGTAATTTCCAACAGCAAGAATGTATTCTAACATCCTTTCAAAAGTCCTGCTACCTTGCAAAGCACTACAGGACTCCAGCAATGACAAAACAGGTGGCTTTATCTCACTGTATTGACTAGGTACCTCCATTATTGTCAACAAGATATCCAGCTTTCGGTTCAGATTAGGAATATCACAAAGCCTCAGCATAAACTGATCAACAAGAGGCAATGCTCCTACATTACCTTGAAAATTCTTGTACATCTCAAGCTCATCTGTGTTTGGCTGGAAACGCTTTAAGGCCATAAGGTGCTCCAACAGAAAACCTTCCTCTTCATTGAACATAATCAACTTTGATTCAATTTCTTCAGGGTGTAGCTTGAAGCCGCTTAGAAAAATACCAAGATTCTGTGCCTTTTTGTTATCAAGCATTGATTTATTTTGAGTAGAGGTTTTCGTTACAGCAGGCATGGAGCTTTTGCTTTCAATGTGAAAAAGATTTTCCAACTCCATGAAATTGAAACACTCTGTCTTTTCCTCTGCAGTTGCCCAAAAGGAGTTGGCAACAATCATATCGGGCACTTTAGTCCAGAACAAAGGCTTCAATTTTTTGCCAGGTCTTATTTCTGGCTTTCTTGGGAGACCAAACCCTGCAAGGGGTGGTGGTGGTGGAACTCCAGGGGCACCAGGCGGAGGAGGAGGGGGTGGCACACCAGGTAATAATGGAGGAGGGGGTGGTGGAGGTGGTATGCCAGGTGCTGCTGGAGGAGGGGGTGGAGGAGGCTGTACATCAGGGGTTGCTTTTGCTTGAAGTGTTGGAGGTGGAAGTGGAGGGGATTGTGGTTCAGATGACTTGGGACTGACATTGGCTGATTGATTGATTGCTTCCTTGCTAACTCCAACTGTAGATGATGGTGATTCTGTAGAGAGTGAAAGTGGTTCATGACTTTGCTCCTAGCTTTGAAGCTCCCGTTGGAACAGCTTGGTCCTTGATTTCATTCTGCACAGGATACAGTTTGCTTGGCACAGCTTTTGTTGATAGCTTGGGGACATTTTCAGTATTTGCACCATAAGAAGCCTTTCTAGGTGGCAAAGGAGGTGGATTTTCATCATCATATACAGCAACATCTTCAGGTGATGCAGGTGCAACTGACACCCCAGTTCTGGAGTCTTTGGTAACTTTTGCATACATATCAGCAACATTGACATGATGCACTTGTCCAGTTTCCTTTTGGCTACTTTGCTCTGTATGAAGACCATACTTTGGTGGCAGATAATGGTGAGTACCAGGGTGTTGGCTTGTACCCTTGTTGCCACTTTCTACTCCAGATGCATCAATTAATGCTTGTCTTGACTTCCTGAAGTCAAAGCCATGAATTTCAGTTGAAACACGAGCATTTGCATTTGAACCAGGATAGTTTCCATGAGTGAGGTATTCATCACCACCAAGGTTTTCAATATGACTATACGCATTCCCTGCATGCTGATTTCTCATGTTTTGTTTTCTCAATTGCTCTTGGGCCATCGCTTTCATTGTCCAGGACAAAATACCAGTCTTAATTTGTCCATCTAGTTGTTGCACTATTTCCCTCACCTTTCTTACCTGAATTGAAGCTTTGAATGGGGCATCAACAATTGTCAAAATTGTATTAAGCTGCTCCAGTTCCTCTTGCAATGTGCCAATAGCTGACTTCAAAAACCTCTCTTGTTCATTCGCAATTCCAATAGGATCCTTCAATTCCTTGACATTTTGTGTGACTGAGTTGAACCTTGCTGGCCTTGATGCTTCTTGTATGGCAATAATCCATTCATCCCTTACCTTTTCAACTTCATATCCAGGCTGGTATGATGATGTCAATATACGAAAACTGTACTCCTTCTTCCCAGTTATCACTGCAAAACCATTATCATCAACTTTTTTAACAAATGAAGCACCATGGCCAAGCTGTACCACATTTAGAGCATTGTCATGACTGCTCTCATCTCCAACCTTAAAATACAATAACTCCCCAATGCGAACACGAAGGTACCTTCTAGCCCACACCAAGGATGCAGCATTATGACCTTTCTTCTCAATTATACCCTCTTTCAGGATATCATCCTCCAGCCCTCTCATGTTGGATACGTACAAGCCTTCACTGTAGCCTTGTTGTTCGATTATATAATTGAGAAGACGAACAATTTTGTTCCTTTCCTCAAAGCTATTTGCATCCAACTCAAATTCGGTTGTGTCGTCCATTGTTACGAATAATCTTGTTGTTCCATCCTCGCTCTCCGCGGTTTTGACAGTTGTAAAGTCGTACCTCTTACTCCTCTGCCCCCTTTGAACAAAATACATCGTGTGTTCGGGGAAATCCAACTGGAGTACACATTTAATCGACCTGTTGTTTTTGGAGAATCGGTGAACACCGAAATTATAAACTTCATCTCCCTTTATTTCATTTCCAGTCAGCTTCGTATCAAAATTTACAGTGGCGTAGGGAGTAGATGCAACACCAAGCCCAGTGGCTTCCTGAATGGCTTTATCAATCGACAACTGGCCTGCCTTCACCAAGTTCATAATACGGATCCTTTCTTCATCCCCTGTTTTGAAGCTCACCTTTGTAGGCCGTTTAGGACCGTACGACATACTTTGAGTCGTCCTGTGGGGTTGAGGATTCTTCATAAACTCCATCGCTATCTGATTCAAGCTGAAATGATTTCACTGTCACGAAACTCCAATATCCGTTATATGTCTGCAGATAACATATTGACTACTAGCCTAGCCAAAGGGCAATTTCCACCGATCAATGTTCAAAGTATGATGGCGGTCGAGAATAACTCTCGTGCGATTGTGGGGCTATGTAGGTCATATGAACGGCCATTCATAGGTAGGAAGTGTGCCGCAGAGGCTCACAGCCTCGAAGAAGCCTATGTCGGCGGCCGGAAGCCGAGCCGACGTAATGTTTTCCACCTACAAATGACTCTTTATGAAGTGTTGTTCCGGTGACAATCTTGGTTAAGAATCTAAAGAAAGAGTTCTAATTCAGTTTTTTTTCACCAATTGCTTATATCGTGCGATTCATAACTTGCAAAGTCGCCGTGGTGAAGCACCGAAGAGGACCCTGGAGCCGGTGATAAATTGATGTTATGATGTCATATCCTTTCCAGCCTACGCTAGGTACATTCCTTTGCCGCACGTTGTTACGGGTGCGATCAACGAAAGGAGATGGAGATTAGGGGGAATCATTTCTTTTATAACCAGTTCCAGTTACATAAATTAAGGAACCTTTTCTACGTAGCTTTAATTCTGAGAATTGTTGATTTAGACGCTTTTGTATAGAAATATCAGATTTTAAATGACCTAAGCCCCGAATTCTTTTCCTTATAACCACTTTACAAACATACAAACAGTACAAAATCCTGTGTTTAAGGTCGTCATAGAGGTAAAGGAAATGGAGGATATCCTAATTTCTAGGTTAGTTTTTTAAAGAATGTTTATAGAAGCAAACATTAACATATTCGCGACAGTATTTTGTGTGATAATGTTCATTAAAGAAGGCCCTTCTTTCAACGACGTCTACCACTTTTACCCTCACTCTAGAGATTCATACAGTCTCTTGATTTATAAGTCCCCTATGCATCCAGGGTGATTCCTAAGAGTGCCAAGAGGGACCTGCATTTGGAGCTTAAATCTGCTTGATTTCACTACATTGATTTGTTTTCCTGTATGAAAGATGTCCCTCTGTTGGCTTTTCACTGAACCTTTAGGCAAACCCCCCTGCAGGCAGTCTGTTTTTATAACACAACTATCGAGCACCGATGGGGGAGTGCAGGGGGCGTGACGCCATATAAAATGATCGAAGTCGTTCATTGGGGTATTTTTGCAAAGAATCACGGATCTAAAAATTCTATAGAATAACAAAATGCAGGGAAATTAATTAATCACTTCCAGTAAATTGTGTTACACAACCATACGAATTCAATGTGTTACCCCTTAACAATTTAGAGAAAAAGCTGAAAAAGGGTAACAATTTAGATCAGAAAGTGGCGCAGTAATTAGAATTTGAAGAAAAAGTGATCCAGCTTGTGTTAATGTCAGCAGAAAAGTCTTCATTTGATGACTAAATCTATTTTCCGCCAAGTCTCAAAGGAAATTCGGAGACAGGGCCTCCAGAACCAAAATTCCCACGTGAGCCAAAGCAAAAACGTGGATATTTGAAGACTTGCAGCTTAGTAGAACTTCAAAAATTGCATTTGAAATAGTTATGGATGGTACGGACAGTGGTGAGGATGAGTTCACTCTTGCGACATCTTTTGAGTATGACTTCTGCAGCTTTCCAGAAGCAAAACAAATGTACGAGAAGGCCATTTTGAAAGGTCACAAACTGGCCCAATTCAATTTGGCTCTATGGTACTTGTACGGAAACCGACCGGGTACCAAGAAAGACCTCGTAAAAGCAAAGGAACTTTTTCAACTTTCTGCTGACCAAGGTCTTGGAATTTCTATGTACAATCTTGGTACTTTATATGAACAAGGTGTAGGGGATTTACCCCGAGATGAAAGGGCTGCATTCAAATTATATAAGAAGGCTGCGAAGGAAAATGAAGAATGGCCCGAAGATGGCAAGCGACGAGTGTTCATTAAATTGTCTCAGATGTATCAGAATGGAACAGGGACGACAAGTTGCATCCAGAAAGCTGCATATTGGATGGAGAGAGCAAATGAAGAAAAAGCTTTACCCCCCTCAGTTATGAGTATGATGAAGATGTTGAAGCAGTTGGATCCAGGTAAGACCTTGCACCACTCATAGATGTATTAAATTTTGTAAAATATCAAAGGCTTTATAAAAAACGAACAACAGACTTGACTCAGCCGCTAATACTTGTAACAAAGGGGGTATAGCTAGTAAAACCCGCTCCATTTATAAAGGTATGTTTTATTCACAATTATAAAATACAGATTTATAAACAATTTTTTACAAATTTTATAAAGCAAAGAGAATTATTAAAACTTTATCAGACTGAAGGTATTTAAAGAGCTACATACACATATACCAAATACTGTTTCCTTATATAAAAAGGATTCTAGTAGAGTGATGGGTATTCAAACTTAATGCAGTTTCCACTACATGGATGGAGCTCCACAGCATGAAGATGCCTGTTTTCTCTCTCATACCAGCGATTTTTACAATCTACAACATAGCAACAGCATAGAGACCCATTTGAAGAACTTTGAAAATTCCTTTGTAAGTGATATATTGAAAAAGATTTTCTTCTTTTGTCTAAAATATTCTTATTTCATGTTATTTCTGTCATATACTTTTAGGAAAAGTGCAAACTGAAAATGATAAGAGATGGAGAAGATTGTCTAAATATGTTGACGGATTGGCACAGGCAGAAAAACCTTCAACCTTCAAGTGTTGGGAGAAACTGTTTCTCAAATTTGGTTATGTTCCATCAAACCCAAGATGCAAAAAGCCAAAACAGAAAGCAAGGAAGTGCAGCCTCTCTGAATTTATGGAGCTTTCTGGGGGAGTTTTAAAACGCTGGATACTTTTGAAATGCAAGATGAACCAGAGCCTCCCCCCATTTGTGCATACTGCAGGGTAGAAGAACAACCAGACAAGAAATTGAAAAACTGTGCACGTTGCCGGGAAAAATATTGCAGTAAAGAGTGTCAGAAGAAAGACTGGAAGACTCACAAGGAGATTTGTAACATGGTTTCTGACCAGATAAACATTTCCTAAAGATTCGTTCATGGAAAGCAGTTAAGAATTTATCATTAAGTTGCTTTCCTTCAATAGCATATACCGCTAGAATGTTGTTGTTTATTATTGTAACCAAAATTAGCAGAAATCATATTGGATGCTAAATTGGAATTTTAAATTTGTTTAAGTCACAAATTTATTAGCCAATGAATAGCAATTGATATTGAGCAAGTGTCAGATGAAGTCTGATATTCTGTATTGTGTTAAATTTTTCTTAGGCACATAGTCGTATTTGCAAATAAGTGTTTGCAACAAAAGCCCATGGAATCTTAACAAGAATTGGCACATTGTGTTATTAATCATACAGAGATACAATTCAAGTGAATTAAATATGTCTTATATTATATTATGATAAAATAACAAATTACAATTACAAAATTTATTTATGTATCTTCAACAAAGCAAAGGTTTTTAGACTGATTCTTTAAAAATTATATTCTGGTGAACCTGAAAGTTTATTTTTGTATTATTATAACTTCAAAACTTTGGTTTGGCAATGTTTTCTCCAGGAAATGTTTTCTGTAAAAATCAATGTATCAATTGTTCTTAATATTTGGTTTTCTACAATAATGTAAATTTTCCCATAACAGTGCGGAGTTCATACTTAAGTATTATTATTATTAGTTGTCCCAGTTTGGAAATGTACCTTCATTTTCCATTAGATGGAATCAGGGTATTGCCCTGCAGTAGATCAAAATAGTGTCCATCTATAAAAGTCTGATTGCTTCGAGTTGAAGGCCACTATCCTTTTTCAAATAAGCCTGTTTCAAATTTCGCGCGAAAACAAAAGGACTTCGTAGCGAACTGTGTGCTTACATGTTCTTTGTATAGCTTCTGTACTGCCAGAACAGCGCGGTAAAAATTTAAGAGTAGTTGCAGAATCATTCATTAAGGGGTAAATGTCCACTATTATTCTGGCACTAAGTCGGTTGCTGTGGTAGCGTTTTCGCATCACTTCCCTTTCAGTTTTCCATTGAAAAACGATCTGTAACAAAATTCCTCCGTTAACAAATTACTCCGCTTTCGACAGCGTCTCCAAATGTCTCCGATTTTGTAACGATTCAAAGGAAACGCGAAGCCCAAAATGGAGACATTTCAGCTAAACAGGAAAAGGTCCGGGAAGGAAACAAGTGTTGACAAATTCTCGCGTGGAATGAATGAAGGATCATGGAAAACAAGACAAAAAACAGCTGATGTCCAGAAACGAGACTTTAAATAGTAATAGATGATCGAAAACAGTTAATACGAAACACGACTTCCCTTGCCCACAAGGTAACGAAACTTTTACTTTAAAATTGATCGTCGACTCTCTACCATTGACACGAAAAAAATGAAACGAGTATTGAAAAGACTGCTACACATCACCACATTAAATACCTGAATATTCCTGTACAACTTCTCTACCACGATGAAACAACCGTTTAACTAACCAAAGACAAGATACACTATCAACGATTAAATGCAACACTGAATTTCACAATTTTATTTCATCAACGGTCTTTAGCGCTGGGCTAAAACCCAGTGAATATAAATATCAGTTTAATTTACATAAAATACAATTTTTGCCGTGCAAAACACATAAATGCTAATCAATAGTGGAACAGAGTTTCACCTTAAGAAAAGGTTTTGCTACCTTTATCTAAAATATATGCTCTATGGTCCACATGATATAAACCGTTCTAGTCCCGAGAATTTAAGCTCTATCCCCCCCCTCCACCCCAGAAAAATTGCTTTTAGAGTAGCATGTGCGTGAAATGAGTGATTCCTGAGTGCATGAGATAAACAAAACTTGAAAGATGAAAACACAAGGAAGCTGAGGCACTGGAACTTAGATGACCAAAGAACTAAAAACACAAAATTAACACGCCATTTTAGGCGTTCTTTGTACACTGTGCTAGCATAAAGTACCCGATGGACAAACTAGCACTCATATCGCCCTTTGACCATGCTTAATATGCAAAGACTAAGTACCTCAACAAAATGGTTACGTAAATGGGTATACACTAAATAAAACTGTACAATTGGAGGACAAAAACAAGACCATAGATAACATCATCTGTAATCATTGCGTGAGCTCCGAAAGCATTAGTAATGCTTTCGGCCGGCGTTGTATGTAGCTCTTTACATTTTACGTAACGAGGAAAACCCGAATCCAGTTGATAGACCAACTATGACCCAACTCGTGAAGATTCGAGTGTCGTGAAGATGGTGTGATTCGACCGTTGACATAGCCAGATGACTATGTTGGATCTGAACATTCATGGAGGGCCACGCCTTTCAGGTGGTAGAAGTACAAGCATCTAGGCCTTCCGTTTGATGAGGTGACATCATGCCAACATACTCCAAGACCTCGATCCTGGAGTTGTTTCAGTCGCTTCAAAACAGCTTCCGTAAACCAGCATACATGGCAGCAGATAGTCCACCTGCAAAACACATTGGAAGTTTGAAGCTAAATTTCATGAAAACTCGCCTGACAAAGCGTATCTAAATGGAAATCTATAAACGGGGCCCAGACTGGAATCTTTGAGGCGCGCTCGCAGTATCTTGCCCGCGCACCCGTCTGCGCGCTTTTGGAAATTGGCCGCGCAAAATAAATCAACCGTTAATGTGGCCGTGCAAATAATCTTTCCGCACCACAGCAACAAATCAAAGACTCATAACAAAAGATTTTGGCGAAAATGGGGGGCCATCGCCCTGGTCAATTTATTGCAGCCGCGCAAAAATTTTATGAAATCTTGACGCGCGGTTCAGGAAATTTTTTTTCACCTTGTCCGCGCACATTACAGTCTGGAACGGGGCAACAATTGGGAGCAGATTATGACCTTTTGAAAATTGAAGTATATGACAGATTATGACATTTTTTATAAATCAAAGTTCACACAATGAAATGTGGACGTAACCAAGAAAATGTGAAAGTGAACAAAGGTATGCAAGTAAGTTACGAAAACCATAACATATAAACTGGTGTCTGTGATAATTGACTAGTCACCATAGTGATCTGAATTAATGCTCTTGAAAAGCCATTATTGCTTAATCATCTAGGTAAATATGCAGATTGGAGATAGCAGCTGAAGCAAAATGCCTCTCTCCTTGTCTTTTCTTCCCCACCTAACCCTGTGATAAACATGCTGCTGGATTTGGAAGCACCCATAATTAAAAGCTTCAAAGTGGAAGTGAAATTCCCTAATCCTGTCAGAACAATGCGTGATACAAAAGTAAGATTAAGATAAAGATATCAACCTGAAACGGGAATGGTCACGATCCAAGATATGATGATACTTCGAAACAGCTTCCAGTCAACAACTTCCCTGGACCTAACTTGTCCCACCATCACAACCGAACCAACTTTGCAGTGGGTTGTACTGATTGGTATGCCCAAATTTGAAGCTAACAGAACTGTCACTGCTGATCCAATTTCAATCGAAAAACCACTGACAATTGAAAAAGAAATATTGCTAAGTAAAGGGTACTGAAAATAGCAGTCCAGAGCTTAAAATACAAAGAAGCACTAGAAGAACATGTTTGAAAGAAATTGCAACCCATTTGATCATATCAAAAAATTTGTATTTGCCTTCTTCAAGGAGATCAATTGGCCTTCTTGGAACGAACAATCTATGATTATTATGCTTCATATGTCATGCCCGAGGGTCACAACAATCTGGTGTTTCCAAACTTCCATTTCTTGACAAGCAGGGATAATTTATTTCCATTATTAGTGTTAGTCCAATCCTTAACATATTGTTTAGATAAATCATCCTGTTCCCTCATGTTTTTCTGTCAGTGATAGATTCCCTTTTCTACCTTTAAAATGAATCATCAAAGCTAAGGGTACAAGGATACCTTGATGGGGTGATTGGAGTAAGGTCTTCACCCAGGGTTTGAATGACTCTTCTTCCCCAAACCCACAATCCAATGACTATTCCAACACCACCATAAACCAAAATCCAGATTGGTGTTTCAACTCTTGTCACAATTTCCCCAGTTTGATATATGACCCAAATTGAAATCAGTGGCCCAATGGCATTACTAAAATAAAAAAAATATTGCATACAAGGACTAGTTTGTCATTCTGTCTTTCACCATTTAAGACACCATGCAGTGTCCTTACTAGAAGGCCATTTACAGCATCTGTGCAGAATTCTGTCAAGAACAGGGATTTGCATAGTGAAAACCATTTTTGTTGAATCAATAAGCCTAAAAAACTTTTACATGTTAGTAAATTTACAATACCCCTTTCATCAGAAAATCAATTGAGTAGAAACATTAAATTCTGCTAGCATTCATAAATGTTGGAAATTACACAATTCAATCAATATGGTAAGCAAAGATGACTCCAAGAGGCTAAACTTTTCAAGCTATTGCCATACCTGACATCATTTCCCCCATGAGCAAATGCACCAAATGATGCTGTCAGAATTTGCAAAAAGGAAAATATACGGGCAGACTTTGGCTCATCTGCAACCAGTTCCCTAGCAATCTTCATCGCATCTTTCTTGGAAATATTCTCAGGCTTTTTGGGTCCAGAGATGTATTCCTTTATCTGCTCTTTCCAAGTCAGAGTTCCATTTTCAATACTTTTATCAGACATGTTCTCTGAAGGGGTGCTGCTTGGAAGCAGTTGTATGACTCCATCTAAAATGTCAAGGGTGGATTTACAGAGAATGATAAACCAATTAAAACAATCCGCTGAGTTTTCAATTCTTTACCTAAACTAATAAATATGTTGAGTAGTATAAGGAAAAGAAGAATCACCTGAATCATTGAAGTTGACAACAGTTTCAAATTTGCCATCATTCTTTGTCTCAATACCAGCATCAATAACTTTGGACTCCCCATTTGGTGAATATTTCACCATTTCCTCAACAGATTCATTGCATTCTTCTTGGACCTTCCTTTCCAGCCATGGTGCAACAAAAATCTTGACAAGTATCCCAAACAGGATTCCTCCACCAAACGTTAGAATCATCACACCATAAAATGGTATCTCATTGAACTTCAGCACTACAAAATTGGAAACAGCAGTGAAAATTTGCAAGGCAAATCAATAAATTTTCTAATCAGCATATCAATGATATTTTCAACCTGCATTTTGATTCCAGGAACACCCTTATTACAATAGCTTGAATCTTGACTGACAAGAGACAACTAAATTGAGCAAGAGAAATAAAAGAGTCAACTATAAAAAACAAAAAAGCTAAGTTCCACACACAACATGAATGTATCACACAGATCAGACATACATTGAATATTAAGTTACTTACAATGTGACCCCTTGTAAAATATTGAGAACAGATTTATAGCAACTGTGATTGCATATATGAAAGGCAGAAACTTCAAACCAGCTTTAAATGAATCATTCTACAAAAGAAGGAAAGAATTGCAATCCCAAAAGCTGTTATCAGATGGACATCATTAGTTGAATGGGATAATAAAATCAAGAGCCTCAGGTTTAGCAAGGATATATCATCACTATGATTCAGTGGATTGACAGATTATGAAATTTCATCATTGGCTCCAAACCAAAAAACAAATTGAACTTAAATTTCTTGATTCAAATACAAAAAGTTTCACAAAGAGCATAGTAAATGCTATTACTGGCTGTAGATTCTACTATTTTTTCTGTATCACAGCAATTTACTAGGCTACATATCATGTTACAGGCATATATGAACATAAACAGTGAAGAATACTCAAAAACACACTATCTTTAAATTTTTCAAAAATTGTTTTCATCTTCAAATGGATGTATCACAAAAGGAATAAGCTAAAATGCCTACCTTGTTAAGAATGGTGGTTCTGATAAGTACAAATAGGACACTTGACACAATGCCAGACATCAGAGGAGAAACCACCCAAGAGGCAGCTGGTGAAAATAGCAAATACCAGGTCATGAACTCATTAGCAACCTAATTGTAAGTCATACATGCCTGTGAATTATCAGAACATAAGATGCCCAGCTTTCTTGGTTTTAACTGATTTGGCACACGCTTTTGATAAAAATCAGCACCAACATAATTCTGTTGCAAGATATGAATGTTTTTGGTGTTGAGTACCAGGTTTGACAAATATGATGCAATGGTGAATAGAATTAACTTAGAGTAGTAAATATTAAGTGGATGAAAATAGCTTGTTAGCAATATTCATAATTTGTTACTGCTAATAATTAATGTTGTTACTTATAACTATTAATGACTTCTGATATCTAGAAAGACAGAGTGTTGTTCCTCTTTCTAGTTCAAAATGTGCAGGCTGCAGGCTTTAAACTTGTTTACAACTCTCTTGCACCCAGTAATTACATATCTACTCATTTCATTCATTAGATTTTTATTGTAATCAGGTTCATGGGTGTCCTTTTGGTTTTGTCAAAGCATCCTAAAGATTTACTAATATTCCCTGTCCTTTTTATCATCTTCAAATAACTTAGGGGATTAAATCCACAAAGCTGTCTCTAAAATTGAATGACCCTCAGTAAAAGGACCTGCATTCCATAGACATTGACAGAACAAAAATCTATAGGCAGATGCTTTTGAAAAATTCTGGCACTATTCATTTCAATATGTCATAAGCCTGCTATTGTTTTATTGCACAACATCCAAACAACAGACAGAAATTGAATTTGGTTTGAAATATTTGCAAAGGGGTCAATTAGGATTGAGAAATCTGCCTTTATTCACCTATCAATCCAAATTTCTTCCAGTGCACACCTCCGAGACCATGCTCAACTAGGGCATAGCCTATTGTGGCCCCAACAACACTGTGAGTTCCAGAGATTGGAAGTCGCAAAAATGATGCAATCAGTAGCCAAATGCTTGTTCCTCCTAAGGCACTGAAACTGCCAACCATGGCTAGGGGTCTTGTGTCATTGAATGATGTGATGTCTATGATTCCTTTGCGAACTGTATCTGTAGAAAGAATAAACAATTTGCTGAAAAGAAAATGTTTTGAACTGTAGAAAGAATAAACAACGGTTTGCTGAAAAGAAAATATTCTGAACTGATGCTAAACAAGGTAATAATAAGTGGAGAATTCCAGACAAATCCACACAGGGAATTAAATAATTCAAATCTTTAAAATTGAGTACAACAACACTTCTGGTAATCAAGAAACTTGAGCATATTTTTCTCAGACCTATGAAGATCTAGAAAATTCAGGAAAAAGTACAAAAGTTATTTTTGGTAATAAAGGCAAGTTCTTTGCTGTGATGGAAAAATAGAAACAACATAACACACACATACATGCTTTTTTTATAAGGAACCTACCTCAAAGCCTAGTTCCAAAACTTCCTTATTCGTAGACCTCAAATCATCAGATATTAGTACCAAAACTTCCTTAAAAGTTTCTTAAGTTCTCAATTTTGGTGCTTCTACAATAAGCCCTAACACTTAATAGAGAGAGGGGTGAGACAGCATATGCGGTAACTACTCTATCAAGCACTTGACACACAAATAGCAAGCAATCTATGCGAGTATAGGCTGCAAATGAATGGAACCAGCTTTTTAGTTCTTGATGCTTGCAGTTATAAAAATTGTCCAAGTCGAAAAGTTCTTTAGGGATTTCGTTGTTAGTAGTATAAGTTCTTTAAATATTTTGGCCTTCTACATGTAGGTTCCTTATAAAGTGTTCCTTATAAAAAAGTGGGTATTTCCTCTATCAACTTATGATCTTAACATGAGGTAACTTTAAGCTAGAAAACTACAAAGGTGGCAATCATAGTGTGATACCTGCTCAAAACATTTCTAATCACAATTTTCAAGAGTGCTATGGTAACTATTCGAGCCTGCAGTAGTGAGAACTTTTTCTCTCTATTACCTGCTTCTAGTTTCGCCAATCTTGCCCAAAAAACGCCAAAGTCCCTCATACTACAAACATCATACAAAAGCCCTCAGTTTTGTTATCTTACAGGACATAGAATCATCCACCCAGCGCCAGCTTCCAATCAAACGTGACAACAATTGTCTGACTATAAAACCATATAAAATTCAACAACTTTGCAACAGTGTATGGTTTTTAAATGTACAAGCTTTCATATAATCATTCTGAAACTCTTGCCCTCATAACATCTCGAATACAGGAGGAAGCCATGCTATTGAGGGCGAAACTGTAGAATCAGGATTCTGCAAAAAACATTTCGATGCTTGAGTTTGATGGTACGGTGATTCCAGAGTTCGTCAGAGTACCCCACCCCCTCCCGACTGTACAGTCCTGATATTGGCAGAAGTGTTTCATTGGTCATGGTAGGTTTATATTATCTCTGAAAGGCAAACTGTTTGTAGAATCCCCTTCCTACAGTTTCGCCGCTGCTGTGGTTCAATTTGACTTTAATTTCATCGGCCTTAGTGTCCAAATTCAAATTATCGCACACAACGTAATTAATCAAAGAGGAATGAAAACCGACCAAGGCCCAACCGCGATTTACTTTTTGCTTGCAGCGCATTTAGGCAAAACTTCATTTTATTCTCCACTGGAAGTGATTTAAGGAATCAAAGCAAATTATTTGCGCACGGGATATCGGAATATCGAGCGGAAATATGAACACTGACAAAAACCTGTTTTCCGTAGCGCTCGAACCTACAAGACGCATTTTCCCACATTGACAAAGTTTTCTGGAATTTTGGCATCGAAGCCTTCCTAATCGGGCTTTAAAGTTAACGTTGTTATCAGAACCACGGATCGTTTCATCTGCCACACTTTCGTGGTGTCAAGGGAACCGATCACAGTATCTTGGCAAATTTGGCGCCAATTAATTTCTACCAAGGTGTTGACAAAAGAGAACATAGTCACCAAATCAAATGGTACATTTCCACGTGTTCCAGCCTCGGGCCAATACGTGTGGCTATGAATGAAAAGTAGCGAGGAGTGGGTTGCCATAAAGATATCGATCTAAAAGATTACGATATGAATTTTGCAGGATACTCACCGGATACCCTGGCACCAATAAGCACAGCGCCTGCCACCTCGAAAATGCTGGCAATAAAGCATGCTTGTTTCAAACTCAGAACTTTTGATCCAACCGAAGTGCCGAACGAGTTAGCAACGTCGTTGGCGCCGATGCCAAACGCAAGGACGAATGCGATGATAAAACCAACGATTACAACCCACAGTAGATCTTCGTTGTATGGAATCATCTCTGCGAATGAAGCTTGTGATGTTTAAACTTCGGCTGTAGTATCTCGAAATGGATTTCTGCCGGAAGACACTCCTCCTTGTACGCCTCCTTAATGGACCGAAGAACGAGTAGCTGCTATGTCACAGGAACAGTCCGATCTTCACTACAACTTTGAGTCGACTGAAATGCTTGAGTAATTAGCCAGATTTTAGGTCCAAGAAGGCAGAGGAGTGGACAGGCATCCACGCTCTCAAAGCTCAGGCGAAAAGTGCGGCATTGACCCAAAGACACGTTGTTGTAGAGTGCATATTTTATCATAATTAATGGCAAAGGGAAAACCCAAGCTCGTGCTTTGCGCAGGACAATCACGTTCACGGTGCGTCTCTATCATGTGATCAGACACGTGGAGAAAGCAGGATTGATGTGGATTGATGCATTTCGGCGTGCTGTGTTTCAGCATGCTTCAAAGCGCGCCGTGCGGGACCATTCAAAAGGCCTTTACCGATTGGTTGGAGCAGATCCTTTATCAATTAGATATTTCATTTGCTACGATCAACAAATCGATATCAATTTTTGCTACGATCTTCAAGGTTATAGGAAAGAATAATATTGGTTAAAACAAACGACTATTGACAAACTTTCATTTTTAAAACCCTTATTTTTAAAAGCCCAATTCTACAACAACTCCACGACCATAATCCTTCCAAATTTTAAAAGCTTTAAAGGGCGAACGTGAAATTGTAAAATGTGATCTTTCGAAGCAAAGTTCAATTTCTATTTCCGAATTTCTGAAAATTACAATGAAGAGGGAATTATATAAAATTGAATTTGAACAAATTTATTTGCTTGTTGCGTTTTTTCAATGAAGCAGATATACAACAAATGGGGATAAGTAGGATGTTGGTAAGGTCCGATCTGGGGAAAGCCTTCTGGTGAGTATTTCTTTCTGCAAATAAGCGCACCCATCCAAAACTTGGTTAGGAGTACTTTTGTTCCGGCTGTTTCTCACAGTTGAAAAGTTTTTACTCCTAAGTTATTAATTGTCATAAAAAATCTAAGACCTTGTTTACACGGGAGCCAAATGGACCGGTTCCAAATGGAATTTCTTCTGTAGCGGAGCCAAAAGAGAACGGATAGCAGTCCCAAATGGAACGGCTCCAACAGTTCTCGTGTAAACTCATCTAGTTTTGAAACCGTTCCTTTTCCCCTCCTGTAAACAGGGTCTAATAAGGGGGGGATGCCCATCTCTTTCAAAAATGATAAAATGGTGGGTCATCATAGATTGAAGTTCTTAGATTTTCCGACATTTAAAGCTAAAAATATGAGGAGGGGTGACTTCTTTGCATGAAATATATAATTATGGGGTGCTAATAAATGGAAATGGATGTGCAAACATATCTGACAGTGGAATCCCCCATACAATCAGGAACTTGAAAAAACCACAAAACATTCATGTAGTCAATTTGGTTGTCAAAGAGATGATGGAAGCAAGGACGTTAGAAACATCTAAAAAGTGGGGGAAGGTAGTTAAAAAGGGGGCACATGACCAATCCCATTTTTAATTTAGAAGATGCACTTATGATGCCTTGAAGGGACGTGAAATTAAATGCGAAAATATTGCAGAAGATGTCTATCATCTGTCGTAGCATTAAATGTTCATGAGGAAGAAAAACTTTTGAAACTCTCGATCATCAATCTTAAATTTGAAATGCGAATGAGCTGGAAGCCATTTGGTTCTACTGGAGATCATTGGGAAATTCAATTTATTCTCGCTGTCCACAAGTTCAATTTATAAAGAGATTGTGGTGTTCCACAAGTTATGCTCCATAACATCCCTTTATGCTCCATAACTGACTTAACAGCACGAAAACAAAAGGGCGATTACCTGCTATGGCCGCTTACATGACAAGGGGCGCTTAATATGCTGCTTGTGCCGTTCCCAAGCTGATGATGAAGTCATTGCATTGGTCACGTTTTCCAGATTTGATGGATTTTAATTATGTGACAAATCTGTCTCGACACGCAAAACAAGAAACAATCGGCGCAAGATGAAATGCTGAGTGTCATCATACGAACAATCCTACCCTCAACTCATTTTGTGCCCATTCGTAAATCTTCACTTCTTATATACCCTCATGACCTCATTAGTGTTCGGTCAAAAAATGAAGACAATATTCGATTTGCTAAGATAGACTGCAAATCAGCCGCATTCTATTCCGTTTCTAACTCATGCATCCACCATCCCCCTTCCCCCATCTATTAATGAAGGCATTTTCATTGAATGTCTTAGAAAAAATGGACCAGGATACGTTTTTTGAAGTTTTGCCATTAAAAATGGTACATTCATGGGCTTAGTGGAGGTGCTAGGGTCTCGCCAACCGTCAACGTATGGGAAGTCTAGGGCGTTGCCCTAGGAAAATATTATGGTCATCGTCTCTTTCTTTAGACTACACCGGCAAATATAATGTTTCACATACTCGCTAAAACTTTTCTGGCGAGCCACAGGAATCCTTCAGAGCGATTCTATGCATCAAACACTTCAAGGTTTCGTAGTTATATAGCTGACAAAGGATATACGCTATGAATCGGTATTTCAAGAAATTTTCGCCAACAAATAATTACAGGAGTTGCAACTTTAATGGATGGCAATACAAAAAAGAAATTAGACCATACCCATAGGCCATTAATAATTAGAAATTTGCTCTAACCTGCATCAACCAAGGGCATATTATCATCTTAAAGTGGGGGCAGAGGGTTGAAAGCAGAAGAGGGGCAATAGCGTGGGCTACGCTACTGACAAGTGAGGGTGGTACGTGCTCCTGTGCTCCCGGCATCTATGGCATCAAAACAGGTTGGGTAAGTCCCCTTCAAAGTGTCTACAAAAATAAAAAAAGCTTTGTATGGCACAAACATGGATTGTCAAATACTTCAGCCTAGAAAATGTTTGCCAGAAAGCGCATGACGCCACTGAAATTGCTGCTCGATTAAATAGGCTTTCGTAACGTGAATCATAAGGAGGGTGATGCTTGGCGGCAACCTAGGCAGTATCATATGCTCAAGACAGGTAAGGACTCGGCCCTATAGAGACAAAGGGACATGTCATAGAGAAAATGCTTCGACCAAAAGAAATGACAACATTGCACGGTTTTACCCTTCATATCAGATTGTTCATGTTTATTTCGCTACCTGATGCAATATTGCAAGATGCATTTTTTTGTGAACAAGTTTTTGATGTCATGTTACGATAAATCACGTTGCCTTTTCCTCGAAGAATATTGCTTTGTCAAATGACTGGTTCACGATTCAAACTCTAAACATGTGACATGCTTACTTCCAAACAACTTGTCAGAGTAGGAAACAATCAAGTATTTGATATAATGTCACGTAGCCATATTTCGAAACATGTCACTAGGGTCATCAAAGATAAAAATTCTCTCCAAGGGTATCTCAAGAAGAAATTAATTTTTCTTGCGATAAAAAACACAGACCAATCTACTCATGAAACTTCATAAAAGCCCCTTCCTATTGCTTTGCTATCCATTAAATAAACAAAAGACAGGTTTTTCTGGTTTCCATAGATTCAAATACTAATCGTTCAAAAAATAAATACCATATCAAATGGTTTCTAAGATAATGGAGTAGGTTCTTTGGTGCTGCACTTATTAATTCACCTATGTGGGTGGAATGGTTCTATCAATTCACAACTTTATAGACTATTTAAAACTGAGCTTATCAGGAAAAAGAAAATTATGACGTCATTTGCAAAATCAGCTGAAAACAATGTTGTGATGAACAGGGAGAAAGTAAAGAAACGTCCATTTTAAAATTAGAAAGCATTTATGGAAATTATTTGCATGACATTCTAGCAGGGCAACTTTCAAATGGTACATAAATAAGGTCAAAATGTAATTTATTGATTTCTGACGTCATATCTTCAGTGCTTTCCTTTATAGCACTGAAACATGGATACAAAAAAACGAAGCTATGCTAATATTGACTAACTTTACTCTTCCTTAAAAAACTTAATCAACTCTACATTCCTTTGAACCGTTTGTCCTTCTCTGAAAGGGATGTTCTCCACGACTCCATCCTTCTGGGCTTTTATTTTATGCTTTGAATGGAGAAAATACCAGTAATAGTGAAAATAATAGAATTTCATGATGTAATACAATTTGATATAATATAACATACACCATATAATATAATGTAATAAAGTATAATGGCATATAATGTTATTGATATAATTTAACACAACATAATATATCATAGCAAAATAAAATACAATATCAATCAGAAAATATCATGTAATTTGATATCATACAACATAATATCATATAATTTGATATCATGTAATACAATATAATATCATATAATATAACATATAATTCAATAAAGGATAGAATGTGCTCAACACACTGAAGCAAGTTGAAGATCGTGATGCCTCCTAAGAATCAATAGAACTCAAGTGGAGCTCATTGGAAACCCCTTTCTCACAGTCCAGTTGTGACTGATTCGAAACAGGCTTGGACAAAATTCGTCACTGTGTATATAAAGAATGCCTAAGACTGCTACCTAAAAAGGCATCCATGACATTCATGTGTGGAAAACTCGTGCCAAGGATCATCCAAAAATTCGAAAGAAAGAGGACCGAGGATTTGTAAAAAGTTCCCATAATCGGTGAAGATTACGCGTCTCTTATAAGACGGTACATGAAGTGTTCTAATAAATGTTTAGATGTCCATCCACCGCAGGAGGGGTAAACACGATTAGTCTTGAGCCTCTTGTTCGAGAATGGGATGTCAGAAAGAGGCTGAAGCATATATGTGGTGAGCAAAATGGCGGCAAAATTAGGAAACGAATTTGCTAGCTACCTCCATCTTCATTGCTTCCATGATGACCAGAATATCACCAGCTTTCACTTTGTCTCCTGGTTGTACATTGACCTGAAGGAAAGGATTGCTGCAACGTTGAGACAACTTTTGGGCTATTTCATATTCGAGTGTCAGAAAACACATGATTGCAGTAGTATAATTTCAAATTAGAGTATTAAATGCGTTTTCTTATAATTTAGTATAATTTAGTACAATGTAGTATAATTTCAAATTAGAGTATTAAATGCGTTTTCTTACATGCTTACAAGACCTAGAGGACTGATGAAAAATTAACCACTCGACAAATCCTTGTTCACGAAGGAAATTCGTCTTGATTAAGCTACATTGTTCACAACTATAAACAAATACAGCACGGGACTCTTTTAAGAGTGGTAGGGTCAGGGTTAGAGTCAGGATTTGGGTTAGCACGTGCTATAAAGACATGGCGTATATATATTTAGTTTATATGAACAAAAGACACATTTAGAATTGCAAAAAATATTTTGATAAAACGATAATGCAAAATATCGTCAGTTTACACGAGTGCTTTGAACTGGCTGCTACCTTGACAACAGTTCCTGTCATGGGGGCAACTGCACCCCCTGTGGGCGAGGATGAGTGAGCCGCTGACACAAACTTCGGAGAAGGTCTGTTTACATGAAACGTACCATCCTGAAAATAAAACTTTTAAACTGAGCGGCTTTTGCTTCGCATGCACCATTACCCCAAAATGGTTCTAGGGAATAACGAGAGCTGAGGAAGAGCGCGTTCAATACAGCTTTCTCACAGAAAGGCATAGCGTTGGGATGAAATTCTATTCTGGATTGCTTGGGCATAACTGTTGAAATGACACAACTCCTGTCACAATTATCACTAGATTTGGCACAAGTGGCACAAAAACGAGTTTTAGGTTGAGACTTTGAGATGGTTTTTACTTTAAATGCTGCCATGACCCTAGATGTTAATTTTGATTTTAAAAGATACACATAAGGTAATATTCACTACTGGGCAAAGCACAGTTGACGTTCAACGGGCAATGCATGTCAAAGCAAATCCTGCTCCGTGGAAACCAGGCTTCCTAAGACAACAGAGATTCCAATTCGATGGTCCTTTAATCCTTTGCTGTTGCTCACCCGTTTGTTTCAAGTACAACCTAATATTGAGTCTGGCACATAAAGCATTCATCCAAAGAACAGGGACCCTTGGAGCTTCAATGTTGGCGCGAGTTATGCTTCTTTCTATCTTTTCCAAGCGAAACAATATAAACAACAACAGTATTAAGACATCACCTTCGTGAACAAATGGATTGATTGATTTTGAAAAACAACTGCACTTCTGCCTTTGACACCGTTTATGACCGAGTTCAAATACACTCTTCCATTTTCTTTAGAAAGTTCTCCGCTGCATAAAAATTCCATGCTCTCTACCTGAAACAACAGCAAACAAAACAATCTTGAAATCTTGACGTCAATCGGAGCCCCGCCATCGTCAAGCTTCGAGTACCTTACTGACCAGCAAAATTTACTGTGAATTTGTTCCAATTAGGAATATGAGTGATGAACAATTTAAAACCGAACACCCCTGAGATAGATCTCATCTCGTACATATGATAAGACGTGAGACGTAAAGTTTAGCCAAATGATAGTTCCATTTGTTTACAACACTGACAACATGCTTTCTGAAAAGGCAACAATAGCTTCTAATGAACATTTCAGTTAATTATTTAGATGAAGAATAGCTTCTAGCGTCAGCTCAGTGTTTAACGATTCATGCCCACGCCCACGCCCACGCCCACCTCTTTTGCTAAATTATACAAAATTACCCATGCGACATCCAAATTGCCCCTTCTGAATAAAAAACTGGGATTGTCATGTACCCTTTATTGCTCCGGCCCCCACTTTCTAGATGCTTTCTTCGTCTCTGTGAAAGCTAGCTGCATAAGATTATTAATCCAGCTTGATACATTTTCGTGAACAAAAATCTTTGTTACTTTCAACAAACACATACTGAAAATTGAAGATGTAAATAAAAATCAATATAAAATAACATTAAACTACAAAATAAAACTTCATTACCTGGATAAGGTACTGTTTATCGCGCAAGTAGGTGACATGCAAATCTTTCACTAAAAAGATCAGTTCACTGCTGTTAGATAAATTTCAGCTAGCAACTGTTTCATTAACTCTGCTGACATCGAAAAACAAAACTCAACGTAAACTATCAAACGTGCGGAATTGTCAAAAACTCCAGTTTTAAAAAAAATGAAGATCCTTGTAAATAAAACGTAACGAGCAAGCGAGAAGGAATTTGAACAGGGTGGAGAAATTTTGAAGAGAAATCATCAAGGCATTCTCTGATATAATCACTCTTGGGAAGATATGAATGTTTACCTTCTTCATAGGTGAGGCTCAAGCATTTCAATAGTGAAATTTGGACTTCTATACACAGGCTGACCCTGTTTAGAAAACTCAAGTGCTTTTGCCTAACAGGGTCGGGTGCTTACTATAAAATATCAAGCAGTTTATTTGCATACAAGACAGCTGTTTCAACTTGAAAATATTTTTAGTACACTTTCAGTGATAAATCAAAGTAAATTGTTTGCTGAAAGTCCGAAAGGTGGAATTATGTAAAAGATGCTGAAGAGTGGTCAGAAAAAATCATCGAATTTGTCCGACTTAGAGAATAACTCCTTTGGTTGTTCGTCTAAAGGTTCCTTTTGTTAGTTGAATACATACTGATGTCTGCATCCAAAACACGCAAAGGTCTCGTGTATTCTTTATTTAACCTGAAACCGTATGCTTCAGTGAAGGGCGAATTTCCCTCTGCAAAGACAAAAGAACGCTGCAAATGAGCCCAGGAGTCAATCCAGTGCTTTTCAAAAATATATTAATGTAAAAAATTACAACAACTGAGATATTTAATTAAACCGTTCATTAAAAAGAGCATGTTTATACAAGTAGCTTATCTTAATTGCTGTATGTTTAATCAACATGTCCGCTAAAAGAGAATTGCAAACAAATCGACTGCTTTCAGTATGGAGGAGGGATGGGGTTCTGATGGGAGGGTTACAACTTTAATCTGTTTATAACACCACTGGCTCAATAGCTTGAAATTTTGATCATTGTTCCTAAAACCAGACAAATATACAATATTCAAAGCCAAAATTTCAAACAATAAATACCAGGAAAATGAAATAGTTCAAAGCTGGCAAAGGAAAAATTCGTGAAAGAATAAATCGTAATCAAGATCGTACTTTAAAAAGGAAAGCATTTCTCAAAGAGACCTTTGGAGTAGCTGAGCGCATACCTAAATTTTTTGATAAGCTTTTGTTGGCATCAGTGATGCACAAAAGAAGGGCTAGTCCCGCTTCAGCAAGTTGGGGTTGCGAAAGATTTCCTTTCACAGGAAGCAGCTCGGCATGGTGCTCCTGTGTGAAAAAAATTAGCGAAAAATGCATCTTACTGCAGAACTAAAAAACTTCCACAACTAAACAAGATCTGTAGACAGAAACAGTTCGTCTTTCCCCTTGGGCTCTTCTAGAGTTAGGTGTCAAGTAACGCAGATTGGTTAATTATAACCAATCACGCGCTCTGCTTATCACCCTCTAGTGTTTTCGATCTGCAGCTGGCTTTTTATTGTGTCAGCTTTTGGTCATTTATCGACGCTTGCATACTCTGAGGAGCGTCGGACGAAGGAGTGCTTAAGTATGCGAAAGTTATGGTGTCCGTTCATCTGTGATGTCTTGAATAGTAATTTAAAGACTTATGGGCTTGCGGATATCAATCTAATCAATGATGAGATGTAAGTGATGAGATCTGGCGAGTAAGTTCTTCTTACGGGTTTACCATTCTGCGTTTTTTTTGTGGAACTCTCTGTGGGTTCCCAACCGTAGAGTGAATTCCTTCATTTCCTCATTTCAACATATACAAACGACTTAAATCATACCTCTATGAACCCTGTGTGGACATCAGCATCAACAAATTTTGGATGACTGGCAAGATCTGATAGGAATTTAATGTTAGTATCCAAACCAACAACCTACGAAAAAAATAATTTTTTATTTAGAGGTGACAAGAAGTAACAAAATGTGATGTCGGGTCATCGAGTGTCAAGAAACTTTACGGGCTTGTAAAAAGGGCATCTAATGGCAAGATAAGCAGACATAATTGCATGTGATTGCAGGGTGGGCACACAGAAGTCGCATGTGATCTTAACAACAGTCTCTACAAATACCATGTGATCACAAAATGAATGCACAGAACTAGCATGTGATCTTAACAACAGTGTCTAGAAATACCATGTGATCATAAAGTGAGCTTACAGAAGTAGCATGTGATAACAAGATTGGATGCCTCATGCTGAAAAATAGTTTACTGTGCGCGAGAAAAAAATTTCTGCATTTAAAAGCACAGTGCAGCTAAGAGGGTAAATTAAATGCCTAATTTAATTATTTGCAAATGAGCTTATCATTTTATCTTGCAAGATTGGTTCTTCTCTATCTTTTAAGAATATCATTAAGTCATTCCTTATGCAAAGAATGATAGTGTCTAGAAAACGTTAACATAAAATAGCAATAAATAATCAAACGCCCATCTGAAGAGATGAACACTACACACGTGGTAGTCCCTGAGTTTGGCTTGCAGCTTTCGAAGGGCGGCGCCCCTGCTCTCTGCCCACACAATCAGCTTTGCAATCATCGGATCATAATGTACAGTGACTTCATCGCCTTAGAAACATAACATAGTAACAATCAGTATTATCAGTGTGCGAAACGAAACTAAAAAATAGTTCAAAAGGGACATGGCACAAATCAAAGAGTAGATAAGGACGGGTTTTGGGGCTCGTCTATCAGGTAGAAGTGGCAGTGCTTATAAATTCATTTTGAGGCACAGAAGATATGCATACAACTGAGAGAACATAAGTGAATTATTATTATGGAAAATGAAAAAACAGCGAAACAATAGTGAGACAGGAGTTAAATATTAAGTGGGTTGGTACACAACTGAAAGTTTGGAACTTAATTGGCCGAAATTGGCTCACGTGGCATAAATACAAAGCTGACTCCCTTTGGTCCACAAGATGAAATAAAAATTTTGTTCTTGTTTTTTAGGTTCTTAATTAAATCAAAATAAGCTTGCACAAAATCTCTTCTTGTAGGATAACATTCTTGTGGGATTTCCATTCGAAGCATTCTTTAGTTGAACACAACTTATTGAGAATAATCGTTACATGTTCATAGGAACTAGTTGAAATAAAACTGGGTTCTTTACTGACATCAATTCAAAAATTTCCACACTCAAATCCTGTTATCATCGTAAAAAATTATCATAATTAACTGTATATTTTAGACCTCGGATCCTACCCAGGCTCTCTGTTATTATATAGTATTGGTGAGTCTACACGTTGTTTTTCTCTCCGATTTATTTATACTAACTATAATGCTGCAAATTACTTCCTTTTGCATAAACACTTTACTATATTAGGTTTTCCACTGACATTTGCTCAAAATCTGAGAAACAAAACTACAGCCAAAACTTATTATCGTTGATCGTAAAACGTTCGCGAAAACCTTGCAATTTTTTCCCCTGGCAGGCATTCAAATCTAATTCGATTACATTGGATATTCTAAAGATAAAGTCGCGGCGAAAGAACAGACGTTGCCAAAGTTTTTATGACTTTCTAAAGTTAGACCGAATTATCAAATCTTTTTCCATATACTTTGCTGTAGTTAGTGGAAGTGGTCTTTGCAATTTTTTGATTATTCCGAAGAAATGAAAATGAAGAGACAGAGACAGGCAGGTAATGACAAAAAGAGTCGGAAAAAGACAGCACAAGACATTACGGATCAGAAACAGACAATAGAGAAAGAGACAGCAAGAATGAGAAAGAGACAGAAAGAGTTAGGTAGAGACAGAAAAGTTGGAAGGAGGCAAAAAGAGACAGGAAGGGGCAAACAGAGACAGGAAGAGACAGCAAAAGACATTACGGATCAGAAACAGAAAATAGAGAAAGAGACAGCAAGAACGAGAAAGAGACAGAAAGAGTTAGGTAGAGACAGAAAAGTTGGAAGGAGGCAAAAAGAGACAGGAAGGGGCAAACAGAGACAGGAAGAGACAGCAAAAGACATTACGGATCAGAAACAGAAAATAGAGAAAGAGACAGCAAGAACGAGAAAGAGACAGAAAGAGTTAGGTAGAGACAGAAAAGTTGCAAGGAGGCAAAAAGAGACAGGAAGGGGCAAACAGAGACAGGAAGAGACAGCAAAAGACATTAAGGGTCAGAAACAGGCAAAAGAGAGAAAAAGAAACAGAACGAGACAGTAAAAATGAGAAAGAGACATTAAGTGTCAGGTAGAGACAGAAAAGGTCGGAAAAAGGCAAAAAGAGACAGAAAGAGGCAAAAAGAGACAGCAAAAGATATTAAGGATCCGAAACAGACAAAAAGTAACATAAAAAGATAGTGGGAGTGTGAAAAAGTCAGATGGAGACAGAGAAAGACAGATGGAGACAAAAAGGAAGGATTCTGCTGTTCTCCTAAAAGCAGAGACATTTTGAGCACTACTCACCTTGTCTGACACCAGTATCGATACGAACGTCACTTGCGGGGTCTGGGGTTGAAAGGTGAATCAAGGGACCAGCCCCAGGAAGGAATTCGCTGAAGGGGAAAGGGGGTGGTTAGATTAAATAAGTGTGCAGCAAATTATTAAGAGAGGTATCATATAGGCAATGATCTCTATTAATAACATTGCTATATTAAACAGAGAAGTCAATCAGCTGTCAATAGGAAAAAAGCGTGCAATGTAATTCTAGTCTTGGCCTTCCCTTTCTCAGCCTTCCCTTTCACAGCCTTCCTTTTCTCAGCCTTCCCTATCTCAGCCTTCCCTTTTTCAGCCTTCCCGTTCTCAGCCTCCCCTTTCTCAGCCTTCGCTTTCTCAGCCTCCTCTTTCTCAGCCTTCCCTTTCTCAGCCTTCCCTTTCTCAGCCTTCCCTTTCTCAGCCTTCCCTTTCTCAGCCTTCCCTTTCTCAGCCTTCCCTTTCTAAGCCTTCCCTTTCTCAGCCTTGCCTTTCTCAGCCTCCCCTTTCTCAGCCTTCGCTTTCTCAGCCTTCCCTTTCTCAGCCTTCCCTTTCTCAGCCTCCCCTTTCTCAGCCTTCCCTTTCTCAGCCTTCCCTTTTTCAGCCTTCCCGTTCTCAGCCTTCCCGTTCTCAGCCTCCCCGTTCTCAGCCTTCCCTTTCACAGCCTTCCCTTTATCAGCCTTCCCTTTCACAGCCTTCCCTATCTCAAAACCAATTGAACTCACCTCTCGGGATCTTCAGCATAAATCCTAGCCTCGAATGCATGCCCGTTGGGGCGGAGATCATTCTGGTCAAAGGGAAGCTTTTCGCCGCCAGCAACACGCAGCTGCAGTTCAACCAGATCGAGGCCGGTGATGAACTCCGTCACAGGGTGCTCAACCTTGAAAATAAAGGCACTCAGTAACAAAAGGCCAAATTCGCTCACTGAAGTCAATAAAAATGCTAATTGGACTTTCACTGGATTCATATCGCATACATGGTTTAAGCATCCTGCCAAGGTATAAACATGTTTGGTACATAGAGGAAAAATATCTTCAAATTGATAATATCGTTTTCGGTTGATACAAGTGGCGCTTCAGTATAAATTGCACATTAATAACCTTAAAAAGTGGCATAACTATTGCAAGCACGTGAACACAACTAAGAAGAGTGACCAGAAATATCATGTGATCACAAGGTGATCAGATCATGTGATCAGATCTGAATGCACACAAATAGCATGTGACTACAACGTAAGTACAGCGAAGTGGCACATGATCACAATGTAAGTGTGCAGAAGTAAAAGTGAGTCACAAGGTGGGTGGAGAGTTTCGAAAAGGAACTTTGTCTTTCTGGAATTTGCTAACCTATTCTGTATACTTTAGGGGGGATAACGGCACAAACAAAAGTTGTTGAACTTACCTGTAACCTTGTGTTCATCTCCATGAAATAAAACTGCTGGTTTTTATCCATTATGAACTCGACAGTTCCTGAAAGGTCATGAAAAACAAAACAAAAACCATTACTATTAAAATGCAAACGATTTATGTCAAAAACTGAAAAAGCACAGGGGAAACCTTCAAATTTATCACTGAACTTTTCTGCTTCCCAATCTAGCTAAATCAATTAAAAAATTATCTCCCATATGCAGCAGGCAATAAATCTTGACCAGGAAGTATGCTGCAAACCATCAAGCTATTTGCTAGACATTTCTAGGAAATTACTGTCAAAGTACAAAGCTGTTAACCAATTGCAGGGAATACCCGGAAATGCAATTCAGGCTAACCAAACCGCCAATTCGACCCCATCAAGCATCTAAGCTTGCAAGCATGCTTTTTGCCCAAGGCAATCCTCAATAAATGGCAATAAATAAAGCAATAAGGTCAGATGATCCTTCCGAAATTAATTTTCTACTTTCTCAACACATGAGAGTCACAAAGGCTGGCGGTCACATGACTGCTGCAATCAAAGGGGCATTCTACTTGCCTGCACCAACATATCCCACCGCCTGCGCAGCCCGCACTGCCGCCTCCCCAATTTCTCTCCTTACATCGCTCGAAATCCCAGGCTAAAAACGCCAATATAAGCTCCATCAATGTATGAAATGAAAATAAACTAAGTATTTACCAAATGAACTTAACGTTGCAAAGTGCATTCTTATGACTACAATAATAAGACATGAAAACTGATTTTCAGGAGTAAAATCTAAGAACATCCTGAGAATAACTAAAAAGGTTTCAAACCAGATCAGTACGCTTAAATGAAGAATCGAACGTTTAAATCAAGCTGTTAAAACAAGCTATGAATGTCAAGCTTTCCCGACTAGAGGCTTCTAATAACACCACTTTAGAAAACAGAGAAGGGTTATGCAAACTTTTGGTTAAGAAGAGAAAAATAGGAGGTGACGTCAATTTAGAATTCGTTCAACGGGAAAGAGTCTATGATGATATCTAAGACAATTTATGGCCCTCAAGGGTTCTACTGCTACTGTTACTGTACGTAATTACAGATAGGACATGTTCTAGTTGAAAGCAAAACAAAAAGGGCAGTGGTCGATGAAACTTATCAATTCAGGTACAAAAGACGGCGGTCGATGACAGAAAATATATTCTCACAAAAGTACTGTCAATAAAGCTTTGAGTTAAGTCTTTGTTTTCTCACTGATAAAATTGCTACTTTAAAGATCTCATATTTCATCCAAGAAATAACAAAAGCTAGGTTATTTTCTGGGGAATTCAAATGTTTAATAACGTTGATAGTTTAGTATTGCGTTGGATGAAAACGTTTATGCCAAAATCCCACTAAAAAAGGCCGCATTTTGGCGGAAGCCACTCTTAAAATGCTGAGATAAATTATATGCGGATATAAAAGAAAACCAGCCTCGAATTGATGCCCGCCTCGAACTTAAGGGCAGCCTCATATGCACGCTCCCTTGAAAAGAGGAATGTTTTAGTTTGAAGAGAACTTCTAAGTGTGATGAAAAGACATACAACAACGGCAAATTAAACTTTTCGAAGAAAAGGGTGTAAATTGTATTGCAGTTTTATTGAAATACCAAACTTTAATGCCGCTCAATATTTTTGACAAAATGTGGACAAATGCTTCATATAGCAGAACTTCAAAATAGCACTCATGACACAATGGAACCATAATTTTTGCATGGCGAAACCAAAAATAGGAAAAATTTGTATTTCCGCTACCATAAAGAAATACACCTCGTAGGCCCAAAACAGGGAACGGCAGAAGGGACAATGGCTACCTTTGTTGTTAAGAAATGTTGAAAACGAGGCCAAGTTGAAAACGAGGTTAATCAATTTCATTTTCCGTTACGTCTATTCTGGTATCAGCACAGAAACGAGGTTAATAATGCCAGGCTACAGCATTCTGACATAACAAAAATTCGAGTGTCTTCTGCACTTTTTCTTTTATGCGTCATATGTAGGGTAAGAGCCCCGTGAATCACCCCAATGCCTGTATAAAACGAGCTCTGGATGATCAAACAAAACTACTTACAGCTGGAGCCTCTTCGATGATTTTCTGGTGCCTCCTTTGCACGCTGCAGTCTCGTTCGAAGAGGTAGACCGTCTTTCCGTACCGGTCCGCAAACACTTGGACCTCGACGTGCCTGAAGAAACAGCAGAATACACTCAATGCTGTGACGTAAACAACGAAGCCCACGAAAACCCGGTTGCAAGCGACGAAACTGGGGTTTCACGAAGAAAATACTTCTCGGGAACGTGCCCTTCAAAACAATGAGGCTGAAAAGGCCTAACTAGAGCTTTCGATTGATAGGACTTACCTTGGACGTTCGACAAACTTTTCAACTAGCATGTTCTCATCTCCAAATGCATTTCGAGACTCCCTCTTGGCAGACTCCAGTGCTGATTCAAAATCACTTTCCTTCATCGCAATTCTCATGCCCTGAGCAAAAGGAAGTTTCAGAACACGCTCAACAAACATAGGTCACAATTAACTTTCTGCTGAAGCGGATTTAAGCAAGCGTATTTGATGTTTAATGTCATGAAAATAGAATAAAAAACAGATAACAATGCAGTCTAGCTAGAATCTAATTTGAAAGTGTCCGAAAAAGTTACTGAACGAGGACAGCGATCAAGAGAGACCTCACAAGCAATTACTACAAAACAATATTTGGAAAGATTTCACATTAGAAACGCCCTTAAATTGATTCAATGATCATAAATGGTGCTTGTGGCGGACGTTGCGGAGCGTAGGCATTGGGAGGCCTCCTGCGTAAGGTTGGCAGGATGCCTGTTTGGGACACTCTTAGCAATGACAAGGTCATACACGACTCAAGTTCTTTTTGCTGATGGTTAAACGTAAGCCTGTTTGAATCTTGTTTGGAAAGATGCAGTCCTCGCTTAATTCAAATGTTGTCGCTTCTTTGTATTCAACTTGACGAGCGGTGGATATAGTTTAGATAATGCTTTTAGGGAACTTTAGAGAACTTTAGGGAAATTAAGAAAACGTTAGAGAGTATTAGATAACTTTAGGGAACTTAAGAGAACTTTAGGGAACTTAAAAGAACTTCAGGGAATTTTAGAAAACTTTAGGAAACTTTAGAGAACATAAAGAAACTTAAGAAAACTTTACGGAACTGTAGAGAACTTTAGGGAACTTAAGAATACTTTGGGGAATTTTAGAGAACTTTAGGGAACTTTAGAGAACTTGAGGGAACTTTAGGGAACCTTAGAGAACTTTAGGGAATTTTAGAGAACTTCAGGGAATTTTGGAGAACTTTAGATAACTTTAGGGAACTTTACCTTTCCACCGCCACCCCTAACTGCCTTGATCATCACTGGATACCTATGAAAATGAAAAAAATCCATTGATTTGACCTCATAACACTATAGGAATGCTTCTACAGTCTCAACATGCAAATGAGTGTCGCAAGGGCGTTGGCATCGTTGATGTGAATACCCCAGAGGCAAGGAGAGAGATTATTCTTGAACTGTCTTAGAACAGCTCTGACCTTTCTACTCAAAGTCTCCTCATTAACAAGAAAAAAGTATTTTGACTGCAAAACAGAATGCATTCTCCAAGTATTTGAATTACTTCAAGTTAATCTACAAAATCTAAGCGAAAGATTAATATTCATGTCACAATTTTTCACGCTAGTTGTTTCATCTTCTAGTAGCTTGAACAATTTTCAATTAAGAAGAAATGCAGGGGGAAAGTTTAAGTTTAAAAAAATAGGATTAAAGTCGAAGTCAAAATATCCCTGGCTGCTGATAATGTCAAAGGCGACACAGCGATAACACTTCGCATGCCTTTATCAGGTAAATAGCAGCAATGTATCGTAAACGTGTCTGACTTAGTTATCCTGCATCGGAAAAACTGACGTCATAAACTGTACCCGATTCTTTCAGCCTCGTTTTTTAGATGCTGGACACCTTGCTCGTCTCCATGGTAACCTTCGATTATAGGCACACCGGCTGCACTCATGATTGCCTTTGACGTACTAGGGGAAGTAGGAAAACATTAATAAAATTAATATAAAATGATATATATATAGATTACATAGGTAAAATGATAATGTAGAAGTGTAATATGATATGGAAAACGTCAAAAAAATATCCTGTGGAACATATTTCCATGCAAGTAACAGCTATTCTAACTCTCAAAGAATGACACCTCATCAAACAAAAAAAATCTACAACTTTTACGTCAAAAATTAGGAGCACATTTCTATAAAATTCAAAAAAATCCACAAAAAATTTTGCGTGACATATTTGGAAACAGCTTGTTAAATAACTTAATGAAGTCTTAATGCTGCACAAATGAATTTTCAAAAAACATCAGGAAGAGAACAAAAGAATGACACTTCCTGACAGATATGTTGCGAAGAACTCCATTGGCCCAATTCATGTGGCAAAATATATTGAACATTGATCAAAATAGAACCCTCACCTCTTTATACCCATATCACGAATTGCGGATGATGGTGGGCCAATGAAGATAACATCTTCAGTTTCACAGAGGTCAGCAAATTCAGGTTTTTCTGATAAGAATCCATACCCAGGATGAATGGCCTGTGAATAGGAGAGATATGGCAATAAGCAAACAAGAATGAGCATCTATTGCTTGGTATGACTGGATATAACTATTTTTTGTGTCTCAAGAAGGCCAGGCCTATAAATGTTCCATTTGGCTCTTCTTGTCTCAAGAAACAAAAACTTTATATTTGAATTCTGAACTTGCCTGGCAGTTGCCTTACATAGCTGTTGTTTGTTAGCCTAGCAAGGTTTCAATGTGAGCTAAAGTTAGTTTTCAAAACTGCACAAACCAACTCTAAATAAAACCAGATAACAGTCCTTTGTCCATACTGAACATGGCACTGACCTGTGATCGACTCATTTTAGCAACCCCCATGATCTTTTCCATGCTCAGATAGCTGTCGCGTACTGGCGGGGGCCCAATGTGATAAGCTTCGTCAGCCTGAAAATGAGAAAAAAGTTGTAATTTATTTACAAGACATTAACTAAATCACAAGCATTTACTTGTGAATGTAGCCATCAACTTGCAAAAAATAAAAGATGACAACTGATTGGCCTAGTATTAGACAATTTCTTGAAATGCATTAGGCATACTCTAAGATGGTCAAACAATTTATATGACTATACAAAGTTGTCAATAGCCCATGCGCAGTATATGTGAAAAAAGATGAATGCTTAGTATGTAAATGTGAAAATATTTGAATTCAATCAGAACTTAGATACTTTGATGTTCTGGACAAGAAATAAGTTCCCACTGTGGATAGTTTACACATTCATATACAATACAAAAACCATTTGACGAACATTTGCCGGTGAATATTGTCACAGATACAAAATGAAAAACATAAGCTGGTAAAAAAAGAGAATGAATAAAATTCAAAACAAACCATGAAATAAACACACAATGAAACAGGTGGATGCTATGAAGTAACAAGCTTGAAAGAATGCTTAAGCCAATTAATTAAGAGAAACCTAGATTGAAACTTTGCTGTGGATTCTATTGACAGTAGGAATGTGAAAAAAGCATGTCAAATGGAATAAAAATTAATGATATCAATGGACAATGAATAAATAAATGGAAATTTAAAACAAGAGTTATCATTGTTGAATTGTCTCACCAGGTCCACATGCATTGAAGACTTGTCTGCATCACTGTAGACAGCTACAGTGCGAATACCCATATTTTTTGCACTCTTTATCACCCTGCATGCTATTTCACCTCTGTTGGCAATCAAAACTTTTGAAATTGGCCTTGGCGTGACTGTTTGGAGATAAAGTACTCTCGTAAGAAAGAAAAATAAGGCAAAATCTGTTTTCCTTTTTCAAAATGCACCAATCTCTTTGCCAGCATCTTTAGCAATTAAACATTTGATTAAACACAAATGAAATTATATATTAAAAATTTGCAGTAATCATATCTTTCTACTCTTAGTGACATGTTGATTGCCAAGAAAAATGAGCCAACCATATTTGTTATGTTACCCTTAGTATAGGATACCCCAATATATGGAAAACAGAGGCCTAGCCCCCCTTTTTCCTTTTTTCTTGATTTTTTCTTTTTTTGTTCTTTTTCTTTGTCTTGATATAGCATGTATATGTATATTTACTTTTTCATCTATTGTTAATTTACCATTGTTATTTCTTAGAACATTGTAAGTGGCATTTGTGGTGAGGAGACCCTGCATCTTTCCTTGCTACAAATGCCATTTTAAATTTTTGAGTGATTACGAAAAAAATTTATCATGTAGTCCTAACTAGTTAAGAATAAGTTCCCAAGTACCAACAATGCTCTTTTGGTTTTTTATTATTGCCATGATGGATACAAGTTACTTCAAGACACAACAGCCTTGTTTCCAGTAAACATTCAGTCTTACTTTATTGCAAGGGGCCAGTTTTTAAATCCTGTACAAGAGAGCCATTTTTAAGGCTTACCTCCAACAATAAGAAGTCAAAAAAAGCTTCATTTCTCCAACTTTTATCAAAACAAACCTGCATTTATCAAGCTACATCAAAGATCATTAAAATCAAAGCTGTCCTAACTTTATGATACCAAACATAATTATACCAAAAGTGTGTAAAGGTTTGGCCAATTTGAAAGCTTTGAAACTGATTCACTCAGTTAAGAGAAACAACCGAACATATCATGAAATATTTTTTACTTGCTGTAAAGAAGAAAACAACAATATTTCAATTCCTGTTATATAGTTTATTAAGATCACTATGCTTAGTACTTTCTAGACTTTTGATTGCAGCTAAAAATGTTCTTCAAGGCTTGCATTGCTCACAACATAAGAAGCCATGGGCCTGTGATTTTGAGTACATATTGAAGGAAAAAATTATCCAGGAAGTGGGTATCAACACAACTTGGACACAAATATTTAATTTCAAAATTTTATTGTGTAGTTATCATGATTCATCTTTTTAATATTAGTTATGATTGAAGGGCTCTGCATTGTGAAATATCAATTTAACAATCAATTTAAAAAATCTCAAATTCAGAAAATGCAAGGAAAACCACTTCTCTATTTCTTATACATATGACTTATATGCTATTAGCAACAGCAAAGGCTGCACAGACTAGGTATTTTAACAGTCTGGCAGAGAACAAATAAATAAAGTCTACCTACCTAAATTGTGCTTTGCACTACTACTACAGGAACACATCTGGTTGACAGATTGAATGTTGTAACGAAGAAAACCAGGGCTCCTTAAAACAAAATATAACATCATGAATACTTAAACAAAAGAGCTGTCTGAGATGAGCACAGGTATTGATCAATAATATTTGAACTTTCTTGAATTATTTAAACATCTTATGATATAACATGCTCTTTTGTGAATTGTGTTGCTATTGATAAATGGATCTTTCCAGTGATGGCTTTTACAAAGCATGAGGGAAAATTTTATACTTTCGGCTTGTATGTAGGTGAGGCAATTTTGCAAGTGAAAATAAATTGATAAAAATTGCAAACTAGTAACAAGCCACTGCGAGCACATATTTTTGAAATTCAGAAATTTGTCATTTCAATTTTCAAACATCAACAAGTGATGACATTTTTTCTCGCTCTTGAGATCTGGTATAAAACAGACAGTTTACCCTTCGACTTGTGGTCTGTTTGGACATTTTGACACACTTCACTAACTGATGAGATTTTGGGTGTGCATCCAAAAATCCCAAGGTGTGCAGTTCAGTAGCTTTGCAAAAATGATGCCTCAGTTAATTATCGTTTCGTTAATGAAATACTTTTGTAGAAAAGCCGAATGAAATCTTAAGAACAACTTGAGATATAAGACTCTAATTTAGAGTGACGGATGATAATAATTTTTCAACTTTCATAATCTTTTTCATCATGTTTCTAATGTTTAAAAACGAGTGCATTTGAATTTTCTCTGCATAAATGTAGAACACATTTGACAACATCTTGCCACAGTTTTCTGGTTTGAATACACCTTTACTGCGTGTGAAATTGAATCATTGCGCAAAAATATAAACGAAAACCCTCTCAGATGTGCACCTGTTTTAATATCCCTACCAGACAATTCCAAGTGTATATTTCTTGTTAGGTAAATCAAATATGCATAGCTTGGTTACAAAGTTATAAAAAACCGAAACTAACCTAAAAGCTTTGCTGAAATAAGGCACCATACTTAATGATGCCATTTTTCCACCAAGAAGGTTGGGGGCAGCCATTTTTGAACACGATTCTCACATCAACAGCAACGAATTTTTGGAAAGAGGCTGAAGGTGTGACGTAGGTGGTGCTTAGACCATTGGAATGACTTTGTTCGAAAAAGCTAAAGTTTCCATCAGACTCTTAAGCCACATACATTCTTTCGGTCAATGTACCCTGTGCTGTTGACCAATATTATTAATGCATACATCAGGCAATTGAGTACTTCAGAGATAGGTACTTCTGGTAAGTTACAGTAAGGTAACGGCAACCAAATATTACCAGTGAGTCACATTTAAGCTCTCCAGGGAGTCACATTGCCAGAACACATATCTCTTTCTTTCTGTCTTGTTTAATTTTGTCTTTTCATAGAAATAAGCAAATATCTTTCGCAGAAGCCTATACACAGACAGAAGAATTTATGTGGTATCTGAAGTTGTCTCCATTTCATTGTTTCTAACTTGTACTTGAAATATTGAACAACCTAAGACTTTAATATACCTCACAACAAATTTTAGTAGTTGTTAATATAAAAAGTACTGGTCAGAAAGATTAACAAGATTGTTTAGCGACATAGCAGTCCAGATGTTATAACAGTGCAAAATGACTTAAACTGTAACAGAGTTCATTTCAAAATCTTTACAAGACTGACCAACAAAACAATATGTCTTGAGAAGTTTTGGGTAACTTTCACACTATCATTCTATCTGTTTTCTCATTCTAAATTTTTAGTTTTTTAGAATAACCATATGCTGGGGGAACAAGTTGTTTTTGGCCAATATCAATGGCTGCCTATGTGAACTATAAATGGTTTAGAAATAAAAAATCCACCTAAAATCTCATTTACAATCCTGTTCTCCAGAGCACAATTGCAAAGAGGCACAGGAAATAATTTTTCAACTGTTTCTTAGTAGGTAGGATGCTTGAAATTGCATGTCCTGCCACAAACTGCAGCTTCTCACTATCTATGTACCAATCGAAAAAAAATGAATGACTTTTCATAATATAATTAAAAGCCATTCATTAAAAGATTTGAGCAGGAAAAAGCAAGATATACCACTTCCTTATCACATTTATTTTTATCTATTTACTTCAAAAAAGATTTGTTCATGGCTTCTTACTGTGCGCTTGCAACCTGAAAGAATAAATGTATGTCAAATAATATGTTGTAAATAATAGAGGTTTGGAATAACCATTAACAAACCAAGATGTCACAGTTGAAATCAACACAAACTGTGGTGAATCATAAAGCTTCGATGGGTAATATTCTGCGTCTTTAATTATCACTCTTCTTTTATATATACACAAAGAAAATATAATTAAACTACAAAACATTTTATATACATTACTTATACCATTCACAGTGAAACAAGACATAAGGTTCATCTGTAAATGGCATTTACATTTCTCAATAAATTCATAAAAAAGAATAACAAGGTCAATAAAAGAGTGATAATTTACAATGCAGAATGCTATCAATTATCAATTACCACCATTTTGCAGAGATTAATTTTTCAAATGATTATGTTAGCTAAGAGCCCACAGCAAACTTGACAAGCATTTTCAAATGACTTCTGCAATTACTTATAGGAAATAACATTAAGTAAAAACATTTTTAGAGCCAGAGAAAATCAAATTTATGAATTTCTACTATTTGATAAAACCAAACTTTGCATCCAGAGGAAAACAGTCATAACGAGCCACTTAATGGATATATACTTGACAACATAAAGGGCTTGAAAATGATGATATCTCCTAAAAACGCCTCTGATCATAAAAAAAATGTCAAAAACATCATTGATTATATTTCTGTACCTGTCCAGCAATTCTATCCATATCCTTTTGTCCTTGTGCGGTAATGCTTCTGCCACCATTTGAATCTTTCTGGACCAGTTTCATTCCCTCTAGAGATTGAAGGGCATTCCTGGCAACTGATGCAGAGCCAAGACAGAAGTGGTTTGGCCTGGTTCCATTACGCTTTGAGCCTAAGATAGATAAAGCAAAAAGCTATAACAATGATTTAAGATGTGGTGCTTATTGTAAATTAACTTACTTCAAAAGACAACTTTGATAGCTTAAATTGATCAATTGCATTTTCTACCAAAAGCTGAGAAAACATTATTTCAATTTTTCACAGTGATTCATAGTGACACAAAATAGGTTTTTTTACATGTTTAAATACATGTATATAAGGCTCCTCACCTCCATAAACTTTTCTCAAAGCACCAACACCAACACAGGGTCTTTTGTAGATGTGTCTGGCAACAGATGCTGCAAAAATATGAAATTATAAGGCATGGCTTAATTATGAAGCAAATCTTCTTAATATATATCTAGGAAAAATATTGAAGCCAAACTCAATCTGGCTTTCAAACCAGCATTTTCCAAAGCAGTAAAACAATTAATAACATACACATATAAAATAAATAAATGTAGGTATTTGAAAAAATGTTTCAAAACTTCCAAGTTGATAAAAATATCTAAGTTACTAAAAAGAATAGAAACTTTTCTATATCTCTATGCAATGATGTTTCATTAGTCAAACAGTTGAATACTCACGTTCCTGATTTTTCATTAAGTTGAAAAAGTTGAGGATTTTCTCTAATATATAGTAATTACAGCTCATGACTGAGAATACTTCCAAAGTGATTCTCAAAGTTGAGCAAATACAAAACATTTGCCAATCATCTATATATATCCAGGGAAAACAATTTCTCACAAACACTTCAATTACTTTGTTGCACAGAACCCTTCTCTAAACCTACTAAATGCATCATAACAGATTTGCAAATCTCTTTCAAACAAACTCAAACATTAAACTTTCATTTACATACCACAACGAATGTAAAACCAGTCTTGATCATATGGGCCTTGTTCTTTGCTTTTTGAGGTCTTCACAATTTCTGCCCATTCTGGGACCTTCATTTTCCCAGACCTTGAAATAAATGTTGAATAGTATAGAAAACAACAAATAAAAAGAACCCTTTATATTAATGAACTAGTCAAAGAGTGAAAAGCTGTCTTAATCTGCTGGCATTATAAACCATCATCAACATTAATAGTTAGTATCAAATCTCAACATGTACAACAACTTAAAACAATCAAGTAAGTGCAAGCACTTCACATAAAGAAGCTAAAAAAACCTACAAATAATTTGGAACAAAGACTTCATTGCTAAAGTTGCATACTTTTATATTGAAACTCTCTACAAATTGCACATGATCTGTGTAAATTAAATCTTCACATTATGGAGTAACTATTACATAGTTAAAATGAAATTTGGAGGCTCCCATAAATAATAAACCCCTTTGTAAAAGAAACAGTTTTAGGTCTGAAAGCAAATGTTTCTTATTTTCAGGTATGTCACTGTTTATTCCAAAAATTCCTGTGCTTTTCAATTAATCATTGATCTCAAATTTATAAAGCATTTTGATGGTATTAGAACATTGCACTGTGCAGTATGCATTTTACACAACCGCAAGTCACTTTTTATCAACATAAATTGACTTGACCTGGTGAAATGGTACCTATGTTTATGACACCTTCAACCCTGATTGTTATAAAGTCTCTTTAAATAACCAAATTTTTATTTGCAGGGACCTACTGTATCATCATGGCCTAAAGAAACAACTGGGAAGAAAAATTGTACGGCTTTTGATCTCATATGGTACACCTTTAATAGCAAGAAAATAGATGTCTGTTGGAATCTAACAAAATTCCACTGAAAAAGTCTGTCTAGAAACGTAAAAGCACGATTTCTGACATATTATATTAATTGTACGTTGTTTTGCCGCAACTACGAGAGATAAGCAACTGGTATAAGATTAGTATATGTAGATGAACAAATACAAAAGGAATACTTCTTTCGAAATTCGTTTCCGTTGCCAAAAAAGAATGTTTGTTGCTAAATATCTTACTTTTTGAGGTAGCCTGCGAAGGCCTTGACGAAGTCATGAGGAGAGACGTCCTTCACAGTGGTACCGCCTGGCATCTACAAAGATAATTGACGAGAAACGTGAGACTTTTTCATTTCGGAACTACACATTCAACAAGAGGAGGCTACTAGCACTTCGATTGAAAACTATTAAGTTAGATTGTTCAGTTCTAGGGTCACAAAATACAGAATTAAACGCGAAGTTTTAGATGGATTCCTACCTTGATTTGTGAGCGAGGGTAAAGAAAGTCCTGGGCACCACGTTTTTGAGAAATAGAGCCCAGTCTCTTAGATGGAAACGAGACCATTTCATAATTTACGATTACAATGCTTTCACGCACTGATCAGTAGTTTTCACGGCGAATTCACTCAAAAATGTTGCAGGAGATATCGTTATCAGTTAGTGGCTCCTTACAGGGGAGAAGACCTTACATACCGTAAATTCTCTATTGAGCCCCTCCTTTCAATTAAACTTCCCTCTCTTGTTAGCCCCCCTTTTAGAAGGAAAAATGAAACAAGCCCCCCTCTTCAATTTAGCCCCTCCCCAAAAATTATCTGATGCCAAAATTACAAGCCATTGGTAATCAGAGGGATGAAGTCGATCCTTTTGAATGTTTAATTTCAGAAGACATGGTTCGAGAAGAAATGATAAGGTTAATAATTGACGATGATGAAGATGAAAATATTACTGATGTAGAAGCTTCATTTGATACTCTGGAGTTAATAATTGATGAAGATGATGATGCGAATGTTATTAATGTAGAAGCCTGATTTGATGTTTATCACTTAGAATGGTTTTTATTACAAAATATTAATTAAGCCCCCCCCCCCCTAAATTTAGCCTTCTCTCTCTCTCACGATGTATAACATCAAAATTGCAACCCGATAGCTCTATAGGGCATTTCCCCCTGACATCGTTATATCTATCATTCTTACGCCCCCCTTTCTTCTTGTTGACAGATGCCAGGGTTCGACCTAACAGTGATGTCAGTTACCCCAGCTGTAGCACAACACACAGGTTGCGGGAAATGCTTAAATCATACCATTTAAAACGAAGTTTGAGTAAATAAAACGCAAAAAGCTTAAAGATAATAAGGAAAACAAAGACTTCGCTTGTCATTCGTGTATATGATGCTATTATATGACACAAGTCCGGACCTACAAAATTGGCCTGTAGTCAGTTGTCATAAAGAGAAGTTTCGTTGTATCTTCAAATGAGATTTTCAAAGCTTTAAACATCAAATAACATAAAATCATTAGTCAATTAACACTTAAATACCCATCGTCTGTACGTTTCAACAAAAAACTGCAAAAATATTACACAATGCTTCAGTTTTCTATTCCGCAAACTCAATTCTAATAGCAAATTATTACACAACTTAGGTAATGTTCGCGGGATACTACTTTAGAATAGCGTGTGCCTAACAAAACGATTACTGTAACTCCGCCACAATGAAGGATTTTGCTATTTCACAGTGTAGAGGTCCAGAACAATAGATCCTTCATTGCAAACTCTTTAAAACAGCACAGATCGGAGGAACAATTTTCGCACACTTAAAACACTTCTTGTCTTATAGCATGCAAAAGACGAAAATGACTGAAAGCTGGCACCATAAACACATATAAATGGAAAATTCCGTAATTCAAAAATAGAAAAAGTTTTTTCATTTTGTCTCTTCACTTGAAATCTTCTAAAAAAGTGCAAGTCAATAAAATTCAGCTCATGGTCATTTCTCATGGTTGATACTTCAAAGCATTGCAGAAAAAATGGCTTAAAGTAAGCCAAAACCACGGTTCCACTGTTGCGTGCCATTATACAGATTCGCAGCATCAAACATTCTTCCAAATAAAACGGTAGTATAAAACTAATAAAATCGAGCCGAAAAGCCAAATATAAATATACAGTCAGGAAACAATGTTAAAATTATTTGAATGATTTGTTTTGGAAATAGTAGCAGATCAAAATTTCGCGATTTTATGGGACACTTTTTATGGGACACATAATTTACCCAGCCTTCAGCCAATTGCACAAGCACTGTCATTATTCTGGTATACAAAACGCCATTACATAATAAAGTTTCTTTTCTAAGCAACCTATCAATATCTTGTCAAAAGAATTATTATTGGTAATGATATCAATAGCATTGCAATCAGTATGTCAGCCTCTCAGTCCGAAGTTCCAACTGCATGTTCATTGATTAGCAGACCATTCTTCCGGCATCTTTTTTATGGTTAGAAATTGAAATGTCTTGTATAGTCATATTCAACAGTTGGAATAACTGCTTGGACAAATTTAAGAAATATCAGCAAATACCTGTGGCAGGAATCAAGGAATGTAAATACACAACATGCCAATATCTTGATAGAATTATTATCGCAAAGAATTGTTTGCATTTCAATATAGTATGTAATTCAGTACATGTAACAGAAGAACATACACTGGTGTAAAAAATGCCTTGAGATAGGTAGGGAAAGAAATGATATAGTAGCATCTATCCTTTCACCCTTATATCCTTCTTAGAGACTAAAGAAGTTGTTAACGCTTCGCCTGGTTGTAGAAAAGGATACATATGAACTCCTAGATCGCCTCCACCATCCTGAACAGTTTGAATAATCTTCTTCATGACATCTGCATGTCTGGAAAAACAATCAAAATATTTTAGGATTCGTGCTTTGTCTGAATTACCTTTAGTCAGTAGAACAAGAAGAAAAGCTAAAACCTGCATTTGTTGGGATCTGTGGCAGGGTCTGTTATGGGCTCATTAATTAGTGACCATGGCTTCTGTGTACTAGACTACGACAAACAATCTTTTAGCGTCCATCTCCCATCACTGATTCGTCAGAGCTTCAGCATCAAATTCTGCAACGAACGCCCACAAAACACAGAATGAACTGCTTAATTTACGAAGTATTTTATCCCTTTTTTTTCTGCTTTAATCATGTTACGAAACCTTGGTAACAAATTATAGGTAAACAAGAATGGACATTATTAGTGGCGATTACTCATATTTATTCCTCGGAGTGCCAAGAAGAATCCGAAAAACAAATCAACGAATAGCAAAAATTGATACCTGCAGGGGTGAATGGATGCTCTTGGTGGCGGTGGAAGATGAGGGTGATTTTCTATAGTCACTGTTTTGTTCACATGATCCTAAGGAACACAGGGAACCATGTTAAAGAAAGCGTGGTGCTGTTACAAGGAGTATTGTTTTGCAATAGCAGTAATACCACAATAATCGTGCATTGATATTACAAATCAACAGAATGGTGTACCAAAGTTTCTTCAGTGGCTCCTGTATGGTGTATGAATTCTTGTAACTCTATATGTTGAGGTAATATTAAAAGTGAGATTTTAAAAATTCGGTGTTGAGAATTGTTTCCAAAACGTTTGGAGCAAGTTACTTGAAAAAAAATTTGTCGTCGTTGATTTCTTAATGATTACAAGGCACATTAAAAAAAATCACAAAGTGAACATCGCTGTAAAGAAAAATTGTCATCCAGCTGGAGACAATGCGGAAAAATACTGAACATAAAGTTTAGGAAGTCCGATTGAGGAAGAATTAAACAAGCGTTTTGTGGCACAAAACTTTACGACTGCGAAAAACGAGTAACCATAGTTTCAGCATAGGCCTACTGCAGTACTTTTTCGTCCGACACACGTGAGAAGTGCGCGTGAATTGTTAAAATTGACCAATCAGCGTTCTCTGCACACTACTTATAGAAGAGTCCAAGTGAAAAGGCGAACATTTTCTGTCTACATAGAATGGAATTTTTTCATAGGAATGTAGACCCAAAAAGTCCCAAATGGAAAGACGACCAGGAGATATAGAAAAGTTGGACAAAAAGGATGAAGATTCTTCAGAGACAAAATCTTTAAAGGTATATGGTTTGATGACGTCAATGCACCTGGCTAATATCTTCACACATCTTGTCCATGTCTAGAGGCTTCTTGTTCTAGAAACAAAATGAGTCAGTTTTGAGACATCGATTCTATTTTGTGGTATACAGCAAAAGAAGTAAGGTGGCGGAAAACCTTCTTAAGCTTTATAGAGTATTTAGAGTGTAAGCATAAGCTAGGCACTATTTAAAAAAGCAAGGGAAGAGTTTGTCGAAAAATACACAGAGAAACAGAACACACAGCAAAAGTGAATTAGAAGATGCTCACCTCATCGTAACCAAATAGCCACATTCTTGGAGTTTGATAATATTTGTCATATGTGATGTTGAGATCATACGTCCTGGTCTGCAAAATACCATCCTTCATAGCAGCCGCCTCGTGAAGAATATCTTTCTGTGTAGAAGTCTTTGATTGGGTGGTCAGCGTGGCCTAGACAAAAACATGGACCATTTACTCCATTAGCTTTGTTTAATGGGCATGGATCCGGCAAAGCCAAATAGTAAATTTTAAAGTAAGAATCCAGATGGCTCTCTCATTTTAGAAACAAGTAAATCCTTGAGTTTTCAGAATTTAGAGAAAGAAAGAGGGGCTAGAGAGTGCGAGAGAATAAGAGAAAGTGACTCGAAAGAAGTGGCCTAAAGGAGCAAGAGACATAAAAGAGGAATCCAAAAGTACACAGAGAGACCGAAGAAAAACTTGAGAGAGACCAGAGAGAGACCGATATGAGACAAGAGAGAGACCTAAAAGAGACCAGAGAGGGACCTAAAAGAGACCAGAGAGAGGAGGTGACACATAACGCTTTGAGGAAGAGAGAAAGAGGGAGGGCCAAGTCATTCAATTATCAGACAAAGGTTGCTTTATTTTCATAGCTGACGTTTCTAAATGGTCAAATAGATAGTTCTTATGAACTTTATTCATACTTGACCAAGCTATATCTCTGCATATAGATATTTATCAAGTTTTATCTCGCAGCAGCAAGTCATATTAGAAACGAATCGTTATTGACAAGGAAAGGTAACAAACATATAATACCTCATCTGATTCCAGCATTCCACTTTCTTCAAATGCTTAAAATTACAAACGATTGAATAACTAACAGATCAATACAGAGTTAAAGGGTAGATATCAGTTGGGAGAATTAATCCAGAAAATGCATAGAGATAAAAATTAGAAATTTTATCGATTTACAATTAGATTTTATGCAAAAGTGACAGGCTACTTCTCTATCCAGTGGGTGCAACAATGTTTCCCAAACATTGTCACGAAATAAGTTGTTCGAGGAATTATCGGTGCAAAAAATAACCAAGTACAATTTTGAAGCATGTAATAAACTTCCTCTGATTTATTATGTGCTTTGACTTTTGCAGTAATCTTTTCTAAAGGATCTGCCTTGGTCCGAAAATGAAGACGAACATTGGACGCGATCGGTTTATATCCACATGGCAATACATAACTCAATAGCTCCGTTGATGTCAATGTTGGTAGAGCACTGACGTAAAATGTCAGGGTCATTAGTTTGAGCTTCAGCTAGGGTCGGTTATTTTCCCGCATTTTCTACTTTATCTTCTTCAAAAATGCTGTTGCTTATGATGGCAATGACTTTATATCTACAAGCTCCACTTCATAAGGGCAACATACAACTATAGAAATATACATTGCTTTGTTTCTAAATTCCATGCAGGAAAGGCAACAGGCATAAAAGTTGAAATGAAATTAAAAACTAACCTTCCATATCTTCTGCTTCTTCGTCCTCGTCTTCATCGTCTCCTTTGTCATTGTCCTAAAAAGAAAACGAAATGAGTCACAAAGGAAGTAATTGCAAAATGCAACCTATTTTATGTTAACTCATTTTAACTGATTTATATGACTGATTTCACCAACTATTGACAAACCCCAATATCTAACAAAATTACAATAATAAATCCGCATTTAATAATAGTTTGTCTTCCTCTGTTCATTTCTTGAGCATGAGGGCATTCAGACACAGGGTATAAAAACAATCTGATAAAAGGTTTATACTTTCAGAAAAATGCACTAAAAAGTTAAAATGTGAAATGTATCAAAGTACCGTCTCATCTGTTTTCATCTCTTGCGCAGGCTCCTCCTCACTGGCTGCCTGTTCTCCACTAGAATCGGTATTATGATGGGTATCCACCCAGCCTCCATCTTCATCTTCCTCAACTATTGCCTCATTCTCTTTAATATGTAGCATCTGGCTGCATCTCTTATAGCATGGGACTAGAAGAAAATGAAACTTTCAGCAATAAAAGCAGCAGATTGAATAGCACGCTATTGTCTAATGATCTCAAACAATTCATCAAGTTGGTCGGCTAAGGTCACTTGCCTGAAAACATTGAAAGTTTGGCCACTTAAAGTTTGACACTTTTGTGGTGCATGCTACAATATATAAAATCTTGATTCCTTTTTTAATTATCATGTTAATTGTCCTTAGTTAATAAGTGTTAAGAGCACAAACCAATATCAATATAACTTTCTGTATGCTTCTAATGCGACATTACTTTGGATTTCAAACTGAAACAGACCAATATGATCTACCTTTAATGATTAGACAAAATTCTAAGAGCTATACACTAGAAACCTGAATCCAAAACTAAGTTTCAAATGTTTTAAAATGGAAAAAGCAATTACCATTTTTTGTAACCAAAAATTGCTTTTCTTTGGAGAGGTATGGTTTTACTTTTGACTCATCACCAGTGGCCCTTGAAGAAACAATGGAATATGCGGGAGTGGGAAATGGAAAATATTTTGCATGCTTTATTAACATTCTAATCCTTCTGAACAAATTCAAGCCTTTCCATGCAATTGCTAAAAAGTTTAATATATATCAAACTGGCATGAACTAACAAACATAGTTTCATACAAAATACAGATCTTTTAAGAGCTTCTATTGGAAAATATGCTCTGATTACGTAACTGTTATCTAACTAAACCTTCTTACTAAAGCATTGCATTTTAAATTAAAATGACTAGCTATACAAAATGAGTCTCATGACTCGAGTTTTGCTACCAATCATTGTAAGAAATCCTGTTGCCTTGGCTGTAGGTAAAAAATTTGTTCAGCAAAAAAATGTGCGGCATATGATTGTAAAAGATTATTTTAAGAACTCCTTCATTTTATAAAATTTTGCAAAGATCTTGTCTTCATCAAACTTTGTAGGATACCATTAAGTTTGAATTACCATTGCCAGGTGGGGCAGTGATGGATCAGGAAGTCTCCTGCAGCCATAAACTACAAGGTAACACTCAAATTTCTCAAATTTCTTGTCATGTCATCCACATCAGCACAACCCTGTCTTAAGTCAATATTCCAAACACAAGAAAACTAGAGTGACAAAGATACAGAAAAAGCTTTCCACCCATTTAAAACCACCCTCTGCTCAATAAGTCCTTCTTCATTACCATCACTTTATTCAAGTCAATATAAAATGCTAGTCATCCAATTAAGTAACATTTTACTACATCAATATCATAAAAAAACCATAGGTCAAATTAGTTTTAATGCTTTGCAAATCATAATGACTTGAATTTTCTGAAATGAAAATGTCAGTCTATTACTAAATATGATTGGAAAACCATACATCACTAATAATTCACGCATAAATTTGACAACTGAAAACATATATATTTTATATAAACCACTGATATAGACCACTGATAACATAAAAAATTTATACTGATCACTGAAAGATCTTTCTTACAGATAAATCATAACAGAGCAATAAAAATCAGCTGATTATTACAAAATTTCATTAAAACTGCAACAGAGAGTAGAAAAACATTTACTTGATATAACATCTCATAAGATATAACACTTATAAGTTAACAAGTAAACATTGATATAAATAAGTGAACATCGATCAAACAAATTGAATAAATCGAACATTGTATACTATACACACTAATTAGTCAGTAGCAGTGGCACATCTAGGGCCATTTCTTTCTTTGGGAAATAGTGAAAAAACAAAGAGTTTCTTCTTCTCAACAATGGCAAATCACCCCACTGAGATGCAAGTTTGAAGGACTTGCTCTTTCTTATGTAGCAAGCTCTTTATCATACAAGAATTACTGTACTTGTCCAATACCAAATCAACTGCTAGGTATCAATTATAATAATACTTTTTAAATTCAAAATTATTCTAAGATTGATGCTGTAGTTATTTTATAATGTAGTGTTCTCTTCTCAATATGATGTAACAACTACCAGTTTAACATCCTATGACATAACAAGCAGGGCAGTATATGCTACATCAATATGTAATGTTCCCCGTACTAGTGCTGGAAATATCTGAAAACTTCATACCTCTTCAGGAGTAATAACCCCAGTCTCTTTAAACTTGGATTCCTTCAATAAGAATATAAATTATTTAAATTTGTTTTGACTTTATCAAAAAACTTAAGCATGAGCATAATCAAACTTCATTTTGTCTCATTTTTCACCTCATTAATGAGTTGCTAACATCATATAAGAGTCAATTCCAAAAAGTACTCTTACATTTGTTGAGATCATAACTCTATAATCAATTAACAGATGACCTTGCTGGCCAATAACCACTGTAAAACTAACTTTCTCTACATTTTTGAATGCCAAATAGCTGAAAAGTTACTCTGTAGTTGAACCAAAATATAATCTAGAATAATATCACCTGACATATCTGTGACCCAAAAAATTTGTATTAATAAGCAAAAAAAGATAAGGTCTTATGATATAAAATGATTCAAAAATACAGAAAAAATGATTGACACAGTGCATTATCTTGGTGTGGCCGAAACATTTCTAATGATAATTTCAGCCCATTCTTCAATAAAAGAGATCTTGGAAGGAAAAATCAAACTTTGAACTGATCAAACAAACCTGTTTTTGAGGTAAAATTATTTTATTTATACAGCAATTCCAATTTTCTCGCGTATACAAGGTTAGAGTAGACAATTTATTGTGCCTAAGTGCCTTCACCAATAAGAAAGAAGGCACTTAGAACATATTCATCTTTCTGTAAAGATTTTACATACAATTTTGAATTTTTTCGCAAAACAAGGTTGGAAAACAGTCGATTGGTTGTGTTACCTCATCGACAAGACAGGATCAAAACCCGATTGATGAGGCCATTTTGTGAAAACCGTATATCAAAATAATAAGAGAAGAACCTGACCTTCAAAATCGGGGTTAAATATTCAGCTACTCCTAAAGCCTTGCTTTTTACTGTATTAAAGACGTTCTGCATCGCCATTTTTCGTCCGTTTCAGTTGCCCAAGATGCCTAGGATGCAAAAGACAGATATGAAGAAGGCAACAACAACCACAGGGAAGGTGATTGCACAGCGTGATCATGATTCCTAGTGATCAAATTGAATCAGACTAGTAATCAATGGATCATGTATTGCCATTGAAACTGCATATTGTTTTTGAAGAGAAAGTTTTGACATTATGCAATATTCAAGAGCTCTAAAGGACAGTAACAGACATGAATAAAGGCATGTTTTACCAGAGTATGATGCAGCTAATTGGAATCGGTGCGAATCTTTCTTCATCAGAAGCTGTTTTTAAAGAGATTTTAAATCAGTTATTCGGCTTTTCGAGACCAGTAACCAAGAAAGAGCAATTTTTTTCACTATCCCTAGCTCAACAAGTATGGAATAATAGGAGATGTCTCGAAACGGGAACTGATAGGGTATAACTGACCTAAAAATAACTAGATCGCGCTTAAAGCTATCAATAATGCACAAAGGGAGTCATTCTTCCAATTTAAGTGCGTATCTTTCTTCAACGTAACACCAATACTTACAGAATCATCAATACATAATTGTACAAGCCATAATGCAAGCACACCTTGTTAGCAACAGTAACTGAGAGCCATGGAAGAAGACATAATAGTGCCTTCAAGTTATGCGGTACAAAATTTCTGTTTACCAATTAGGTATGCGAGGAAAGGAAAGTGACCGTCTATGAATCGGAAAAATATGGAGTGGTTTATATTACAAGATACTCAGATTTGCCCTAACAGGAAAAAACAACAGCAAAACAGGCATTTCACATTGCAATCTTTGCAATTCAACTGGAATATAAATATTTTACTTTAATTATTTTGTATCAAAGTTTGCCCCCGCTTCTCCTGCCCCCGCTCCAACTTCTTGTTTTGTTTTTTATGTAGTCGTTTGGAGGCATAGAGAATGATTTGGAATATACACATTTTGAAAGCTGAATCTCCTCAAAGCAATGACCGGTGGTTCCTCTCCAAACCATGCAAAGGGTCTCCTTTTTCGCTAAAGAAGGGCCTCTTTGGAAAACATTAGGCCTTCCTTTTGACATTCAACTGTGGTGCTTACTTGTAACAAGAAAATAAGTAGTGCAGCATATGATATATTGGTAAACAACCAATCGACGGTTAAAATGATCTCTTAGCCACACCCTTATTTTTCTGGCCACACCCACCAAGGTCCCCTTACATTATTCGTGGTCGATCGGGACTTCTAAGCCAACTTGGGCCAGTGATGGACCAACAATACCCGCCAAAAGTAGTTGGAACACCGAGATTATACTCGTAATAAATGTATATTTTTCAGTTCATTTCCCTATTTCAAGCAGACAGAACCCCCTCCCCCTTAAACAATGTTGTGAAGGAAGATGAACATGTCGCTAAACATGGGTTACATAATTTCCGTTCCAACATACATTTGTTGTCATTTTCCAGTCATATATTTGGGGAGGGGAGACGTTTAGTAGGGAAGATGATTGGACTGCTCCAAAACTTTTGGCGGCAAATTCGTTTTCCGCAATGTTGTGTTTTCCCCGTTAGTTGCCCAGCCTTAGTTGATTAAATTCAACCTTTTGAAAAACTTTCTTCCTTTTACTTATTCTTTATCTTCAGTCTTCTTCATCTCATTTCCTTATTCTTCATCATCAGTTTTCTTGCTGCGTTTTGCGCTCCCGCCCCATCGTCATCCAAATTTCGCCACGGCGATGCGTTTGAATTTTCTCGCCAATGACCCCCCCCTCCCCCCACACACTGGTCGGCCCCAGTCGGCGATATATGTCAACTACGGAGGAATCTGTCTCGATTACGAGGGAAATTGGCCTAAAAACAACATGGCGACCCTCTGGTGTACAGTTGCAAGGAAAACCCCCTTATCTAGCAGCATAATCCCGCACCATAGATCTTTTTACAATGGTATCCTCGGAAGATATTTGAGGTAGGTTTTAAGTCAATGTATTTTCGAAAAGACTTTCTAACTTGTATTTTAATTACCTATAACCGGAAGTAGCAGGAAATCTTTTTGAAGCCTTTAAAATAAAGGACGTTTTCTTCACTTTAAGCATGCGCTGGCTTGAGTTATTTAAATGCATTGCCATCTTGCATCCCGCAGCGCACCTAAGCTTGAAGGAAAGTTGCTGTGTCATTTCATACGTAAAGGTGTAAGGGAGAAAACTTTTACAGAAGCTCGAGTTTATCTTTGCTGTGCACATGTGCTCATGCCCCATTTACAAACCTTGGTAACGTCTTGTTTTCTATCTTGCCAAGAGATAATTTTTACAGGGATGGTTAACGAGTGAATGAGAATTATTGAAGGAGCAACATCAAATTATTTTTGAAAGAAAGAGAGCTTTTCTCATCTCTGAGGAAAGGTGATGAAGAAGTCTAGGGACAACAATCATAATGTTATAAAGTTACTGTCTTGCATTGCGGATAGATGGCTGGAATCTGACTTCTATAAAAATAAAATGCTCTAATTTATCCGAGTATTTTATTCTAATTTTATCTTGATTGGTCTATCCAAAGTGAATATGTAGTGACTCATTTGTCTACTTTTCATTGTCACACCATGTCATGCTGACACATCTTTTCTCGCTTCTCAGACTAGACTGCTCTATCCCCATTTCATCACCATTTCATCATCCTCTCTCATCCCTCATCAGCAAATTTATTTTAAGAATAATCAATATAAATATAATTGTAAAGTTCAGTCAGTCAATCAGAAACAGAGTCACAGCTACAGAATACAACAGGCAACACATCTCCCTTTCTATCTTTCTCTCTCTCTCTCTCTCTTTCTCTCTCTCTCTCTCTCTCTCTCTCTCTCTCTCTGTCTCTCTCTGTCTCTCTCTGTCTCTCCCTGGCTGGCTCTCTCTCTCTGTCTCTCCCGGGCTGGCTCTCTCGGTCTGGCTCTCCTGGTCTGGCTCTATGTTCTCTGCACTTTAAATTAGACAACTATGGCTCAGATCGTTCATAGAGGTTGAGCAACGCAGTCGGTAGAAACTCATCACAACTTGTTTCTACAAATACATTCTACGATTTGATAGCAGGACCTCAGCCTGTAGCCTACTAACAAATTATGATTACAGTCAGTCTTAGTTGTGGGCAGTGGCAGATTCAGGGATTAATTTGACATGGCTCCTAAGGGGGCCTTGAACTGTGGCCCCCAGAAAAGTTTTGGAGGCCTCATCCTTAAAGTAACTGGAGATAGTAGCAACACCATAGGTAGCATTCACTAGCAATGTCGCTTCAATTTCTCCTTGCACTTGTCCAATAACACAGTGACTCTTTAAGCAGAACCTCAATTGCTTTGGGAAGATCAATTTTCTTTGCAAAGAATACACAGAGAACATCAAACCATACATTTGAAAATTTTGAATAAGCAAGGCAAGGAAAATCATTCAGCAAACTAAGTAGAAATTTTCTTGGTTGAACGGACTCCAGTTTTAGAGGAAGTCATAAATCCTATGGAATGAAACATAAGTGGAACGCTGCTTTTTGAGGGTTACCAAGTTGTACAAATCACTTTTTTCCACTTTACTATCTTAAAAATACATTGTTCCAATGATGTGCTTTCTTTAGAGAATATTTTGGAGGCAGATTTGTTTCTAAGTTGGGAAAATGCCATATTATAAACCTTGAAAGCTTGCGCATCATATTTTTCTTTTCTGGTTTTGAAGTGGAGATTATGGTTTTGATATGAATCCCATTTCAGCAAATTTAAAACATTTTGCGATTTATGAACTTCACAGAATTTTAAGATCTTTATTGGGAGTTTAAACCTAAGCAAACTTGTGTCAAAGATTATGTTACATTATTCTTAAGAATATTCAACCCATTTTTCTAAAAGATATTGTTGATTCTTAGATTACTGACAAGACTCTAGTCAAACCAAATCTATTTTTATTCAACTTTATGATTTAAATAAATTTAGGGTATGAGGTCTTGTCATATGTAAATTTCAATAACTCCCAGCATTGCAGTATCAACTTTCGATGGAGTTTCCTTTGTGTAGAATATTCTAAGGGGAAAGGAACCATGTTGGTCTTATAGCAGGCTATATAATGGTATTTCTGTTTTAGGAAAAATATCAGTAAATTGAGCTTTAGAAAGTTCAGTAGCTCTTTTGGAAGTGGAAGGCAGCGCATAGTACGGCCAGTTTTATTTACATGTTTGGTAAGTTGTTTATATCAGTTACATTTCTTCATGGTAAACTGATTTTTTCATGTCATCCATTTATACTGAAGAATTAATCTATTTGCAAAGTTATTAAGCTCTTTCATTGAATTTTTTGTTATTATCAGGCTTGACCCTAAATTCTTTGTATATATGTATTCATGGTCATTTTGAATATTTTTGGTGACTTATGAGGCATTTGGCTGTTCAAACAGTTTCCCAGTTTTAATTTTAACCTCATATATAATTGACTCATAAGCATTTTATAGATACATGGAGACTTTTAGATTGGATAATTTGATATTCAATATCAACTACATCATATTTTTTATTATCAAGGAGAAATATTTGTTTTAGGAATTATCACAATTTATTCCTCTTTTGGTATATGTTTATGCCTGTGTCTAAATGGATGCCAATTTGATGGCCACATTTAAGAGCTATTGATTGATAAACATTGCAATGAGCTGCAGGCTTAACCAGATCTTTGCTTCGTGCTAAACCATTTCAAAGCTTATTTTAATCTTAAAGGAGAAGTGACACGCAAAAAAGTTTGCCTCATTCTACGCAGAACATGCCACTGAATGCAAATCTGATAGCTTTTTTTCATAAGCGTCACCGTTTTCCTGAAGATCGTGATCTGTTAAAACGCTGGCTTGCAAACCTGAAACGGGAAGATTTTAGGCCCAATGAGCACTCAAGATTATGCCAGGGCCACATGGAGCCACCTTGCTTCGAAAGAAACCCAGACCTCATGAAAATAACAGGAGTGAAATTCAAACTTAGTTTAAACCTGATGCCGTGGGGTTTCCGCACAGTAAAGGCTTTCCCTCCCTTTAACCATGGCGATACAGTTGCCGCATTGTCACCTCAAATTTAATTAAAAAGTATATGAAATTCAGAAGGAAGGAATTCTGAGCAAGATTTTATCGGTACAGAGTTTTTGAGCAAGATTACATCTGTACAGGCACCCATAAAACTTTTAGGCCAAATTGACCAAAAAGACCCTTCTGACAAATACATCCAAAACCGAAATAAATTACTAATTTATGGTAACTCGATATCATGTTAATGAAATAAAATCACGTATATTTCTAAAACAACTTAACCAGTCTGTATTTCCAATTCGTTCTGTGTTTATATCGTCATCTTCTTCACTACTACTGGATGACGCTGCCTAAGCAACAGTACCAGGTTGTGGCTCAAACATAAACGGTTGGATGTTTGCAGCCACTTCGATATCCGGGTAAAAGAACTCCAATTCTGAGTCAGATTCAATCGAAATGTCGAATAACCCGTCAAAAATGCTAAAAAGATTCAGCAGTAGACGAAGATTTGTCTGCAGCGTTTTGTAAAGGTTAACTATAGCGCCATATCGTGCTGAGAACATGTCACTTGTGACGTCAGTGAAGATCGGCCACTCGTGTCGATGATTTTCGCCTTGACTCTCAAATAGTCGTGATGATTGTCGTCTCTCAATTTTGAATGCCTTTATCTCAAAAACAGTCGGCGTTGTGTCAAAAATTTCTTCAATACCCTTATTTTCTCGGCACAAAATTCAATTTTAGCCAAACTTTTTTGCGTGTCAGTTCTCCTTTAATATCTCAATCAAGATGTAGTTCAACTGTAGTTTCAAGATGTACGCTTATAATTTGCTGTTACTCGTATGTTAAACCAATTGTTGCTCTACCAACTATTTCAACCCTACCACTTTTTGTTTTAGTTTGGCACTGGCACCTTTGCTTGCTGTACCATTTTGCAGTATGAGCGGGTCAGATATGACATGATCAATAAAGGTGTCCATTCAGAAGGTTATGGTAGAGGTCCTAAAGAATTTTCATTCAGAGTAGCTGTGAGTCAATCACATCATTTTGTATTGAAAAGGGGATTATAAATCGTAATCTCTTTACCGTGTAGCATAAACTATTTGCTGTCCACTGTTTATTGTTCTTGGGAATGTTCTTGGGATGTCTTCACAATAATCCAAATCTGGCATTTGCTTGATAAGATTTGACTTAAAATTTGAAAAACCTTACATTAAGGATTGGATGCAGAACTACATTTATAACCTTTTTGACCTATTAATGAGCCACATCAATGAACTATATTGAAAAGCCACATCTTCTCATAGATTAACAAATGGTGGAATGGATTAAATGAAGGTCAAAAATTAGTTTCAGGTAAGGTGCTCTTAACATGTCAGCTTGCCATCTTTTGTCAAATAATTTTTGTTTACTACTGCCGGTTGCCTAAGGAAATGTGCGTTTTGACTTTAAAAAAGCTGTTATTAAAATTTCTGTGAGCTTCACAGTCGATAGTCCATGTTGGAAAAGGTTGTTAATCAAATCCAAGTAAGGAATGTTGTATTAGAAAATGCGGCTTTTCTAGAAACATTATTCGGAAGTTTCAAAATGCAATAAAACCATTTTCTAGGTGGCCGCTTATTTTTGCCAACTTTGAAATAAAGTGACTCTTTCGGGCGTATAATATAGAGATAAGATAATTGAGCAGAGATTGTAACTGACGCAAGATTTATTTTCACAAGGAGAAACTTGTATTGTGTCCAGCTTTGCAGTAATGTGGATGTTCATCTCCGATTTACGTCAGCAATACGATCAACTTCCGGATAGTGATCTCCAAGTTGTGTTTTTCATGCAGCATGGTTGCAGCTTTTGTGCAGGAGAGCCTTATCAGAGTAATTTCGATTGGATTAGGTTGCATTTTGATAGAGAATACCCCGAAGCTTGCTAAAGGCGTAGCTTAGATAGATAATGTTAATTGACATTATTTGCTTTGTTAACCTTCTTTTTCTTAGTCTATTTTGCTGATTTTCAGAATTGCAGAGTCTGCTAGATAATATTGTACGTCTTCATTTGTATGGTTCAAACATTTCAAATAGGCTTGGTTCATGTCGCCTGATCGGATAATGGAAATATCTAGTCATTAATGTTCTCATAATAATGAAGGTTTAGTGCGGCGAAAAAATATAAAATATTTTGGTAGGTGGCATGGCTAAGCATAAGAGATTTTGGTAGGTTTATTTGCGAAGAAGATCTTGAATTTCGCAACCATGCCCCCGTGACCACTCCCAATATGCGCAGACGTGTCTACGTATGAGCTTCTTTAAAACTTGAAGACAGCCAAGATAAAGACGGGGGACGTACCAGCCAGCGACTTTGACTTTAGAGACCAAAACATGATACTTTTGGTATTGGGTACTGAAATTGATGTCACAGAATGGGTCAGACGATGCCATATGTGTACTTGCCCCATCATTTTAAAATGTACAATTGTAAGGGAACATTTGATGTCTTTCTTTTTCGAGAAGTTGCAGAAAAGCAAATGTGTATACTTACCGCAAACAGATAGAAAAAATGTCAATTGAATCGCAAGTATCCTCCTAGAAATGTGTGAGAAATGGGGTCAAATGGCCAAGAATGGCCTAAAATGCAACAATCACTAGTGACAACTAATGCACCAAATTATCGATTAGTATAACTGCAATCCTAGTTTCCGTTCTTAGCTTGGAGCTTTGCAGAATATGAGTTACACGAGTAGCATTTGAAGCAGTCGGTGGATTTAATTTAATTTAATGGATTTAATTTTCATCGATGCTAGAGCTGGTTAAAAGTATGCTTAAAAGTTTATAGTTAATTGTGATGCATAGAAATAAGACGACTGCTCTCATTTCAGGCATTATCGCATTAAATGCATGTGTCTTCATCTGTTGGCAAATGCCCGTTTTTAGGCATTTTATGACGAAGTGGTTCACGGCCAGTCCATTTAATGGTAGGTCTTCTTTAGATATCACACTCAACTTGTTTTAGATATCACACTCAATCTTGTTTAATTTTTATCGTTTGGTGGTCGATTTTCATCACATGGACTCTCTGTCAAGAGCCTCTTTTCAAAACTGGCTAAATCTATTTCTGTTTACCTGGCTTGTTGCTGAAAAGCATTGATGTTTAAACGGGCTTTTGGATTCTTCTTTTCTACCAACAATATAATTTTTGGGCGTGGCTGTTGATTTATGCTTTGGAAAGTACATCGTTAATGCTTATGAATGGTTAGGATTTTGCAGTCAAACTTTAGTCCATGTTTTTTTATTACCAGTATTTATACTTAAACTTAAACTTTTTAATTAGGAACTTCAAAACCTTTTTAATGAAATCCTAAATCGTTTACAAAGATGCTGTTGAATGGGTACCTAATGTCTAACTGGCCATTCCCATTATTCGAATTTTTGTGTGGCCGTTCCAGTACACAGAGTTTTTGCTCTTTGTGGCCCACCCTGCGATTAATTACCAATCCCTTTTTATGGTTGTATTTTATCAGGTAGATCCCTTCCAATGTTTCTGTCGACGTTCAGTCATGCAGAGCTTTGGCATCTGGGTTGTAATATGCTGGTTTTATGGAGCTTTGCATCTCCTATTCAAGGTATTAGTCTGGCTTTTAAACATTATTAATCTTATCAATAATATTACAATAGACGTCAATTTCAAAACAAATATGCTGTTTGGATCTCAGTCAAAATCGTATTGGTTTACCTTGAACTTATATTATAATTTCCAAATTTCTTAGTTTACTGATTCACACTTGATAATTTCAAAACAAACAAAATTTGAAATTGCATTTGTATTTGGTAGAAAATTTATCAATTTTGAAAGTCTGTTAAGTTACAATGATAAAAGCATTGAATTTTTTTCAGATCTCTTAGGCTCTGAACAGTTTTTAGCATTTTACGTAACTGGAGGTAAGATCTGCACCTCACTAATATATTTACTTGTTTTGTATTATATTGCTACGATCTTGCACCCTGCATAAGATTGATAAAATGTGTCATAATCTTCGTTATTGTTGTCCAGAATTCTAGCAATCCCGATGAAGACGGGTTGATTTCATACCTAACACTGAAGCTTCGATATTTCTTGGCATAGTCAAAACTCCACTCTACGTGACAATAGGCACTTCAATGATGGACATTTTTCTGGTACATGTGGAATTAACGTTCCAATTACGTGAATAGGAGTAGTGGAAACAAGAGCGACAAGTATTGTTATAAGGAACCTTACCAAAGATTATAACTTCTTAGGCCCTTAAGAAGTCTAGAAGCATAGAGAGTAATGTTTGACTGAGTTAGAAATCTTTCAAATTCTCTATGTATACCATCTCATCTGTAAGTTCATTTCGTTGTAGGTGTATTTGCGGCTCTGTGCAGTCATGCGTTGAAAATAATCACTAAAAGTCCGGTTGCTTCCCTGGGAGCGGTAAGTGAACTAATTCATCGTAATTTTAGACTCTGCTAAAATTTTGACATTTCTGTTCCAATGCCTGGCGTAAATTCACTTGAGATGGTTGTCACTTATTTAAAGTGTATTACATGTGATGTATTATGTTTAACAGTTTTTGTTACATTTTGATATTTATTAGATTCATATCTTCTTTAGTTTTGTATGCAAGTTCTTGCAAGGATATACATATTATTATAAGAAACATTGTTTTTTAAAAGCACGATTCACAGTTCTATTTCTTCCTTTCTTTTGTTATTATTCCTGTCAAAATTTTCTACTTTAGTCTGGTGCTTTGCTTGCTGTTCTTGGAGCTGTTTGCATCGAGAAACCAGACGCCCGACTTGCAATTTTGTTCTTGCCATTTTTCTCCTTCTCTGCACAAACGGTATGTATTTCATCTTTTCGCGAGACTCAAAAAATGTTCGGCTGTTATATGGTACCTTCAACTGTGTTTTTTAATATTAGTATGGTCGTTACCATCGTCCTTTTTTGCTTTTGGTCTTCTGTCTAACGATTCTTGTCTTGTAAATCCCATACATTCTTTCATTACTGCACTTATCTTCGCATGCTATTTTTACTTGTAATTGATGGATGAATTATTCCCTCGATGTTGACCCCGGGCACTAATGCTGCCCCGTTTTCACATTTTGATATTTTTGCAGTAGCGTTCAACTAACCCATTTGTTAATTTCTCTTCCTAAGTTGGGGCATAATTTCCATAAACTCAAAACTATGTTGATCACAATAAACCTACTTAGGCCTTGATCATGCGAATTCTCTTTATTTCAAATCTCTCTTGAAACCGGATAAGCCTTCAGTTAAAACGAGCATTCGCCAGATATCCTTTTTATTCCGTTACTGCGAAATCTCATCGATCAGCTAAGCAATTGGTATGAGCCTCTTAGATGTGCACCAAACTGGGTAATCATCAACACGGCAAGAGCAGTATGCTTTCGCAAATCTTCATAACTGCTAGGATGAAACGTACATTGTTGTGTTGCCTCAGTGCCATACTTTGTTGCCTCGATATCGTGTTCGAATCGTTTACCGGAGCGAATTGTTTATTGATAAAGTACGTCACGATGATGGAGCAATCCTTCAGTGAAATTTTCAGTAGCAGCTTTTCGAGTTTTTGCAGCAAGCAGTACCTTTGTTTTTACTTTGTTTTTTGTCAACTCGAACTTGATTCACTATTTCATATTTTGGCTTGATTTGGTGCCCATCGCCAATATCGTTAGGTTTTGTTATTTTTATATGACGTCCTGGTCAGGTAAAGACGCTTTGAGGCTATTTTCCCAGGCCCATGTTTTGGCTTCTTGTAATTAGTGGTCAACAGGCAATCTCACGCACACCAAATTGCCAATGCCAATGGCTCCACAGATGCTTTTTATCTAGTTATTGTGATGTCGTGTATCTTTGGCTTTCAGATAAGCGATACCCAGGGCCTTATCTTAGGTTTATGCATTGAACCGAATCATCTATCATTAAAAAGGAATTCTTCATTTGATCTCGAGTCACTATGGTTACCGTCTTGCGACTCAAATGGTCCCTAATGTTGTACCAAAGTCACAATACCCTGTCACCACTGTTTCATTTGTCATTGCCTGTCGTGGCACCAAATCAAGGCCAGTAATCATTTTATCGAAGACGTAATTTTGCCCAGAAAGAAGTAGCAGCAGTTGTGTCTCCTTCGCAGGCGCTGGTGAGCATCATTGCGATTGATGTAGCTGGTTTAATCTTCAGATGGAGGCTGTTCGATCATGGCGCACATCTGGGAGGAACTTTATTCGGAATGTAGGTATCTCTCTATCTTCACGTGATTCATGTTAAAGTCCTCACATTTTTGGGTGATCCACATAGCCGAAAGAGGATTAACATACAGCTTATGCCGAAGTTCGCATATTCTGATTTAAGAAGATTAGATTTTAGGTTTTGTGAGCGATTTGTAAGTGCCAGACAGTCTCCGCAACCTCTTGCGGCGAATTAAGGGCAAATAAGATGATTTCACAAAGTAACCCAACACTGCTGTCTCTCAGCAAATCGATATGATTTTGCTATCTTCTGCGATCTGAAACTCTTGCGATGTCAAGCATTTCTTTGGAAGTCTAAATCTCAGTTTAATAAGTGTTTTAAGATTGATTCCAAATGTACGTTTCGTGTGAAGATCGAGGTATATTTCGATTAGGGCTTGAAATTCCAGCAGTTTGTACATATTGCCGCGATGGGAAATTTCTTCACCTGAGATGCACGATTTCATTTCCATAGATGGTATGTCAAGTATGGTCATCAGTTGATTTGGGAAAACAGGACCCCTCTGCTTCAACGGTGGCACAAAATTAGAGAAAGCGGTGAATGGCGTTGACCGTCAAAGATGCACCAAGACCCACTAATCTAATCGAGCGCAGAATGGATAGAATAATTCCCAGAAGTCATAAACCACTGTCTTCGTATACAAAAAACTTCGAATGTTCAGTACCAACTTATTCAAAGTAAATGACTGGTCCACCATTCAACCTCGCCCTTTCCGCTGAAGTTTAACAGTGTCTCCGTTTTGGTACGCCATATACGGATAAAGGGTGCAGTACTTGTAATATCCCGAAGTGCTCTACTTTAATTCGAAGCCATATTATTTGTGATTGTGCTCCTATTGTGATGGATAATGTTAGACAATTTTATCTTGTACTCATTGTTGATGTGACATGTTTACACACTATCTCACCACTTTTTTACTGCCTATTCTTCTAATCCTTTTCGACCAACTCCTCACTGTCCATAATGAAGGCGAGCTTTCTTTTATACTTCCCCGTCTCTTATCCCACTCTACCAAAAAACCAAAAACCTACCCTCCCCAATAGGTTCGCTGGAATGTGGCCTATAATGAAACTGAAAATGGTACTATAAGTTTTGTCAACATGGAGCTTGGTAATTCAATAGTTCTTGAAAAAATGCGTTATTGATTAAAGCAGGATATTTGATATTTCAAATAACATGCCTTTTTATTGCAAAAAATGCGAAGTTTGACCAGATGGTCCACTGTTTGACCAGATGTGTTTCGTCTTAGTCTTATAGTTACCTTGATCCTTCTTTCGTATGCATTGCTTTCTCAGCGCGTTTGCCTTGAGGCAGCGAATTGTAAGGAGATGGGAATCTCGCTTGTTTAGGCTTGAAAGCTGCATCTTTGCAAAAAGCTTGGCTCACGACGCTTCGATGCAACAAAGGAGGGGTCCCAGGAGTACGATCACGTTGCTTCGAATGTACTCGAAAACAAAAGAGGTCAGAATTCCCCTGGGAGTATTCACTCAAAAGTTTGGAACCAGAGCACTGACTACAATGCCTGTCAAAAGTCCTTGGAACACCTCAGCATTTTCTCTGGTTTTTGCATTTTTCATTTCTTTGACACGCCACAAGCTGTTAATTCCCCTCCTCCCCCTAAAACAATGTTGGTAACAAAGTATAGCATCCAGTCAATCTGGGGAAAAAGTTTGGTGTAAAATTGACGCTTCGTTTAGCAGCAACACAACATTGTTCGAAGGGGGGAGGTGGATGAGTGAACGCGAGTCAAAGAATTGTCGTAAGTGTGCCAACAATCTTGGCAGGCATTGTAGTTGTAGATCTTCTTCTGCTGGCGATTTGATGCTCAATGACCAGGAAAGCGAGTAGAGATTGTCAAAGATTGTGTGCCTGTTACTTAGTATAGTTTTCTTGGGCATAGTGCTGGGAATTTAGTAGCTGTTTTTAATCACATGGTCTGTAATGATTGCAAATCCGCAAAAGCATTGTCTCGAGTGACTAGGCTTTTTTCTCTCTCGAAAATTGTTAATTAAGATTTGGGCTGTCAATTAAGACATGATGGGTTTCAAAACTTCGGGGTTTTGGATTGCCTTTGTTGTGGTTAATAGTTGGCATGTTAAGCCAATATTTCAAAGTAGTTTCAATTACAAAGTTGTGCGCGGACTTTATTAAACAGTATCATAGCTTGATTTCCTCGGATTCCCCTAATCTTTGACACGCATCGAGGCTACCTAAGTCCTAACGAAGTCGAGGAGATTTAAACACTCTGGCATTTTATTTGCTCAAAAGAATTGTTTAATGTTTTCAGGTACAGCTGCGTAAATCGCCACAAGCTTACGCAATTTTGTCTGATTTGACAAACTTTGCGAACTTTGATTGGAGTCGGTAAATTTTGATTGGTGTTACTGAAGCCGAAAAGAAGTTGGCCTAGCTAACAGCTGGAAATCTGACTCGCACCTCACAGCTGCATACACAAATTTAGTAAAGAAAGTCATTCGATTGAAAATATTTCCTGAATTCGATTCTTTAGGAGTTTGCAAATAAGATAATGTGGGTAATTACACGCATTTGCCAGAGAGGAGTGTTTTAGTCGGCCATGCCTTTAAGTACATCACTTGATTAAAAACCGAAGGAAAGGCAACCAACAACCATATTGTCTCGACTGAAGCAGGTCACGTGTGCCTTGCCACATATATACACGCTTTTTTATAAGAAACCACTTTATAAGGAACCTACATGTAAAAGGGCGAATTATTTAAAGAACTTATACTACTAAAAACGAAATCCCTAAGGAACTTTTCGATTTGAAAATTGTTTATAACTGCAAGCATCAAGAGCTAAAAAGCCCGTTCCATTCATTTGCAGCCAATTCTCGCATAGATTGTTTGCTATTCGTGTGTCAAGTGCTTCATTGAGTAGTTTTCGCATATGTTGTCTCGCCTCTCTCTATTAAATGTTATGGCTTATTGTAGTCAAAGCACTGAAAGTGAGAACTTGAACTTAAGGAACTTTTGGTACTAAAATCTGATGATTTGAGGTCTACGAATAAGGAACTTTTGGAACTAGACCTTGAGGTAGGTTCCTTATAAAAAAAGCGTGTATAGCCCCTGGAATGTTTACCCTCCAGGGGAAACATTTCATATTTATAACTGCTGTCAATCAAGTAATATCCACTTGGGGATGTTATTTTTCTACAATTAGAGTGCACTTTAACGAGTTTTTTCTTCCGCGGCCAGAATATTACGATCCACCATTGAATTTTTTACATCTTTCTACTATTTTACATAAAATAAAACCTACGTCCACTTATTTCCTACCCAGCTAGACAAATAGCGAGGCCTAAAAACTTTAGCGACTTACTAAAGACCCATTTTTCTGCTATTTTGTATCGAGTTTGAGCCTTGTTCTTGACGATTCTTCTAATCCAAAGAATGGTAGATTGGAAAATCGAATTCTCTTTGAAAGGTATTCAAAATCGAATTTGATACTCTGGAATATAGCCAGCAATAGTTCATACCCAGACTCACCTAAACGGGACCACCAAGAAAGAAATAATTCTAACTTCCGTTTTCATTGAAATTGTTTTGCCACAATACTTCTACTTATACAACGAAACTATTTACATAGTTTTTCACATAGAAATTGAAAAACAGAGCATATTTTAATTAAAGGTTGGCGAAGCATTACAGAAGGCTACAAAGTTGAACAAAATGGCCTAATCCGATTAGGGCTAATTCATCGCTCCTGAACAAATATCGTTTCCTGAGGAAAAAGTTTTTCTTCCTTCAAAGTTCTTGAGCTATCTACGTCAGTAAGGTTTCTACGTGGAAAGTTTACTACAATTTCGTAATCTTTAGTTGGAAAACCAATAGATGTGATATAGGCTTGCAGTTCCTGGAAAAAATTGTATAAGAAACATCATATATGACAGATGCATAATAATGCATAATTTCAAACTGCATAATTTATATGCATAATTATATGATCCGGCTAGTTGAATAATAATGCATAATCACGCATAAATTCAAATTGCATAATTTATACGCATAATTATATTATCCGGCTAGTTGCATGATAATGTGGGCAGCTGTTTGCCACCACAGAAACATCTTGAGCTGCAATGTGCTTATATTCCTTGATCAAAGGCGTGGCAGTAATATATTCAAGACGGCGTTCAAATGCTTTAGGGATAATGCCAAGATTCTTCTTTGGCAACATTTTGGAAAGCAGATTCATTTTAAGGTTTGACTGCAACTCGAAAGGCTGCTTCCCTGACATCTTAAATAATCTGCTGCTTTATACCGTAAATCCTCCAATTGGCCCCCCCCCCCTCGAAAAATCCCCCCTCGAATAAGCCCCCACCCTAGAACTACACATTTTCAATAAGGCCCCCCCCCCCTTGAATAAGCCCCTCGATTTGTTGATTTTCGACTTCTCAGGTTGCCTTTGGCATTTTAGTGAATTACCACAAAAATTCATATTTTTGTTAATAATTTAATCAAATGTTACTTTATTATTTTTTATATTATGAATGGAAAGAAATTTTTAAAAAATTCTGTTTCTAAGAATCCATTCCTGTATGAAGTAGCATGCAAGAAATGCTAGCCGTGAGGTGAAGTTGAGGAAACAGACGATTGCTAAGCAGCGTGTATGAGTTAGATGTAAAAGATTTATGCTGGAGAAGAAAAGGTTATTGCACAGCGTGCCACTGGTTCACACTATAAATCCCTACGCAGCGTCCACGCCTAAAATAACTTGCCAAATTCCTCTCTGTTATGATTGGGTAACCATAATCGGTTGCAATGAAAACCATGCACGCACATGTATGCGGTTTTGACGGTTAAGAGGTTCTTGCAGATTTACAAGACAGATTTGCAAAGATATGACATCCAAAAAAGCACAGCATCACCAACAAAGAATCAGGGCTGCGCTAAAAAAACTGGCAAACGCGGACTCAAAGTAACGACATGAAAACATTTGGGTTCTCGTTGCTTTACATTTGATGGCAAAATCGTAACGAAATGAAGAAATAAATCTCCTCTAGGGGAGAGGGGTGGTTATAAGGGGGGTGGTTATTGGGTGGTCGATTCTACTAGAAGGCTGGAAACCAGGTGAATTCACGGGCAGGTGAATTCAAGGGAAGGTGAGTCATGGCAAGGGGCTTAAAACTAAAAATCAGTGAAGGAGCATAGAACACGGGATCGCGTCAGTTGTTAGTTTGAGCCGAAACTTTTCAAACAAATATCGCAAATCTAATTAAACCGCTTTCCATAACACTTGTGATTAAAAGTGTGAACAACATGGAAAAGATGGTAGGATCCCATAACGCCAATTTAGCATTTCTCCTTCAAGTGGGCCCTGGATGCAAGCGTTATTACTATTGCAGCTGCTCCGTCAATCATGGCTTATTCGCAAAGAATCCTTTGAAACATTGAAAGCCCCCGGCGAAGTTGAAAAGTTAATATAACCAGTTAGTGTAATCATGCAGGCTTTTCATTGAAACCTAAATCTTTAATGACACGGTTGACACAGCCTCTTCGTTATTTGGGTTTACTTTGATGAGATTATGAGATTAGTATGGGAATAAATACCAGGGTTTGATTAAGGCAGGCCTAATCAAATGACTAACCACCTCTGGAATGTAAATTCGCCATTATGCTTCACCGTAATAAACTCAAATAAAACAGATAAGAAGTAAATCAATTTTAGGAACAGCGAATGTAAATAAATAGGTGTTGATGGGGCTTGTATGTGGCGGTGCAAAGCAAGAATGATTTAGTCTATTTTGTTGGCATAACGGTTGCGTTGTAGAAGTTTGTACTTCTAATCTGAACGACCGATCTTGTCAACAACATCATAATGTTCTTATGAGATCAAAAAGATTTCTGGCTGGTATTTGTTCGGCAGAGCAAAGAAATAAAGAGATTCGTTTATGGGATAAGGCAAAAAGTGGTAAAACCGGGTATGCAGCACTGACGGAGATGCAAAAGTCGACGAGAACCATAATGCAAAGAGGTGCAGAACTAAAAAAGTTGTAGCATTAAAAGAGAGACTTATAGAATATCAAGGCTAGGTTGCAACATTCAGAAAGCTGAGTTTTCACTGATGATGTAATCCTACACAAACTGATCATTTCTCTTGCTCCCCTCAATTCGAACAACCTAAGTCACAATTCAATAAACGTTCTTAAAGACAAATGATGGTAGCAACGATGCCCCTGACCAAAGTAAAACAGAATCGTAAAGATAACTAAAAGATAAGAAGATAACTAGCCTCATAGTAACGGTAGAAAGTCAAGTTATTGTAATATTTAGAGAAGAAAGCCTACAAATTCAAATTATTGTAATATTTACGGAAGAAGCCTACAAATTCAAAATATTGTAGTATTTTCAAAACAAGAAGAAAGCTTATGGCCTATCAAAACGATTCTAAACGGGGCACGTGGCGCTTGTATCAGCATGGTTTCGAACAATGCTCATAGAACCTCCTCCATTATAACTAAAAAAATGGCATGCGTCAAACACATACCTTTAGCGTTGCGTCAATAGACATTTGAATTTGCTTTCTATTCCCTTCAGGTAGGCGTAGCATGAGTCTTGTGCATGGTCCTGCAAGAAACAAAGTTGAAGACAGTTGCAAAGATAAGATGAACCTCACTAGTCATTGTCGAAATAACACCAATAGCTTAAAAAACCGTCAAGGTAAAATGCCTTAAAAAGCCAAATTTTGATTAATTTATATTCTCAGGTAACAAGACGAAATATTTTGCCAAAAATTACACTCTAAAGTGATATGTTTAGTGATTGCTGGTAACATATATCTGTTCAATGATTTCAGAACTCGCATTGATATAGTATGAGATGGGCATTCAAGAGCATCAGTCTTTGCTGTAGGGAACTGGGAACGAAACAAGCTTTCTGACGTCATTAGAGATCGAGAAGCGGCAGACCAGAATTGGAAATGTTCCAAATATTGCTGAAAAATTGCTAAGCACCACTGAAAGGTGAGCCAAAGTTCGCTGCCGGTTGCTTAACGGAGAATTCGATTTTGGCTCAAACGATTTGAGATGAACCAGTGTTGAGCCAGCAACGATGTCCCCTTTGATTGGGTGAAAATGATTCGAACAAAAAAAGGCTAAATTTGTTCCACACGGCAATCACACCCCTATTCACTACATTGTACTGTTATGAGCGATGGTTTGTCCGACCCTAAAGAGCAAAGGCTTGACCGCTAGGTGACGGTTCTTCTGGGCACTTTAGCAACCATTGCCTGCGGTGGTCCCTATTCAAGTACATTGGTGTGTCAAGCACTACTCTCATATAATAATTTCATCCCTCCAATCTATAATCATACAGTACACCTTAACGTGCTGTTATTACAGCTGTCTAATCACGAATTGTATGTCACAAAAAAACAGCGGCCATACCTTCAATTTTCGAAACATCGCCATCCTCTACAACATTGCAACGCTGTGGCCCCCCGTCTGCTTTGTCCAAACTGTTCGCTTTGAACTTATTGGTACATTGGTTTATTTCACTGTTGATTGACGTCCTGTCCCCATCACGCTTAAGCTTCGACGAGCAGCTTTCGTCATCGCTGTAATCAAATGACTCAATGTCGTCATCTTTCCCGATGTCACTGTCCTCGCCTGTTTGCGACTTACCAGTGCGGCTATCCTCCTCCAAAGAGGCAGCTATAGCCGCAGCCAACTGTTGATCCTCCGACTTCTCGATAACCGAATCCTGATTGTAAAATAAGAAACATATTTTCGCGTAATTTTTTTCTGTGTCAGCACGCAAGATAAGCCAGAAGCCATCTGTCATTTTCAAATAAACAGTTATTATTTCTGGTTTAACTTAACATGATTTGTTACTCAAAATAAAAAAATAGTATTAAAGAATAGACATTATAAACTTGTTACAGCACTAGTTTTTCCGTTATTTTTCCCTGCCACAAATATTCATAGGACAAGGCCTTTGGTGATTTTAGTCTTACATCCAAAAACTTGCACAAAACGAATAATGGTGTTGGCATGAATCGCTGACTATCTTATGTCAAATGCGCACACAAAAACATTAAAACAATACGGGTCATTTAAAAAAATAGCTTCCCATATATTGTGAAAAGTAATCTTTGGACAGAAACAAAACATGAAAATAGTTATTAAATATTTAAAGCCAAAAATTAGTTGATGTCTTTCTAGTAGCAGGTTTAATTTAGTTAATTCAATTTTAATAAATCAAACCGTTTTCTGTCTTTTTTCCGGAGGAAATTCGTTTTCACTAACAAGATCAGGGTGAGCAATCAAAAATTGCGTAACTGTAATGAAAAAAGTAAGCAAAAAGTTTCATCTAAGACCAATAAAAATGAGGAAGTTCTTGCTCCTTAAAAAAGAAGCTTTATGCGCAAACTAAACCAAAAGAACTTGAATAAAATAAACTGATAGGAAGCAAGAGCGTTGGAGCCCTAAATAATTACATTACAAGAAGCCAAGGTGTCCGCGCGGATTCTACATCAAAGTGCAGTTCAGAATTAGATAAGCGATCGTTGGTGGTGTTAGATGTCGCGCATGCGTCAACACAGAGGGTGTTTTTAAGCGATATCATCGTTGATAGTAACAAGTAAATATAACTTAACGAATAATTTGCCATAGAAGGCAAAGAAGCAATGGCATAATAAAAACTAACCTAGATCGCAGAACAGTTGGGAATCGATTTTGTCGTATGTTTCCCAAACGATAAGACATTCACCTGAAAAGAAAAAAATTGGGAAAACTAATCAGAAAAAGCGAGGCAGCAGTGAAAAGACAGTCCTCTTCAGGAGACCATCTGGATCAAACTTCGTGGAACCTAACGCGTGGCTTCGTCCAACCCAGTTAATCGCCACAACATTGGCCTTTCAAGAATACTTCGTTTTGAGGCACGACAGTTATTACACTAAGGACGAAGATGTTTTACCATAGAAGGATTTCTCACTAAAATCAGAGTACTGCCAAAACACCAGGAGATGAAAGGAGAAATATTATGATTCGAATATGAAAAAATTGAATGTTAAGGAAATAACATCACATTTACCGGTTCTTGGATCTATAATTGATATATTTGGAAATCTTTTCACGGGGTAATAAATCATAAATCGCTGTCCTTCCTCGCTGTCATGATAAACCTATGAAAATAAAATCGCATTTAAAAAGAACATTTGATATATAATATATTTAATATTTACATAGCTTTGATAGAAATCACCAAAGAAGAATATCAAAATTATTACAAGATATTTGAGTGATTATCAAAAGAAAATGCTTTATACTTGAGGTTCAAAATAAATTAAAGGACTTTCTCTCAGATTTCCCGCAGCTTTAAATAAGGGCAAAATGAATCCAACTTCTGTTTAAAACTCTTATTTGTCCTAAAGTCACAAGAACAAAACAAAATACCAAACTAAAATGAATCCCTGTGAATATATACTTATGAAAAAGCTCATCAAAAAAGTATATATTAAAAGTGAATGGATGCTTATCCCATTTGCAGTCCATCCTCATTCAGAAGATTAGCCCATCATCACTCTTAATTTATCCCTTCCTTTCTCATAACTCTGTTGCTTTTTTGCCGCTTCCTTTCACTGCTTTATAGTTCTAATTTCATGAGTCCCATTTATCATTCCTTTAAAATTCACGAAAACTCCTTACATCTTCTCCTTTATCTAAACATTCACCTGTCCTTCATTTCTATCAGCCCCTCAAACATCTTTTCTGTCAGTTATGCTGCTTCTCTTTCATGTTCAACTCCTTTAATAATTTCTCCATACCCGAAAGCTACTAATATAAAACCTATAAGGGTTTTATGATCTTCACGCTATCACAATTACAAACTAGAGAAACATAACTTGGCAGAAATACATGCACTCGCTTTAGATAACTCTCTTATCCTCTTCACGTCTTTTTCTTCTTAAGTCTTATAAACCTTCGGTTAAACAAGCAAATAGGATTTCCTTTTCTCAATCAGTTTTGATTACAAATATAGCATACCTGCCACAAAATGAAATGCTCCGCAACTAACTCTCTTACAAGCGCATTACTCCAAACGTCTCGATTCAAAGTTTGACAGGAAAATTCTTTCACGTCTTGGATATTTACTAACAACCATTTGTTGTGCAGTTTCCCAGCTTCCTTTGCCTTGTAAGATTGAAATAAATAAAATCGATAAATTTAGGATCTTGTGGCGCAAACCAGAGCAATGCAGCGGAAACACGATATGCATTTTTGTTATTTATTGGCAAAAGTCAGACAAACAACAATGTATGCGGAGAAGAAAAACAAGGTTCTTGTGTTTTTTAGTTTGCTGCAAATGATTCCTAACATTTGATTTTTTTTTAATTCAAAAAGTATTCCTGCGAAGACTGTTATAAGAAATTTGGTCTTCCGAGAGGATTATAATTTGGCCTATTTTAATTTTTTTTAACTGCACCAGCGTCTCAAATCTTGAATAAAATTTTTCAACTTTCTTAATCTGTTTTAAAAGCCAATTTTGATGATGCCACACGAAAACCACAACCTTGGGTTGATAGGACCTCCTGGAATATAACATATTTTTCATTTCCAATTAATCAGCCAAATTTTCATATCAACAGATCAAAAATTACACAAAAAATAGGAGCTTAAACAACACTGAAAAACATACTTCTTCAAAGGTACCCTTGAAGGTGATATCCACAGGAGGGCGAAACAGATCTTGCAAACTTTTTATGGCACTGGGGTTCCCATTTGGCTCTTCAACTATAGATGTTGAGCCACTGTTAAGAAGTTCCTCTTGTCTTCCTTTCAGAAATGAAAATTAATTTCAATGCAAAACTGCTCTCGTGACAAAAAAGGCACATGGTGAGTCAATAAGTTGATTGATAGGTATACACAGCATTCATTGGTTCCTTTAACCATATTATATGAAAACAGCAGCAAATGAAAAATCTCCAAAAATTGCCACCTATTAACACATTAATGAGTTCCTCAGACAATTGGTCGAAACATGCCAAAATTTTACTTCACTAGAGCCCATATCTTAATACGCCTGAACTTCTATTTCTGAATGAATTTTTTGTGTAGCACCTGCAAATTTCAAACTGCTAAAATAAATTAAATCAATGTTGTTATTATGCCATGTAAATAGGAACATAGGCAGATTTTGTAATTCCATAATTCATGACTTTAATAAATGTGATGTTTCTTACTAGCTTCAGCTTGAAAGTCTCGAAACCCATCAAAAACAGATCGGTTGGGCTGCCTTGCTCTTGTTCGTGGTAATGGTAGTGCTATACAAAACAAACAAAAATACGAAAAACAGCTCAAAATTAGATGGTTAATTCTAACTGTGATAATTTGATGGAGTTGGGAATATAAAAAGCCATTGACATACAAAAAACACAGTATTGGTAGTATTGTTGATTTTTTTGCCTACCATGGTATGGGTCATCCACCAAGACACCCCGTGATTGAGGTATTGGTGCTCTGACTTGGTCGCTATAAAGTAAATGATATTCTGTTAAAATGTATTGTCAAAGCTGCTGTTTTGAGACAATGGATCAAAAATAGAGCTATGATCAACAAAACATTAATTCAAGTGGCAAAAAAAGCTATGAATTGCAACATTTAAGTTTTCAACTTGCATACTGCATAAATTGCACCTCATTAGTAACTCAATTTAATTTACTGTAAAATTAGACTATCATCTGTGGTTTGACACAATGTCTATCTTCGTTTTTATGCTTTGATTTTGATGGCTTGCAAGGTCACAGTCCTAAAAGTTGTCGATCAGAACAAATAAAATAAACCCACAACATTGATTCTTTATTTACAATGACATAAGGCATAAAATTTCCAGCCAACATTTTTTGTCAGCAAATTTCTGAAGCTTTGAAAAACTTGTCATCTTGGACCAAAATTTTCTATAAACCATTAAGTTGGCATTTTTAATACTTTTGTTATATCTGCAAACATCAAAAGCAACAGCATTACTATTAAGGACTATTTATTCTATTTCTTATTTGTCTGTTTATTCTCTTTTTTATCAAAATGTACACATAACATGCATTCTCTACATCAGTTGCATCACGTTTCCATGAATAAACCCAATCTGCTTTACTTTATCCCTACTTTCACTTCCCTCATCCTTTTCCCACTTATACTTAATAACAATTTTTCTTTCCAATTTCATTTTTATTCTTTTTGTGCCCATATGCATGACATCAAGCTAGAAAGTTCAGATAATCTTGGAAACATTTAACATACATCTATTTAAACATTATTTTAACTGTGTGTTCTTTGCCCACAAAATACGAAATTTTTAGATTGGCACAGCATTATCAAAGAGGAACAATAAGTCAGCAGTTTTGGTTATTGGTTCAATCCATACTAAAAATACACCATCTCCAGAGCAGCTAAATCCTTCTTTCAACACAGCACATGTATTTGTAGATTTAACTACAGTAAAAACCCAAGTTATTTTTGTTCCTTGATCTAGGAAACTTCTTTAGCCTTTTATGGTGGGAAATTGACTTTCTGCATTCAAAACCCATATAATTTTAGGTCTTTCGGACACAGACCTGTCTTAAAGATGGAAGAAAAATTCTTTTCAGTTTGATTTGGTGAGCTATATCACTTTCTTTAATTTTGGGTAAATGATGTTTGAGGTACACAGACTCTAATATGAACTATAATTCCTAAAGTTGAAGATTCATAATACATTAAAATTCATATACAAATTTGTTCTTTTGAAAGACATTTGACTACAAAGCTTTACAGAGCAAACAAAAGGCAGATGGTATCAGATTCCTTTGTCATCTTCTAAATTCAACTTACAGTCTTAATTACAAATTAAATATCACAATGACAGAATTACAAATTAAATATCACTTAACCAAATACCTTGCTTATCAAGTGGTTTTCAGCTTGAGTCAAGACTGTCTTGATATACATTCTGAAACCTCAAATTTCAGAAAACAACTTCAATTTGCACAGACTGTGCTGACCCTTCCCAAAGAAATATGAGGCAAAAAAATTCTCTAGGCAGGTCCAGTATTAATAGACATTCCTGAGTTATTGCTTGCTTTATGTTACTTTTTACTATTATCAAGACTGTATATCTAACAACATTGATTCTTAACAGCACACTGATTCAGCACACTGAACAATTACTTCATTAGACTGATCATTTTTATGACAGATTCAATACTAAACTGCCCCTTAGGCTTTATCTTCCTTGGCTGATCATTTCAATTGCTATCAAACCAACACAGTATTTTCCATAATTTTTTGTTTCAGCCCATCTTCAGGCTCCTGAAAATAGTATTCTTTGTATACCCTACAAATTAGGAAGCATAAATAGTCCCCGTTTTTCAACCTGTCACAGAGGGGCACACCCCCGATATTTAAGAAAAGCGCCAGAATGGGGTCCTCATGCCGCAAAACCAAATCTAATCGACAAGAAACTTTTTCGACGTAAAGCAAAGACACGCACCTCCCTCCATCAAATCCTGCAGATGAGTTGCTATCTGACTCCAGGGCAGAAGTATTCTGGATTATGTCGGGTAATCTTGACGAGTCGTCAGGCCTATTTGAAACCGCGTCAGAGTCGACGAGGCTGGATGGCACTGCTGTGGTGGCTATACCAGAGTCCAAGTGCATTTCTATTGCCAACTCAATGTTTCCGTTGCAGGCTTCCAAGATGCGTTCGGCATCCTGTCGATCGGCCCCGGTGATGGCAATAAACTGCTCAATTTCACCCTCCATCTTGTCTCCCGCCACAATATGCCCCAAATGCTTCATGTATGTAGAGCCAGCCTCTTTTCTGCTAGACACTCCCTTCGCACAAAGTGGGGTGGGTTCACCCAACAAAATCTCTTGATTTCCTTCCTTCATTGCTTATGATAAATAAATAAGAAGCTTGGGTACATTTATTTTCCTAGTTTTAAAAGTCTTTATGCTAATTTTGTGTATTTCAGCGAATAGGTTCCACTGCAAACTATGTTTCCTGTGGGACCAGTCCAATCTAAAGCACAAATTCTTTGTTTTGGCCTTGCTAATACCTTTTTTATAAAAGAGGATGCATCCTTTTTTGCTAGTTTAGTACCCAGCCTTTGAGGTCTGCCTGAAATATCAACATATTAGAACGGTATGAATATCGCCCTCACGCCCCTGGTAAAATTTGCAGTGAACCTACAATAGTACCCTCATTCAAGCACTTGCTAGGGTACTCTGGGTACCAGACCCACTATTTTTTATACATAGTGAGCCTGGTACCAAGGGTACTGCTGGGGTCCCACTGCCAAAATACTTATTAATCAAATCTACTTTTCTCACATGACATTATACGAACATACTTACAATTGTACGTAATACCTATTTATAGGTTAATGTACAGTAAATATTAGATGGATAGAAAAATAGATAGAACAGGCCTTAAATTCCGTAAACCCTTGATGCAAAAAAGTTTCACCACTAAGAACAGTAAAATGCGAAGTCTGATTCACTTCGTTCATCTCGACTTAAGGATGCACTGTATTTATCATTTCGGAAAATGCAATCTCCAAATAATCACCTTGGAGTAATCTCCAAGTAATCAAATAATGAAATGAACAAGTAATCTCCATATCATTTCCATCACTGTGATGTCATTGAATTTTGAAAAGTAGTGGCCCCAACATTGATCCTTGAGGCACACATGTTCACTGCTCATTGCTTGCATGCTACTATTCGGTATTAAAGAACGCTTTGAGACAGAATTATACTAATAAACAGACCCTTTCACCTTTCAAAGTGGCCCTCTTGTTACCTAATGCTCTCATGAATTTTATTTAATTTTTACACACAAATTTTTTTTCAGAAAAAACTGCATGAAGTAGAGCAAACTGTAAAGTAAGATGACTGCCAAAGTATATACAGACATGCAATTGTGACTGATTAAGTTATTCCAGAACCTCAAGAGTTATTGACCTAAAAGTCTTCAAGTTGTCTCAAGTTATCTTGTTTAGAAATGCAAAAAGGCTCCCGCTATAATTATAGCAACATAATCATATATTCACGTGCATATATTGTTTTTGAAAATAACCGGTTGCATAAAACAGAGTTGTCAAACATCTAAATTGTTGACATGTTTGCAAATTGTAAAATCTCATATAAAAATATATCTACATTTCTGTTAGCATCTCCTAAGGACGACTGCATTTGAAGATAATCATTCCATCATATCTTTAAATGGGATCCTCTGCAATGCATTCATATTGTTATTTCTCATATGAACTTGAGAAATTTACTGACAGGGTCGATTAAAGATAGTTAATCATAGCGCACAAGTTTTACACTCTAGTACCGTAGTGGTTCCTTTGTGTCTAAGCTGGATATAACAAAAGTTCAAATCGAATTCTTCCCCGAAATACCGACACGCTGTTATAGTTGTTTCAACTTTTACCGACAGGCAAAAAATTACCGATAGCTGCTACAAAAAGTGGGGCACCCCCTGTGTGACCCCCCCCCCCGACACCCTCTACTTCGTCACGCCCCTGGCTGACTCTAATACTTTTGAAATTGAGAAAATTCACAGACAAACAACTAGTTATTCGAAGTGCACTAGACTTGATTCTTGTGAAGGCTTCGCCTCCTGTTATAAAGATATCTTGAATAACCGGACATCAGCTGGCTTCTGTTGACAACTCTTACACTGAATGAAGTCCTCGTTGTTTTGTCTATCTAATTTTGCGGCAAAACTATGATTGAAAGCTTTCTCTTTAAAGTTGAAAATCTCTTATCTGATTCAGATGTATTTTGTTTGTGTTTGGAAGAAAAAGTGGAACCTAAGGCTGGTAAGAAACAGGTTAAAAGAGTTTAAAGAGCCATAAATAATGAAAGGAAATTAAGAAAAAACTTCTTGTTTTCAAAATGCGCAAATTGAATATTTTCGTACAAAGGTGGCCGCTGGGAGACAGAACTGGACAGGTATTGCATTAAACGGATAGCACCTTTGAAGAGCACAATCGTATTCTAGATCGAGTTGCCACTTTGGAAATTTCAACCACCATTCGAAGTTCTACAAAGCCCCTTTGCAAATTTACAACTTCAATTCATTCTTAGAAATGCCCCCAGATAACCCTTGACATGTGAGTTCCATTTTACTACAAGGAATGGTGTCAGAACGTCTTTATTTGGGGGATCTGGTGGTGCTCCAAATATTCTCTATTTTGTGGATGACTTGTGCGTACGTGTATTTCTTCTATTTCCAGCCCCGCATCTTTGTAGGGAGTGGCGAGGGAGCCATGTACGTTTAACGTTAATCATGGAAATGTAATACTAGCTGACTCCTCTTATTCTTGCACTAAAGCTACACCAATAATGGGAATGGCTTGTTCAGAGATTAAAGGTACCAGCATTAGTCAACATTTCAGTCCTTCGCTTCCGATAAAAAGCACTAGCAACTCACATGATTGCTTTGGACTGCAGTATTTTGCACGTGCTTTGATGTGGCAAATCTACATTGAAAGTGTTCAACATTATGATACGTCTAGGTAGTGCACACCAGTAAGACATTTTGATGCTACTGGCTTTGCAATGCTTTGCATACCGAACAGTAGCCGTGACATTGTTATAATCAATCTACACGTGTTGGGTGTGGTCTGGTGTGATTCTAGCTTTGACGTTTCTTGCAGGGTAGTCTGTCCTTTTCATATTTTAGAAACCACCTCTGACTTATCGTCCGCGAAAGCATGACACGAAGTAGATATATTCACCCACAATTTTATGATAACTTGAATGATCCTCATACCAAAACGTTGCGCTAAGCTTTTTTACAAACCATCTCGAGATGGCAGCACGACAGGTCATTTAAACAATGCATAAAACAATCTGTTCAAGGCCTTTTGTAGTTGCCGTAGTGATTGAAGTCAATTAGGGAGATCCTGAGAAAATCAGCTGATGTTTTTATAAGTCGGCGAAGGCCAAAGGAAAGGCCACAATCAAGCTAAAGAAGATTTGATGACGAGATTCAAAATGTATGAATCTTAACGCAAGGAGGAAAAGATGAATCAGAATATCTATTATCAGAAAAAGTTGAGGCCCTTTAAGAGATTGTGGACTTTTTTACTTTAATTATTGCTTTTCTTGCTCTAGCAGCAGTACTGTTTATGTCAATAGCATATCTCGTGATTTACTTTTTGCTCAAAGTTATTTTTGGAGAGGCAAATTGCGAGAGGGAGAGGTATCTGTTATGCAAAGTGGATTTTATTTTCTATTGTTGGCATCTTGTGTTTTAGACCTCAAATATTCACTATCAGGATTTGGAAAGATGGGATAAAACTCAGCATTTCTAGACATAAAATGCTTGTTTTGTTATTATGTCCAGACAATAAAAGGATGAAGGTACTGGCATGTTAGCGATCGTTAATGAAAACGGCTCGAGTCTGGAAAAGTGATTAATCGATCCGGCTTTCATTGATCATGTGCGATCATTGAGATATTGTCTTGGCTCCTTATGGGATATATTTTCGATTTACTGTATAGTGCCTGAAAGTGATGGATCAATTTTGTCTTTCGATTGATCAAGGTCAATCATTGAGGAATCATCTTAGCTCACGATGCGTAAGAAACCTTTTTGAGTATCAGTACCGTGATTGGAAGTGGTCGATCAGTCTGGTTTTTGATTAATCAAGGTCAATCACTCAGGAATCGTCTTTGCTCACAATTAACCAACTGTACAGTGACTGAAAGTGATCAACCAATCTGGTTGATGATTGAGGACTTGTCTTGATTTATGATCCGTAGGAAAACTCTTTGCTATCATTGCATTGATTAAAGACACCTTGCTCATTCGATCCAAACGAATAACTGTTTATCAAGGACTCCCAAGCTCTTGAAATTTCTTAACTCTCTAACTTTCTAACTTGGCTGGCCAATCATCTTTTCATTGCAGGTCATCTTAGATTTAGAAGGAGCCAAATTTAAACATAAATCTATCACGTTATTCCAGTTGTCATAATTGTTAATTACGAGACTAAATCGTCAATTTTCAAAAGCAAGACATGAAACTCACTTACCGCTAAAAAAAATTTAGTCTAAAGCACAAACCTCCATTTCATCATTTTGTGGAAAAGATGCTGTTTAGTGCAGATAAATTTTACTGCTCATTTTGTAGCAAATGAACATCTGGCTTAATTTTCTATCTTACTTAGAAGTTTAAGCATGTAATATTTGGTGTGAGCATGAGACAACGATAGCATTGTTATGTATCATGCAATTATCTCGGTTGCATAAAATTTCATAAAGGTATTAGACGAAATCCCCCAAAGTAAAGCGCACTTTTCCAGAAAAAACTTAGTTTCGGAATAAAACCCTTTTGGGTAGAAGCTGGGGGCTTTCATTTTTCCACAAAAACGGAAGCTTCTCCATTCTCCATAGACTAGAGTGCAGGAACTAGAGTAAAGAGGCGCTGTACCTTACATAAAGATGTATTCAATAACAATGAAGCATTCATATGATACGATGTTTAGACAGAAGACCACACCAATATATCAACTGTATTGTTCATTCTTAGCTATTAGTTTCAACTTCGAGCTACAAGCCTAAGGCATCAGTTCTTTTTCTTTCTACCTCTTTCTTCTGTATTGGGCTTATTCCCGATTGTGCTCCTTATACTTAGGTTTATACATAGGTGTTTCGAATACTACCCTGGGTTCCAGAGCATTAGTGTCGAGGAACGAGGAAATACCGCAGCCCCCTATCTCATCGACGCCCTTTTCTCGACACTGACACTCTCGAATACTAGCCCCATAACTGAAGCATTTCATTCTGGGACATGTACCGGGAATTTACAGTTTGCCCTGGAGAAGCAATTCGAGACTACATGTGACCAGATCTTGTTCACTTTGGCGCTGATGAAGCTTAGGTGTCCTTTGCGGAAAACATTACAAGAGCAACGGATTTAGCATATTTGCTCTATGATGTCTTGGCTCACGGTGGCTATCATTGACTCTGCTGAACGGTTAAAGGCAGGCATGGGCATAGAACGAACGTTTAGCCTAGGATGAGCCATGGCTTGCGGGAAGAGACCAAAGCTGCACCAGTACGAGGCCAGCGTGTCTTGGCATCGAGATACCAGGCATCTTAGTCGAACATTGAGGTATAAGTATTGCAAAAGGTGGAGAATAGTTCGACACCCATTTTCCAATTTTCAGATAAAAAGCCTCGAGATGTCGGTATGTTGCAGCATATTGAAGAGAAACAATTCATTCTTAACATGACTAATTAAACTAGTTTTGGTGAATCAAATATAGAGACTTGAACAATCATTCAATCTCATCAGTCTTGTGTTTTCCTTATCTGTGATTCCTAAGTGGACAACTTCCCGATCATTGGTCAATAACTGCTTGAAAACACTCAATTCTACGTTGTTCTTCTAAGAAAGATCCTCCTTAGAAAAGTTACAACTCGTCTAATTTCCCGTCTCTTCTGCCTGTTGACTCGAGTTAGTTATGTTATTTGTTCATTTTCAATCCATTCTGTCTGGTTCTTTTTCAAACATTTTGAGCGAAAGGCTGCGATGTAAATAAAAACCTTTTAGTTCAGTTGGAAAAACACTTTTCAAATTCAACGTTCAAAATATAAGCTAAAATTCTGCGCCTTGCGCCTGTAGACAGCAAAGACTGGTTTCTCCTTTGAGACAATAACATTCTGTGCAATAATTAATTTTTGGTCTTAATCAAGAGCTTATTTGATGTCACTTCGGCCACTGTTTCTTTTGTCTGCAGAAATAAACAATAAAAGTCATTGGAGCAGGGAGTCAGTCTCATTTCAATCTTAATGATAAGTTTTGAATTGCACGTAAAACCCTTAAAATTAGCGGTCGTCCATTATTCCAAAATACCAAATAACTTTCAATGCAAGATCCCGGCAGTTTTGTAGATTTCTATGACTTTGATGCAGAGTTTAGTAGGAGGAGATACACAACACAATTATGGCCTAAACCTATGATAAAAATGGATAAAAACAGCCAGTTACAACGGACCCATTGCATTTAGGCCATGGCGATGTATTGGTATTTTAACTTGCAGGAACCAAGGCACAATTTTCAAATTACTCGCTTAATAACTGGAGACCAATCAATCGCTCTTCAGTTGGGAAAATTATTAAAAGGAATAGAATATGATGGAAGGGGGATGGTTGGTGTGCTCTTATGCAAGCCAAGATACCTGTGAGAAAAGTTGCGGTAAGCATGCATGATACATGAGGTTCAGAATTCTTTGGACTTGACCCCAATGAACCTCAAGGGCAACTGCCACATTCCGACTTGCCAGCAATAACCATTTGATCAACCTAGTTTTCCGTCTGGTAAAATTTCGTAGTGTGGGTAGATGAACTTTTTTGTAAAATCCCATCAAATGCGGGACACACTGTGGGCCATCCGGTCTTTGTAAGTTACTTCATCAAAACAATCTTGGCAGCAATACTTCGTCTTTCAAACTTTGCCAAATCTGATCAGTGGGGATGAGCTTGTCCTTAATTCGTGTGGTATCCCAAAGAAAGGGTATATCCGGATATAGATTTTCCACCGTTGCCACATGTTTGTATAGCTAATACTCACGCTAGTGTGTAGTTATTAATGGTACAGACAGTTCCTGTCTCACGTTTTGTCATCTAGATGTGAGTCAGCGCTACTTCCATGCAGTGAAGTAGAAGCCGAGCGGAGGGGAGGGGGGGGGGGAGATGGGTGTGGCAGATGGGCCTTCCCCCACCTTTTTGGCAAACCACGTACAAAATGCAATAGTGCCCGTATGAGACCGACACAGGCCCCTTCCAAGTCCAAGAATGGAAGTGGTTAAAAAATTAATCAGAAATTTTGTTTTTGTCGAGTTTTAAGCAAGGTCTTCCCTTATACTGAAGATTTATGATGTGTGGCTTGATAAACTTGGCGATTGGCTATCCAATTGATAATGATAGCTAAAGATAATGGGAGCTAATCGTCGCTTCATGGCTGACCTTTCTTGGCACTTGTGTAAAAACAACTTAATGCTATCTTGGAAAGTCAGTAACCGCAAATGCGTCATTTTCAGATCATCGTCTTACAGTCACTGACGCTGGGAAGGAGAGCAGCCGTGCAGCGCCATTGAGTCTGGAACCTAGTGTATTCTGCAGTTCTTCTAATGAGACCTTTCTCTTATCTAGCGAAAGACAGCAATCTGAAAATATTCTACTCATAAAATGGTCAATCTGAAAAATTCTGAAATTAGCATTCGTACTGTTGAAAATGTATCACACATTTTTGCACCTCTGGGTAAATGTCCTCCTTTTCATTGTTCTGTAATCTTACTGTCCAATGAGCAATTAATCATTTTCTTGTTAAATGGAGCTGAAAAATTAGTGGCTATGTATAATCACAAATAAACCATCGAGTGACCTCCTATTAGAGATGGTTGGAGTGGTAAAAGGGAAAATTGTTACCAGGAGGGGGGAGGCAAGAAGATAAACGTGTTACCAGGAGCGGCCAAATGAGTTAGGTCTTCAAACTCAGTCAAGGCTGAAGTTGCAAGATATTTAAGAGACGACTCGGAGAATCTTCGGCTCCTTTGCCGCTTAATGTTTGATGAAAAACAGAGAAAAATTAATTAACACTATCTATAACTTTGCTAAGTATTTTTCTATGTATCCTCTCCCCTTGCATCAACTTTAAGAAATGCCCCTGAGCATTGTTTTTTTAGAAACTCTGTGCCAGCATGAGAACAATAAGTTTGGAACAAGACAACAAAGACATGATTTGACTGCCTGTTTTTATTGTGAGTCTGTTTTGCGTCTTCTTGAAAAATAATTTCCCACACCACAAATGGTGATTTCTAAAGCCATGTTTAGTCTAAGATCTGTGAGTTTGAAAATACCGATCCATTTCACGCGGAACCATTTGTAGATATGAGTGGATTCCCCTGGAGATAACCTGAAACGAGGCTTGCCGAGAGACCTGAAAATTTTTTCAATCAGGATCGCCTCTAGATTTCATCAAGATGTTGGCAGAAGAAAACATACTGGAAGGCTGCAAAGGCCAGGTAAAGTTATTTCATTGCGATGCATTCAACGATTATTGACGGCCACAATTTTGAAAGAAAACTCGAAAGCAAATTAGACGTTTATGCTAAAAGATGACCTCAATTTGTTACTTTATGTCAAACTTAAAAGGCTATGTGTGCTAAAAAATACCATCCCGAAAATTTGATAGTACTAAAGTTAAAATACTTTCCCAAAAATGTCTTTACTTTTTATGGATCTCTCCAGTTTCATTTCAGCATTGAAATTATTTTTCAATCAAGAAATTCGTACATTACATTTGTCAAAAAGTCACTGTAAGCTTCATTTACTTTAGTAATCTATCTGACATCAGAGCAAGAAATTATCAAATGCTTTATAGAGGGTAATTGCAAAATAAATAAACGTTAAATAGTTATGAACTAAATCAAGAGTGGTGTCCCAAATTTCATTGCAGAAATGTAGGTTTCTTACCACTAGAACAAACATTTTACATTTATATTTTACCAAAAAAGCTCAATTTTTAAAATCGCTACCTCCCTTATCTGACCTTTCCATGACGTCATCTTCATAATTTCCATTGACATTTTTATAGATGCCATGATTTTAGAAGATTAATCTATTCCACTGCATACGACTCTTGCGAACCTGCACTGCTGAAAGGCATCAAAACTAAACAAAGACACTCAACAGAAACCTATCAAGAGGTATAACATCCTTTAGCTAGAAAAACGTTTCATTTGATATAAGTCCGAGTTTAGCTGCAGAGAGCAGTGGTATCATGCAAAATTATTTCTCGTATCTACATTCAGGCTGCAAGCACATTGATGATAGAGGGGCTCCCCCTAGTTATTTTTAATACTTCTATTGCAATTAAAAATCTTATAAAAAACTTGGTATTCTTCATGCGTTTACTGATAATTCCATAGAGAAACTCCTGGTGTGCAGTTGAAATTCACATCTTGCCCCCTTGAAATTCCCATTTATTTTCGTTCCTATATACCTTGTAATTGATTTTCAGTTTCCTTTTATTATTTCAGCCTTATTTTGGCATGATTATGCCCTTTATGTAGCGATAAATTCTCTCGTCTTCAGCCTTATTTTGGCATGATTATGCCCTTTATGTAGCGATAAATTCTACCCCCAACTTCATTCCGATATCTCGCCCCTTCACAGCTCGCTGTATTCTGCCACCCATCTCTAACCAAATTAAACCCAAAACCTTTTTCGACAAACAGGATTGCGTGATCTACATTTTATAGCAAACACACCGTTTCATTAATGCTGTTTCCGCAAAAACAGATGCGAGAATTCAAAATTTCGAGACAGGTGCAACTTTGCTAACAATCGGATTCAGCGTGGTTTATTTCTTTCGTGATGAAGACCACATGCGCCATTTGGCTTGTCAACTAACTTCAACTCTAGGATTATCCTCTAGCCGTAAAAGGAAATTAAATTTTGAATGAAAATTTTTTGATTGCTGTATAATCCAAAAGAGGATCAGATCGATGTACAGTCGACGCAATATATAGAATACATGGCTCACCAGATAATCGGTGAAAAGATTTAGCCAGATTTCCGTTGATTTCTTTATTAAAGTTCGAAGAGAACGCAGGAAAGGGAATCTTTGAAAGGGGGTCTGAGATCCGTGTGAGTTATCTAAAGATCAAACAGCATTCTATGCCATTACGGAGGAGGACAGCTGTTGGAAGCATAATTGTTTCAAAAAAGGCTAGGATGCTACTTCAGAAGGAAATAGATTTCCAAGCAAAACTAGAAATCCAATTAAAAATAAAAGTATTGTGGGAGAGGATGGAGAAGGATTTTAGGAGAGGACTAGTTTCTAATTTTTGTTATTTTTTATAAAAAATGCTATTAAACGTGAAACGATGCAATTAAAGTGAAGCAGATTAAAAATAGTTTTTATGAAGAGTATGTGATTTTTTATCGAACGCTTACAGGAACGAGCGCCTTTTGTCCCGGATGGCCTAAAACTTTACAAAGATGGATTCAACAGCTATGAATTGTTTCCAAAAACACATATGCATGTCCATGTCGTATTTATTTCTCTGAAGATTGTATGAGTATCCACGATATGCCTTGGTAGTGAAATGCGATTTTGCAAAAGGACGATGCTTGATCATTCAAAACTGGCAAAACAAACATTGATGGTGACTGAACACTGTTTTGCATACAAGTCCTAAATTT
>ML133401.1:1949372-1959415 GCA_003864495.1 Nemopilema nomurai | reverse complement strand
GGGTCGTTCTGTTGTGTCGGGAATTTGTTCTAGTTCTCCACGACAATAACTTCTCACAGAAATGAACTCACAGAAGTAATCCGTTTATGATACTTCGCTATAATTGATTGTTATACTCTCGCTCGTTCTACCTCTACTTGATACCTTCCGTCTGTTTATATACCTTTTCTACAGAAAGTTCTAGCTAATAATTGCTGATTAATGATGACTTGTTATACGTAATATTACGAGATGACTAAATATACCCCTTAGAGAATTTTCTCGATAACCCTCCAAGGTTCTAGAATGTTGTAAACGGAAACGAGGCTACGTTACATGTGAAGCATAATAGGCCTAAATGGCTCACTACGGTGTTATGATCTCAGCGACTACAATCATAGGGATTACATAATCATGACTAAGCAAGCATGCTGGCAGTTAATCCAAGGTAATTGTGTATTTCTTACGCAATGTTTAGAATGTTCTAGATGTTACTAGATTCTCGGCGACACACTCCCCCTATTTGATCGGGAAGCGATCAAATATTACGTCATCAGTTAGCTGTTCTCCTCCTCAGCTATAATCTTTATTGCTTCTTCTGCGACTTGAGCTGTTCTTCTCCGTGGTCTGAACTCTTTCGCATCAGGATCCAAGGTTAGGGATTGTCCCTCGTGCATGTCACAGGATAACTCCAGTGGATACAAGTGCTGGATTGGTCTTTCCAAGTAGGATTTTCCAGCCCGTAGTTTTGCGGCTCGTACTACACCATCGCGACCTTTTATGAGCTTTACGATGATGCCAAGATCCCATCTTCCGCGATTATGCTCATCATTCTTGATAATCACAACTTCACCTTCTTTGATCACTTCATTCTTTGTTTTGTGCTTCATGTTGTGCCTTTCTCTAAGTGCTTTGATATACTCCCCCGTCCATCGGTTCCATAACATGTCCTTGCATCGTTTTAGATATCTTGCTCTTTTCCTTAGATCCCTGTCTTCAATTCCATCCGCGTCTTGTTCTGGGATTGTATGTGATTCTCCGTACACCAGCACGTTCGGAGTTAAAGTTGGCAACTGTACGTCATCTTCCATGTAGCTTAAAGGCCGGTTGTTAAGTTCTATTTCTATGTCCAATATCACCTCTGTCAGTTCCTTCCATGTCAGTACAGCTCGACCAATGACTTTGTACAGTGCCTGTTTAACTAAGCCCACCATTCTCTCAAACTGTCCTCCCCACCATGGGGCTCGGCTAAGATTGAACTGCCATTTGATCTCCCGCCTTGCTAGCACATTCTGTATTGCTTCGTCCCGCATTACTTTCTTCAACCATTTGGCTCCAGCAACAAATGTCCTCCCATTATCTGAATAAATCTTTTCTGGTCTGCCTCGCCGGGCAATGAATCTTTTCAAGCTGAGAAGGAATTCTTCTGCGGTTTGGTTCGGTAGCAACTCTAGGTGAATGGCTCTTGTTAAACTGCATGCGTAAAGCAATATGTAGGCCTTGCAGTCAGCCTTATTCTTTTTGTAAAGAATTGGTCCAGCATAATCTACACCAATGACTTGAAACGGTCGGTGGCCTTCTGTTCTGTCTTGTGGCAATATTCCCGCAGGTGGAATAGCGTAAGGCTTGCTGTGAAACCTTCTACATCCATTGCACGATTTGATGAGCCGTTTTGCCAATTGCCTCAATTTTGGTACCCAGTACTTGTTCCTGACTCGGGCCATTGTTAAAATTACTCCCCCATGGAGACTTTGAATGTGCGCATCTTTCACGAGTCCTTCAGTGAATTTTGCTCTTGAGGGTAGGTAAATTGGCTTTTCACCTTGTATTCTGCCATGGCATCTGTAAATACCTTCAGGATCTTTAACGAGATTGAGTCTTTGTTGGTCCTCATTGAACCTTTCTGTGTTCTCGACCATTCTCTGTGTTTCAATCGTCCAGTATTTGATGGCCTTTTCTGTTTCTGCAGTGATTAGAGTCCCCTTTTTGCGATCTATCTTCTTGCTTCTGCAGTTGCTTATGAATCTGAGCAAAATTGCAGTGACTCTGATTGCTTTCCAAAAAGATAATTTGTTGAGTAATGCATCCAACTGATTTTCCTCTACGACTGAAACTGCCAGTACATCCTTTGTGCGTTTAGCTTCCTTCTCTGACTCTTCACTTGATGTAATGCTTATTTCGTCTGGCCAATGAGATTTTTCAGACAGCCAACTGGGACCGTTTAACCATTTGATCATAGAGCGTTCAGACGTTACCCCTCTACTACCAATGTCTGCAGTATTATCGTCGGTTCTCACATGTCTCCAGTTAATAAAGTTCTTTTCTCTTATCAATCGCACCCTGTTTGCCACGAACTGTTTATAGCTTCCTTCACCATTGATCCAATGCAGCGCCACTGTGCTATCTAGCCATCCGTACACTCCTTTGATGGGATGTTCTTGAAGTGCATTCTTGACGTTACTCACCAGGTTTGCTGCCATGTGTGCAGAGACTAATTCAAGCCGTGGAATGCTCATGTTCTTCTTTGCAAGTCGAGCCTTTGCTGCAAGGAGTCCTTGAGTAGTCCCAGATGCTTGGTGTACTACTGCATAAACTACTGCTGCTGTTCCCTTTGCACTGGTGTCCCCAAAAACGTGAAGTTCCATGGCTGTAATTGGCTCCTTTTTGGTGCAGAGACTTCTTGGCACACATATCTGTTCCGGCAGGCTCCTTTGAAACTTTCCCCACATCTTCAGAACCGTATCGGTCACCTCTTCGTCCCAACCAATGTTTTGCTCACAGCACTCTCTGTAAACTAGCTTACCAAGTAAATGAATCGGTGCAGCAAATCCAAGTGGGTCGTATATGGATGCTAAATAACGCAGAATTTCCCTCTTTGTGTGCTTCGTTGGTCTCTCTGGGAATACCACTGCTAGACTATCTTCACTCTTTTGCCAATGGAGCCCAAGTATTTTTGTTTCTGTAGTTTTCACACCCAGTTCCTTCTTGGCGTAAGTCTGCTCATCAGGCTCAACCACTTCACTTTCCATCTCTGGAACATTGGAATGCCACTTGTGCAGCTCGAATTTGGCTTCTCCAAACACCGACTTGGCTGTTTCCTTCAAGTGCTTAACTTCTTGAATTGTAGCTCCACCACTGACTACGTCGTCAACGTACAGGCTATGTTTGATCTCTGCTATCTCCATTGGGTAGTTGTCTTCATACTTCTTTAGATGCTCCTCAATTGTTGCTGCTAACAGAAAAGGTGATTGCACCAGTCCAAATAGCGCACGTGTAAATCTCAAAATCTCAATTTTGTTTGGATCTTTATCTTTTATCCAATGGAACCGCAAAGCATCTCGGTCTTCTTCTTTTATCCTTACTTGGAGGAAAGCTTGCTTTAAATCTCCACAAAGTGCTACTGGCTTCAATCGATTTCTTACCAGCACATTCCAAAGCAAGTTTTGCAGGGGTGGTCCTGGCTCCAAGCAATCATTTAGTGACGGGCTCTTCTCAGTTCCTTTTGCCGAAGCATCGAATACAATCCGTACTTTTGTGCTTTCTGCAGCTTCTCGGATAACTGGCTTATGTGGGATGTAGAATTCTTTCTCACCAGCCTCTTTTGTAACCTTCTCTACAATGCCTTGCTTCAGTTGGTCTTGAATGATGTCATCATATTCTTGCAACAGCTCTGGCTTATGCTGTAGTCTTCTTACCAAACTGGACAATCTCGCGATACTACCACTCTTGTTGTTGTGTAAGGCATCATGATTACTTTTCCACAGCAGCCCAGTTTCATACCACCCTTGAGGGCTACGAATCAGTTGTTCCTTGAAATCTTCATGGACAGGTTGTTGGTCACCTTCTGGGTTGTCACGAAGTCCAAGAATGTCCAAACTACACAGTTGCTCATAATCTGCTGATGAATTTCTTGTCAAGTATACGTTGTCCAAATTGCTCTCACTCCCTGGAGACATGATGGTCCATCCAAATTGCGTAAATTCACCAATAGGCTCTCCTGATTTTCCAATCTTTGGTTTCTTCTCTGTTTTGATCTTTGAGTATTCACTATTGCCAAGAATCAAATGTATAGGTAGACTGGGTTTCTTATCCTTGTCATCCATGTTTATTCCCTCCAAATGTCCAAATCTTGAGATCATGCTGTCGTACTTGGGGTTGGGTAATGACAGAAGGACGTCTTTATCCACTTTGCTTACTAAAGCTTGCAGGCTGAATTTCTCGTCTATGCTGGCAATGTTTACACTGTAGACTTCGATTCTTTGGGTGACTGACTGCATCATCATGTCTATTCTCCTTGTCTCCCTTCTGACAGGTTTAATCTTGATTTGATCAAGTAATGTTTTTGATGCGTACGAACTCCCTGCACCAGTGTCCAACAGTGCACGACATTTCACACCCCATTTACGCTGACTAATACCACAGGATATGTCACTGCTTCTTTAGCTTGGTATTCCTCATTGGCTATCAGGACTTGCTGTTGCTGTTGGTCACAGATGGATGTGTGGTGTTTACCAGTGCACCTTTGGCATCTGATCTTGCTACGGCATTCTGCGGCACGATGCTTGCCACCTGTACAATTGAAGCAAAGCTTCTTTTCACTAAGCAGTCTCTTCCTCTCCGCCAAACTCTTGATCTTGTCACATTCTGTTGATTTATGTCCCGGCTCATAGCAATAGACGCAACCTCGTGGTCTTCCCATTCTGTCATCTGTTTGAAAAACCCTGTCACGTCTTTGATTTCCTTGCTGCTTGCTTCGTTCATCTGATTGGCATGGATTCCTTTCGCACCATTTACTCAATGCCTCTATAAGGTGACTAAACCCCCATTCTTGCCAGGCATCATCTGTTCTAACCAGATCTGCTCGAATCCCAGGTAGCTTGTCCAGCGTTGTTCTTGCATACCCATCCATAAACTTAAGCTTCCCCATTGTTTCCAGGGTTTGAATGCTAGTTACCAGCCTTTCAAAAAACTCTAGAATCTTCCCCGGTTGAGTACCATGAACGATCGGCAGCGAGATGATGTTTTGGATATGCGCGTTTGCTACCTCACTGGGTTTTCCATATCTTGTTTTCAAAATTTGCTTGGCGCGCTCATAGCCTTCAGTTGTCAATGGTAGTCCATCAATTGTTGACCGAACTTTGAAAACTAAAGCCTCCATGAGGTAAGAGAATTTTGTCACTTGTGGTATGTCTGTTTTATCAATCTCTGTCTCAAACTGACTCCAAAATCTCTGCCAGTCAATGTGTGTTCCTTGGAACTTTGATATCACCAGTTTTGGAAGTTTTACTCTGCTTTGTTGCTCCCTTTTTGATTTTTCATGTAGTTCTGCAATTTCTCTCTCGGCCTTTTTCTTCATCTCCAATTTCGCTTGTTCCAGTTTTAAGGCCTCGTTGAAATCGCCTTTTCTCAACTCTTCCTTTTGCTTTTCTTCCTCACGAATAATTTGTTGCTCACCCTCTCTTTGCAGCTCCGCCCTTTTTGCTTCAAGCTCCTCCAAAAAGCTTTCATATCCTGCCAGTTCTGCCTTGGTCTTTTGGCTCCATTCACGAATTTCTGCAGGGTCTTCATCCGCTTCAATTTTGAGTTCTTGTACTCCCATTATTAGCGTGTGCACGTCTTCTATTTGCTGATTGAACCCCCGAATATATCTCTCTAACGTTTTTGTGGGGTTCTTCTCCGGTGTTTCCGTCGCTTCTTCCCTATTGAACTTCAGAACTTTGAATTTCTTTTGTATCTTCTTGATTTCTTCGTCGACATTGGCCATCTTGACTCTCTTTTCCAGTTTATCTCTCTCTGTAGTTTCTTCTATACTCCCATCTGGGGTGCCACTTTGTCGGGAATTTGTTCTAGTTCTCCACGACAATAACTTCTCACAGAAATGAACTCACAGAAGTAATCCGTTTATGATACTTCGCTATAATTGATTGTTATACTCTCGCTCGTTCTCCCTCTACTTGATACCTTCCGTCTGGTTATATACCTTTTCTACAGAAAGTTCTAGCTAATAATTGCTGATTAATGATGACTTGTTATACGTAATATTACGAGATGACTAAATATACCCCTTAGAGAATTTTCTCGATAACCCTCCAAGGTTCTAGAATGTTGTAAACGGAAACGAGGCTACGTTACATGTGAAGCATAATAGGCCTAAATGGCTCACTACGGTGTTATGATCTCAGCGACTACAATCATAGGGATTACATAATCATGACTAAGCAAGCATGCTGGCAGTTAATCCAAGGTAATTGTGTATTTCTTACGCAATGTTTAGAATGTTCTAGATGTTACTAGATTCTCGGCGACACCATTCTATACCTTTGATTTACGATAGAAATGAGACTAGAGTGACTGTTGTACTTTAATTTTTTCAGGCGATGCGTCTTTTGCTTCCTGTGGAAGGGTACGAAAAACGTCGGGATCCACAGGAGAAACAAATAAGTCTAGGCCATTCTATACCTTTGATTTACGATAGAAATGAGACTAGAGTGACTGTCGTACTGCTATTTTTTCAGGCGATGCGTCTTTTGCTTCCTGTGGAAGGGTACGAAAAACGTCGGGATCCACAGGAGAAACAAATAAGTCTAGGCCATTCTATACCTTTGATTTACGATAGAAATGAGACTAGAGTGACTGTTGTACTGCTATTTTTTCAGGCCATGCGTCTTTTGCTTCCTGTGGAAGGGTACGAAAAACGTCGGGATCCACAGGAGAAATAAATAAGTCTAGGCCATTCTATACCTTTGATTTACGATAGAAATGAGACTAGAGTGACTGTTGTACTTTAATTTTTTCAGGCGATGCGTCTTTTGCTTCCTGTGGAAGGGTACGAAAAACGTCGGGATCCACAGGAGAAACAAATAAGTCTAGGCCATTCTATACCTTTGATTTACGATAGAAATGAGACTAGAGTGACTGTGGTACTGCTATTTTTTCAGGCGATGCGTCTTTTGCTTCCTGTGGAAGGGTACGAAAAACGTCGGGATCCACAGGAGAAATAAATAAGTCTAGGCCATTCTATACCTTTGATTTACGATAGAAATGAGACTAGAGTGACTGTCGTACTTTAATTTTTTCAGGCGATGCGTCTTTTGCTTCCTGTGGAAGGGTACGAAAAACGTCGGGGTCCACAGGAGAAATAAATAAGTCTAGGTCATTCTATACCTTTGATTTACGATAGAAATGAGACTAGAGTGACTGTGGTACTGCTATTTTTTCAGGCGATGCGTCTTTTGCTTCCTGTGGAAGGGTACGAAAAACGTCGGGATCCACAGGAGAAATAAATAAGTCTAGGCCATTCTATACCTTTGATTTACGATAGAAATGAGACTAGAGTGACTGTTGTACTGCTATTTTTTCAGGCGATGCGTCTTTTGCTTCCTGTGGAAGGGTACGAAAAACGTCGGGATCCACAGGAGAAATAAATAAGTCTAGGCCATTCTATACCTTTGATTTACGATAGAAATGAGACTAGAGTGACTGTGGTACTGCTATTTTTTCAGGCGATGCGTCTTTTGCTTCCTGTGGAAGGGTACGAAAAACGTCGGGGTCCACAGGAGAAACATATAAGTCTAGGCCATTCTATACCTTTGATTTACGATAGAAATGAGACTAGAGTGACTGTCGTACTGCTATTTTTTCAGGCGATGCGTCTTTTGCTTCCTGTGGAAGGGTACGAAAAACTTCGGGGTCCCCAGGAGAAACATATAAGTCTAGGCCATTCTATACCTTTGATTTACGATAGAAATGAGACTAGAGTGACTGTGGTACTGCTATTTTTTCAGGCCATGCGTCTTTTGCTTCCTGTGGAAGGGTACGAAAAACGTCGGGATCCACAGGAGAAATAAATAAGTCTAGGCCATTCTATACCTTTGATTTACGATAGAAATGAGACTAGAGTGACTGTGTACTGCTATTTTTTCAGGCGATGCGTCTTTTGCTTCCTGTGGAAGGGTACGAAAAACGTCGGGATCCACAGGAGAAATAAATAAGTCTAGGCCATTATATACCTTTGATTTACGATAGAAATGAGACTAGAGTGACTGTGTACTGCTATTTTTTCAGGCGATGCGTCTTTTGCTTCCTGTGGAAGGGTACGAAAAACGTCGGGGTCCACAGGAGAAATAAATAAGTCTAGGCCATTATATACCTTTGATTTACGATAGAAATGAGACTAGAGTGACTGTGGTACTGCTATTTTTTCAGGCGATGCGTCTTTTGCTTCCTGTGGAAGGGTACGAAAAACGTCGGGGTCCACAGGAGAAATAAATAAGTCTAGGCCATTCTATACCTTTGATTTACGATAGAAATGAGACTAGAGTGACTGTGGTACTGCTATTTTTTCAGGCGATGCGTCTTTTGCTTCCTGTGGAAGGGTACGAAAAACGTCGGGGTCCACAGGAGAAATAAATAAGTCTAGGCCATTATATACCTTTGATTTACGATAGAAATGAGACTAGAGTGACTGTGGTACTGCTATTTTTTCAGGCGATGCGTCTTTTGCTTCCTGTGGAAGGGTACGAAAAACGTCGGGGTCCACAGGAGAAATAAATAAGTCTAGGCCATTCTATACCTTTGATTTACGATAGAAATGAGACTAGAGTGACTGTGGTACTGCTATTTTTTCAGGCGATGCGTCTTTTGCTTCCTGTGGAAGGGTACGAAAAACGTCGGGGTCCACAGGAGAAATAAATAAGTCTAGGCCATTCTATACCTTTGATTTACGATAGAAATGAGACTAGAGTGACTGTGGTACTGCTATTTTTTCAGGCGATGCGTCTTTTGCTTCCTGTGGAAGGGTACGAAAAACGTCGGGATCCACAGGAGAAATAAATAAGTCTAGGCCATTCTATACCTTTGATTTACGATAGAAATGAGACTAGAGTGACTGTGGTACTGCTATTTTTTCAGGCGATGCGTCTTTTGCTTCCTGTGGAAGGGTACGAAAAACGTCGGGGTCCACAGGAGAAATAAATAAGTCTAGGCCATTCTATACCTTTGATTTACGATAGAAATGAGACTAGAGTGACTGTGTACTGCTATTTTTTCAGGCGATGCGTCTTTTGCTTCCTGTGGAAGGGTACGAAAAACGTCGGGATCCACAGGAGAAATAAATAAGTCTAGGCCATTCTATACCTTTGATTTACGATAGAAATGAGACTAGAGTGACTGTGGTACTGCTATTTTTTCAGGCGATGCGTCTTTTGCTTCCTGTGGAAGGGTACGAAAAACGTCGGGGTCCACAGGAGAAATAAATAAGTCTAGGCCATTCTATACCTTTGATTTACGATAGAAATGAGACTAGAGTGACTGTGGTACTGCTATTTTTTCAGGCGATGCGTCTTTTGCTTCCTGTGGAAGGGTACGAAAAACGTCGGGGTCCACAGGAGAAATAAATAAGTCTAGGCCATTATATACCTTTGATTTACGATAGAAATGAGACTAGAGTGACTGTGGTACTGCTATTTTTTCAGGCGATGCGTCTTTTGCTTCCTGTGGAAGGGTACGAAAAACGTCGGGATCCACAGGAGAAATAAATAAGTCTAGGCCATTCTATACCTTTGATTTACGATAGAAATGAGACTAGAGTGACTGTGGTACTGCTATTTTTTCAGGCGATGCGTCTTTTGCTTCCTGTGGAAGGGTACGAAAAACGTCGGGGTCCACAGGAGAAATAAATAAGTCTAGGCCATTCTATACCTTTGATTTACGATAGAAATGAGACTAGAGTGACTGTGGTACTGCTATTTTTTCAGGCGATGCGTCTTTTGCTTCCTGTGGAAGGGTACGAAAAACGTCGGGATCCACAGGAGAAATAAATAAGTCTAGGCCATTCTATACCTTTGATTTACGATAGAAATGAGACTAGAGTGACTGTGGTACTGCTATTTTTTCAGGCGATGCGTCTTTTGCTTCCTGTGGAAGGGTACGAAAAACGTCGGGTCCACAGGAGAAATAAATAAGTCTAGGCCATTATATACCTTTGATTTACGATAGAAATGAGACTAGAGTGACTGTGGTACTGCTATTTTTTCAGGCGATGCGTTCTTTTGCTTCCTGTGGAG